>KZ308453.1:302864-370388 GCA_000376725.2 Ladona fulva
CCATAAGTTAAACACGCAGTAAAATCCGGCAGCAATTCCATTCAATACAGAAAATAATTCAAACAATTTGACTTACTTTACATTTTTACGCAAATGTCACAACAGCGCCCGAACATCTCCCGTTTAAAATACATGGGCCAATGCATTTTAAATGGTGTCTTCATGATGGTGAATCAAGTATAGAAGATCATACATATGGAACGTGTATAGATAATCGTTGGAACCTAGGAAAGGTATTGCACAGAAAGCTGAAAGTAAGGTAGCTAGTTTAGCAAAGAGAAAATTATCCCTTCTGTTTGATAATTTTGATAGTCTGTTACATAATATAAACTGCAGGTGTATATTACGTTTTCGTATTCAATAGATATTGCTCTCTTTTATATTCCAGAACATATTTGAAAAGAGACTTCAGAAGCATCGGATCTGCATCAGAATATCACTGGTTAAATCTCCAGTCGCAAAGGTAAGTTCAATTTGATAATGTTAACGCCTATAGAATGTCCGTTTGAATTTTAACTGGTTAGATACTATATTTCATTCCCTTCCCTACATTTTGTGTGTAACTTTCATTAGCGGCAAAGATATCGCTCTTAAGAAAATTTAACTCAGGATGTATAGGAAACTGTATTCATTTCCTTTGTTGAAAAATTTGATGTTTTCCTATTAATCGCGATTCGGTCGAGTACATAAGTCAGACACAGAACATTAATTGCTGCAGTAAGACTTATTTCTGCGGTAGATACAGCCTGATTGCTCCGGTCTTTCATCGGCACTGCGGCACGTTAAACGCGGAACAATGCGTCTCGTATTCGAGGGAAAACTCGCCCACTTATTCTCTTTCTCGCTGTACTTTGACCTCAAAAAGTTTTTTTGGTCTTACGCGACGGCACATTCTTCGTGAGCGATTGTCGATATCTTTTTACGCTCCAAAAAGCCTTTCCTCTGCGAAGAGAGGCTCGTTCCGTAATAACCAAGGTGGGCGTTAAGGGCTTTAGGGAGGGTTGCTTACTAAATCGGATTCACCTCAGTTGTAAATTTGTAATCAGTTGTAAATTTGAAGTTATCATTATTTAAATGAACAGGTTACTGTGATGGGATGTTGAGCAATTTCCGGAATGGTCGAAACCAGGGGATTACAACCTCCTTTTTCAGTACGCTACTACTCCATGTTACTGAGGGCAACTTGAAAGTTTATTTTTTATTATGACGAGTTTTGGGGTAGGAATGGTTTACTTTAAATCCAGAAGGGTGTACCGGAACCGAAAAGGCTAGGCACCCCTATCCTACTCTTTGTGGCTGTTCTCCGGCTAAAAAGTAAAATTTGACTTATAGAATATGTGGTCAACTGCGATATCTGCTAAGGCCTAAACTTACACCGCGGCTTTTTCTTTTAAAAAATCGACAAACATTTAAAATGAAAAGATACTATTTCATTTCCAAAGTATCTTGCGTACTGTGACGGTATATGTGAGTCAGTAAAGCTTTCCTTCGTAAGTGCTCTGGAGATTATATAAGTTTTAGGTATAAATTTTCTGGCCGATACTTTTTGTTTGGTCCTGCTACTATGTCCTGATGAGTGGAATATTTTTGTCTTTGGTACAGGATAGAGAAAATATATTTTTCATTTAATTTATCTCAGTTGTTTTAATGAACGTGATAATATGAAAGCTACTGAGGTATGAGTAATGCTGAATAATGGTGTTGATTAAGATCTCTCCTTTTTGAATGCTACGAAGTGTTACTTGTAGAGACATTGTGCTTCGCTTATGTGGACTTGTTCCGCTTATATTATTCTGTTTTATTACTCTTCTGCGAGGAACGCAATGGCAAACTACCTCACTCCTCATTTTGCCTAGTCGCCTCAGCCCCCTCTCCAAAGCTTTTCGTTGGTTATAGTCGAGGAATCAGGTTTTAAACCAGCCTTCAGGCTTAAGACCATACAAATAGGCATTAAGTTTTAGGAAGATTGTGTTAATATATTCTATGGAAATGGCACATTCGTATGGCGTCTTCTCTTGTAGTCATATTTCAGGTCGTACTCTTATGTCATCTGTTCAAAGAATAGTAAAGTAGTAATTCGGCTGGTTTTCCCGAATCTCTCTTCATCGTTGTACTCTTACCATCGAATTCCCTAACCAGCTCTATTAGATATGCCAATCGTACCAAGGATTGTAAAAACAGAGGGGTAGGAAACAGGCATCTTTTTGGAAGAGTTGTTGTGGACAACATTTCTCCTTCTTTGGCACGTAGCCTCCTACGAGGACGTCCTTGGTGGTCGTGATGGTCCGCGAATTCACAGGCGCATCAAAATAGCTGAAGAGATTGCGTTGGTAAGATACTCGATGCGTGATGAGCAGACCGGTTACAATTTTGACAAAGGGGAAAGCGGAGTTTGCGCAAGGATTGTTTCGGAGTCACTCTCGAGATTCGGAAAAAGATATATAAATTTGCGTCGTTTCCTTTTTTTTGGAGCTCGAGTTTGAGAAACCATCAATAGGCCTTCCTCTTTAGTTATGGAAAAAGCTTTTCCACTTACTCTTGCGTTTTCCATTTGTATTATTTGTTCAGAAACTCTGTATCGTTCAGCCATAAATAACTCACCGCAGAGATATGGGTTGCAAAACATAGAACCAAATACTTATGTCATCGGTTATATTCAATTAGTAGTTTTTCTTGATGGAAGCTTTGTGAGGTGTTTAAATAACAAATACTTAATTTCTTTCAAATCCCGAGGTGTGAAGCTCTAATGTTTCTTATCAAAGCAAGAATGGATTCTCGAAGGCAAATGAAATTAATCCAAAGATAATTGATAACTCTAGCATCTTCCTGGCTCATTTCTTAAGTTACTATAGGAAATAGTCAATTTTGCTAAAGTTATCTCCTCGTAGGCATTGTGACTGGAGTTCATGGGAAGGTTTACATATTCTTCTTTTACATAATGGAAGGAGTACATGATATCATTAAATAAAGAAATAAAAACGCAATGATTATTATGACACAAGTACGTCAATCAATTGTAAATTAGACAAAAACTAATAAAGTATTTGTTTTAGCTCGTGGACCCAATTCTTATGTGAATAAAATGAGATTATCACAGTGGATGATGTAGTGAAATCAACAAGAGGATGACCCATTATTTATTTTCTTCTCGTTACTGAAATCAAGGATTTCTAATGTTAATCATTTCTTAATAATGATATTTTTGAGAGAGTTAGAATGTAAGCGTAAACATTTGGATAATTTTTGCTTTGTGTGTTTTGCAGTCTTGTATAGGAAACTGCTTTTCGCATCTTACAGAATGATAGGTCAAACCATATCGATTTCTAACATGTTCCGGTTACAAGCAGGTCTGTTTAGTCAGCACGTCATGGTCGAGGGATCACTGCGTTACTAAAGGCAGAATGGGACAAGTAGCAGCCAGGAGCATCGAGAGCAGCTGCGGGCCCGGATCTCAGTTACATGACGGGCCCGGGTTTCAAATTTTTTGTTATTCCACCGCTGTCTAAACGGATTTACACCAGATATCATCCTATAAAATTGAGTTTTAATTAGATGTTACCATTTTCCTTTATTATTGCCTTTATAAGATTTTAGGCTTGTCTTTCCGAATATGAATTGCAGGGCCGGTTGGCCGGGGACCGACTGTCTTTTTTGGTAGTGGCAGAGAGTTTTAAATATCTTACAACTATGCTCTGAACGTTTGGCAATCATCTTACATTTTGTTTCCATTTGAGTAAATTTTAGTTTTTATTGTTTACTCTACGAAACCAATCACAGTCATAATGTGTATCTTCAAGAGCTCGTAGTTAACCCTACGTCTTGTCTTGTTCTTTCGATATCGATTATTGTCATTCAGTGTAAATATATTTGGTAAAGTTGATCTAAAAAATATTTTCAAAATGAAAATTCGATATTTAACTCTATTTAAAAGGAAATAAAATTCTGATAATTTTGCGGTTTTCTACTTTCTAATCTTGTAAGTAATTATCAATTTTCAATTCAATGAAAAACCATTGACTTATGTATAGTATTTCAGCGACAATTCTGGCGAAAATTTCCCGTATACTCCTGACTTCCGGAAGTAGGTACACGTATTTTTTATCTGAATAATGTTTCATTGATTTATCGCTTAACCTTTCTTCAAAGGAGAGCAGCAATCGATGTGAAGGATCAGTGAGTGAAACCACTTTCATACAATTTGTCCCGCAATTACGGAAGTTAATTATTAATCAATTTCTCGATCCTCCGGGGATAATAGGGCAACTCAAGTGGAAGTGTGTCGAGGAAGAAGTTTAGATCCATCAGAGCGGTTTGAGAAAACTATGGAGACGAAATTAGTGCACGGTAGTACTGATATTAATTTCTGCTTTTATATTAGGAATTTGCCGTATTTGCCGGTTACGTTACTTTTTTGCATTAAAATTCTCAAAATTCATTATTTAATAAGAATTATAAACTTCTACGTTTAATTATCAGCTTCAAAAACTTAAGTAATTTTCTTTTGATAGAATGAATCGCCTGGAGAGAAAGGAGTAGTATCTAGAGTTCCCATTTTGATTACTAGGTATTCTTTCACTTGAAATTTATTCTGCTTCACGTTCGAACTCGAAATTTGCTCGAACATTCAGGAAGTGAAAGGTATTACTCGTTGCAATAGATTATAGAAATCTTTTTAATGGTTAACCACGGCAGATGGTATATAAAGTAGTAAGTATATAAACAGGTCTAGATAGAGGGTGGAAACAAACGGGTCTAGATGGAGGGTTAGGATGCAACCTGATAGAGGAGAACGCGGGACCAAGCCGGGAAAATATCTATACATGATTGAGGTTTAGAAAATGATCGCTGCTAGTGTCAGATTCTCTCTAAGCGAGAATACTACCAACAATATTTTGTAACTCCATGAAAACTTGTGCTATCGTAAAAGCGGTTATGCTTCCCAAAAAAAAAAAAGATTCCACAGCATCAAGGACACAACGGTAGAATTTATAACGCAGGTGCTTTTTGATGTTTACTTTCCATTACTGATTGTGAAAATTTACGAGCTATCATGCTATTTTCTATAGTTATTTTTAATGTAAATTTTCCATGAAATATCTCCCTTAAAATACTCCACTTTCTAAGTACCAGGAAATCTAGTAATTTGAGTACAATTGTTGCATTCTGGAATTGTTATTAAATGCATACGTATGTGGGTTATGGATCAATAAGTTTATTTTTACGGGAAAGAGAAATCACACAGACAGAATTATAGTCAGAAAGAAAACTTCAGATTCATCTTTAGAACGAGGAAAACTAAATAACTTGACTAATTCCGGTGAAAGCTTAAGTATTCGTCATTTGGGAATTTCTGCTTTCAAATTATCGTGTAGAGGTTTCCCGACGTTGCTTGAACAGAAATATGTGATGTTTTGAATGAGAATAGAAATAAATACTCTGAAAATATTTCGGGCTTCTGATTGAATTTTTTACACAATTAAAGCGAGGGCATAGAGGATTTCAAATAATTGAATCCAAAATGGAAGATGGATTCAATTGCTTTTACTAGAATATTCTTTACGTTATCGAATCTCGCATAAAATTATTTCCCTCAAAATATGAATTAATTTAAGGCTTTCTTTATTACAACACCAATAATCACTTAGCCTCAGTTTTCTTTATCTTAACCTGATCATAACCTTTCCGGCCTCGGTGGCGTATTGGTTAGCGTGCTAGCTTAGCAACGCCGAGGTTCTAGGTTAATTGTAAGAGTGGTCTCAATAAACCAAAATTTGCCTAAATAAAGACGTTATTGTTATTATTATTATCATATGCCATTTACAGTAAACCGATAATGCTAATATTTAAAGGAACATACATGAGTTTAACTCAGTAGATTAATGATTTGTTCCCAGAATATATGGTTTCGGGGAAAATGAATGAACAAATAGGATTGAAAGATGTTTTAAAAGATGATTTACGAATTCAACAAAGAATAGAATAGATGTTGATTGTTTTTGGAGTTCTTTCTATAAAAATCAAGAAGGGAGTCTATATTTTCTTTTCTTCATCAGTTTCCAAAATCTTATCCCCTACGTTAGTTCTTGCACCTTCGAGAAATCTGGTGTTGTAAGGAAAGTTGAACGGCGATGATCTTTATTTTTCATCATAGACGAAAAATATATAGTCATCATGCAGATACATCATCTTGCATTATACAAACGAAACTAAAACAAAGACTTTGTTGCTTAAACGTGTCAGTTCTCACGTCTTGAATAGCTGACGAAATTGCACTCCAATTTGGAGCAAATGGTTGTGAAATTCGACCAATGATTCTTCAGCTGCTTGTCCCTTCATAATGCGCATGTTGAGGAAGTCAAAACTAACACGCATAGAGCGGTTTTCCCCTTCTCCTCTCGTGTAAAAGGGATGCGGCGCACGACCTTCACCAAGGGTGATTCACCTTCCTCGGCGGCGACCTCAAACGCGTCCTTTGAACATTTTCTTCTGCCGTGAGAGGGAGTCCCTTAGAACACCCACGCTATCGTCTCCGTACCACCTAGTTACGTCTCCTCGTTCTCGTTTCCTTGAAGCGTTTCCTTGTATTTCTCGGATAATTGGAGAGTTACATTACTTAAATTAGTAAGTGTTATTGTTGTTAATATAGCTCCATGATTCACTCCGAACAAACTTGAATATTTCCTTCCTTTTCAATTCGCGTTAGTTAACTTAGTTAACTCACCGTTTTTTCAAACTGCATTTTTTTTTCTTCGATCATTCTGCATATGAATTTCCTTTTACCATTTACTGAAGATTTTCAACACGGAAATGTTATTTAGAATGAAAGTAAACGTATCATTTTAAGACTACACCCTCTTAGTCGGAAAAAGAGCATTTTGTGTGGGAGAAATCACAGTAAACGGTGTTTCCGTCTCCGTGTCGATTCATGCTCTCATAACATTTTTCCAATATCATGAAGGAATTGTTGCAGGATCTAATTCGTATGAAAGTCTCGTTGTGAAACTCATGACTTAAAGATGACGTAAATACCTTTACACACTAAGGTAGAAATCCTTTAGATAATTGTTGGTGAATGTTATTAAATGCACGGTAGCATATTATTGTATCAAGAGTATGCATCTGGAATATGATAATCAGGTAAAGATCATAAATTTGAATAATTTAAAATCATATCTTTTACATTTACATACTCTACTCTTGTAGAAACATTATTTTCGGATTAGCATACAATTCGTAACTCGAATCACTTTCTTTTTATTTAAATGAATTGCTTAAAACGTAAAAATATATATGAACGTATCCTCCTTGATATCTTAATAACACATTCGCTGCCGAGCATAAATCAAAAACACTGAACAAAAGCTTAAACTGTGCTGAGAAATGGATGAAAACCGATATTTTGATGGCAGGATAGAGTCCTAAGGCATAGCAATGAACACCATTTGGAGCAAAACTGCCAGCCAGTAGTAGCGGCTCTGTGGTACTGTAGAGGTGTAGCACTGAGTGTGTTAACAATGAACGAAATTAACTTCTTTATCCAAATTTCCCCGAAAGTTACCGAAAATATTTCCTGAAAACCAATCAACCAGTAAAAAAGTCTTCTTCAAATTCCTGGTTTTCATGTTTTTCAGTCATGGCAGAAATTCTTTAATGCAATAATTTTATATCTTAGTAAGATAGTTTTTCTAATACTTTATGATCATCACACTCTAATTTTCGAATTAATTGGTTATCTTAAACAAATTGGTTGAATGGACATCACATTTAGGGAAGATGTTATCTTTTCAGAATCATATGTCGAAGCTCAACTAAGGTAGAGTAAATCAACAAATCAGAGGAGGGTATTTGAAGGAATATTAGTAGGAATGTTCAAGGGAATGCAGAGGAGAATAAGATTGTTTCTTTCCAGTTCTCTTTTCCACTTCTTCCTCTCGGTGTTCACTGACATTAGTTATGAAGTTATTTCAGTGTCGAAATACCTAATCTTTTCTTCAGATATTGTTAATTGACAACCGTGAAAAACACTTAAAGGCCGACATATGATTAAATATTCACAACTTGCTTTAGCATATGATTTATAATCCGACCAGTAGGAGTGATATAAGATGTTTACTTAAGAGAATTAGCGAAGTCGTTAAACAGATGAACGTGGCGCTAATTGGGTTTTACGATACGTGAGAAACCATGAAACTCTCAAGGGGCTAACATTTCGCAGAAACGGATACTGCGTCAGCCTTTATTAATACTCTTGTTGAGGAGAGCCAACACTTTCTTTGATGCAAAAGAGAGGCAAGCTCTGCGTAATCCATAGGGAAAACATGTTTCGGTGATTTGAACGCGTGCCTGTGCTTGTAATCCATTTGACCTCTTGACCGTAGTGCTTAGCTAGAATTTATCGACACGCATGAGGTTCGTAATTCTTCACGTACTAAATTTATCATTGGATCAAAACATCGTTTATGGTTGAATACGATTGCTTCATTATTTCCCATGAAGATAGGTAGTAAATTTTAGTTTTAAAGGTCTTATATCTATTTTATCTCTAAATTAGTTTTACAGCTCTATTCAGGTAGAAATAATATCTTATCAAGTTATATCTTAATAAAGCGATGCAACGATCAACATTTAGCAGAAAAAATTGAAAAATAAGATACATTTTTACTAAGCGATAACAGTCCCTACTGTTTTGTATGTGTCATACCGCCAGAACTTTGAGCGAGGAAAGATTATAGATAATTGTGGGAATACGTGAGGAACTAGGGGTTCAGTCGATATCAGATAAGTTAGAAGAGTAAGAAATAAGTGGAAGAAACATGTACTGCCAATGCTTAAGGAGATATTCTCAAAGAAGGCTTTGGAATGTTAGCCATTAGGTAATAGAAGTCAGAAGACCAAGGATGAGATAGTTAAGTGAATCTGGTACAGCCTGGGAGGAAGAAGATGAAAATTTAATTTCTCTCAATATAATTTCGGGGTTTAATAAGTTTTAACGATCCTTGGCTGAAGTTACACGCTAATAATCTTAAATAATTAGTCAGTCACAATGGAATTAAAACCTCTCGTATATTTCTACAGCGGACTCCACCATCCTATTTCCCCGAGATTATTAAGGCTACCAAAATTACACAAAGATAACCAACCCATTCGGCCAGTTGTAAAAATCTGCTATGGAAGTGCACGGGAGGTTTTATTTCCGTTATCATGGCCTTCCACGAAGTAACGCCTTCGTATATATGAGTTAGATCGATCATAATTTTCTCATAAGTCATCAATCATAAGTTTATCAATTTCTATATGATACCCAATTTTTATATTATTGGTAATATTTATCCGTGAATATTATAAAAATTAATGTATTATACAATGGAGAATGGCGGTTTTTTTAAAGAGAGAGTTGAGATAATTATTTTCCTTTAAGAAATGAGATGAACCGAAATTATAAGTCAATTTTATCCGTCGCACTTCCGTTTTTAATATAGTTTAAAAGTGAAATGATAAAGGATTCTTAATAAGGATTATAAGGTTTCTTTCTGAGTGACTTGCAACAGGCGAGGTGGTTCTATATAGATAGTCTTCATCAATGAGGAAATAAAAGAAATAAAAATTACCGTCTGGTATTCACCCTGGCCAGGAGGGAAACCTCTCTAAATTCACGCAACATTTCCCGTAAAATGCTGACGAAAATCTTTCATCTCGATTCTTTCATGTTTTCCTCGATGTTAGACTTGTTTTTTGTTGCGGTCGCTTATGTGACCCATTTTCAGGTCTAATCATTTCCCTTTTCCTCTTCCCTCAGGGAGTCACATGCTATGCGGAGAATCTCCGTAATCGATAGCATCCTTCCCTCTTTCCACCTTTCACTTCTAACACGTATCTTCTCTTTTTCTCTCTCGCTTATGTCTCCAATAATAGCGCCCAATTCGGTCAATTAATGAAACTGGCGTCACTGCCTATTATTTTAAGCAAACACTTTTATAAGTGTATGCAACTCTCTTTTCCTGTTCGTCTATCAGTGAGAGTTACTTTCACGAGGATGATTTTAGCGGTGGATTTCATGGTACACGGCACAAGTGGGTGGTTGTTGACGATCGTCTTCGACGGAGCGCTTTTATGTGATGCCTTCTGGTGTGGCGGTGAGCCAGTTTGTCCCGCTCATCCCTCCATTCATTCCCTTCGCTTCTTTCATCTCGAAAAAAAGCTATCCAAGTCGCAGATGTTGAGCACATCCCATGAGAGAAACTCAGAGTAACGGTGAAACCTACGGATGATATTATTTTGGAGAGCAGAAACAGTGAGCGGAATGTCTCGTTGTTTGCATGTGCGAGCCAAGGTTTCGATAATGTGAAGGCAGGTGGGATTAGTCATATTTCTCCCTTGACCCCAAAAGTAGCAGTAATTAATCGCAGAATTAGAGTATGTAATGCATATTTTATGAAGGCATTGGACTAGATACAAAGTCAGCAAAAAAGAATGAATACATAACTTGGAAAAAGAAAAATTGGTAAAATATTTGAAACTGAAATGATTGAGACACTATCTGATTAAAAGTATCCTCTGTAATATCAGTATGTCTCTATAACATCAATATAAGCTCAGTAAGATTATTTATTAGCTTAAAGACATTTATGAGCATGGCCAACTTCCACTCCAAGTAACCATGATGCGATTGCACTTGAAGATGAAGTTCGATATGCTCGTAATAATGCGTTGTAGCTAATGGCCGCTACATACGGCGCTTCATGTAATTGTAGAGGTCAAAATTAACCTCTGTATCATTAACTATCAACATGCATAGTATTCAAGAGTCATGCGATCTCTTCCCTTCTATAATGTTTTTAACTTTTTGGCTGCCTGTTTGACTTAAATGAGTAACACTAGTTATTGAATTGTATCCTATTAAGTTCAGTTCTGTTTATGGAGACGGAAATTCAAATTCAGATGTCATGGGCAGCAATTTCGACGTTGCACTAATTTTCTTACCTATCCATTTCAATAATATTTGGAGTAGAAAATGAGATTTTCAACATTCTATTGCATAATGTCATTGAGATAAAAATTAATGCGATTCGGTATTCAAGATATATATACGTATGTATGTTGCTTATACATATCCTTGAAAACTGCTGTGTATATATAATTTGGAAAAATCAACAATTACGAGCGATCTACTTGCAAAATTAAAAAAAATGACCCCTCTGTATAAATTAAAAATAAATTATCTAAGGGGTCTTAATTTTCGGATTTAGCAGATGTAACATTTCTTTTATAATGTTAATAGAAACATTAATTCTAGAATAATTAGGCATAAATTATTTTAATACCATTATCAGCCATTGTTGGAACACGATTAGTTTGTAATGGTCTTTTTGTGGTTGTAATTGACGACATTTTCCTGCTTAACCAATGTCATAAGTATCATGCGTTTTCCAAACTTACTTCACTACACACTTAATTACACACTTGGGTTAATTTAAATACAAGGTTGTTTGCAAAATTTTATCAAGATCAACCTCCAAGTAAAATATATAAATGAAATGCCAATTTATTATTGTTTAGTCTCTCCAAACGGTATTTATATCCAAACATATTTCCGTGATCTCATTAAAAGGTCTCAAAATGCTCGCGATTGAAGTAAGCTTTCCTTTCATTAACCGACATGACATAAATAGTATAAAATGAGAAAAATGTTTTTCATCATATACACATTTTACATCGAAGTTTTGTGAAATAGCGCACGGAACAAGGAATTTTAAATATCAATTTGTTTAATTTATGTGTCCTCTCATTTCACTATCTGGACTCAATAGAATTTTTCAAAGAGAAAACTGTATCCAAATTGTAAAATGGCACTGAATGACGCAATATTATCAAAAACGGGACAAAACCATATCCGCGACATTTCTAGGAAAAAATGGAATTTTGCACGAAATTCATTTGAGGGCTGTCGTAAAGTTGAAGCTCGTTCTCGACTTTCCTTTTCACCTTTTTTCAGGCATTATAAGAAAAATCGGGGAGAAATTTTCTCCTAATCTCACCGTAGAAATGATCGATTTGAGAAAATAGGAATGACTTTCTTCTGGAGCGCCAGTTGTGGAGGGACACGCCCACCAAACAGCTGACGGATTACTTCTGCGACGAACGCAGAAAAAATGCACCTGTCCATCATCTGCTCAATGAGATTTGCTGGAATCGAAGAAAGTAATCCCTCTCAATTTTATTTTCTCTCCGGTGCTGTTACAACTACTTCGATTTTGATGCAAATATTGGCGTATAATTTCACTCAAAAGGATGCATTCGAAATTAAAATAATATAAAATGTTTAGATCACCTGCCAGATAAGACAAAAGCAACAATTTACTGAATTTGCCAACGTTTAAGAGGTTATATTTTCCCAAATTTTTATCCCTTGTCCTGAGTATCCTAATTTTTGATTCCGTCGTTATTGAACTATATGGCTAAACGTGACTTCGTGGTATTTCACACTCATCTTAAAAGAATTAAATTACTTCGTAATTTCCATAGCATATTTTTATTGGACTGGTTTCGTAAATTAGTGGACACCTTCAGGTGAAAAATCTGCTCTGGAAGTTACGAAGTGTTATTTCTTTAAAAAAAATAGGTTTATGTATCTGCAATTTAGACGCTGATTTTTAAATGGAATCCACAATGTAGCTGAATTACTGCTGAGAATAATGTCTACCTATGAAGTTAACTCAGTTAAGTTCAGGTCGCTCATGTTTTTTTATTTTTTAAGATTTGCTTTCTCGATCAATTTCAGAATAAAAATATGTGCAAGTGTTACGCGTATGTATTTACGATTAATGTTTTTACAATTTAGCTATCTAGTGTATTATTTTACTAATTTCAATTATAATAGATTGACATGGAATGGGTAGATGCTCTACATAGCAGGCACCATTTCAACTTAGTTTTCTTAGTCCTTTTATAGTAAGGATTTCTTTGTAAAATATAAGACTTCAATGATTAATTCATCATTACTATAAACATTATCCACTAAAGATGTAGAGCCTGAAGTAATTACATCAAATCCACATATTTCTTAGAAATAAGTTTGCGTTGTGCGTTGTCATTGCTTGAAATTGGTGACTGTGGGACAGGAACTGCGCTAAGAACTGGATTTAATCTTTGAACATTCTGAGCCGTTTTACTGTTAATTTAGTATGCATTTACATGTTAGGAGTGGGGCACGGTTAGTCTCACGTGGCTGAAGTGGATAATAATTTGCTGGAGGAAAATAGCGTGGCTTATTTACATGGTGAAAGTTGAAGAACCATTTCTTGAAATTTTCTTCGTTTTAGTATGAATTAAATTTCTCGAATCAAAACGGCTAATTGAAACTGGAATCCCTACTTTTACTTACGTAAACGAGGAATAATGAGGGTCTGTGTGCGCTTCAATGACCCGTTTTTACTACTGGGCTACAATTATAGATTACAATTGAACACGATAGTCAGAATACAGAATATTTTTCACTTAAATAGCATGGAGACCAATTTTTTTATATTTTTAATGCATTATTTATTCAATAATTTCAACTGAAAGTCTTGAAGGTAATACACAGCAGTTTTTGAATTTGATAACCTTAAACGTAGTGCAATTACTTATTGTCGTTTGTGTGATATTGCTGCAACTGCTAAATATAGACGATATTCAACGTAAGTATTCGGTATTTATAATATTAACCCTTCAGTTAATTGCTTTTTTATGTTCTGAGCTAGGCACCACTGAAAAGAGTAATTTTTGAGACAACTGTTTCGTATGTTCAGGAAGTTACTCATTACAGAACTACCACGACTTGTCCCACATTGGAAATAAGCTATGTTTAACAGCTCTACAGATTCTCATGACTCATTACCGAGTGGAATTGGAGCTGTAACGATAGCCTTAAGGAAGTATTCGTTCGTGTGCCTTTGGTGGCGTTTGAATGAGCTGAAAAGTCTTTAAAGACATGGATACTTGCTGTGCAATTGGAACGTGAATGGAACAAATCGGCAAGTTTGGGGTTCAATTCCCGCGAGCACTCTATTGTCTTGCAGTATTTTACCAGTCATCGTCATCGCTTTGGAAACGCCACCTAGAAAATGTGTACCGAGAACAAAAAACTGCGATATAATTGTAAGAATAACGTACTTTTTTAATAGATTTTCTACAGGATTTGCAGATAATTACATCCGTATGTCTCGAAGATCGAAGTGAATGCGTATTTCTATATCTAAATTAGATAGTAGATAAGGAAAACATTTTTTTTGGAAATGAAGATTTTTTTTAAAGGATACGTCACGACTTCAGATTGTGTGACTCGGAGATAAGAAATCGTTGGCAAAATTGGAAACGCCAAGTGTTTATGGTACTGATGGCAAGAATGGATTGTTTTCCTCAAGAGATAAATTCATGGTCTAATAATTAACGGATAGTTCCAATCATATTGTTAATATAGATTACATATTTGGCATTATAGATTAGATTCAGACTAAGAATAGAGACGGAAAACTTATTCTGTGAAAAGATTTAGAAAAATCTCTGTGAAAAGATCTTTTTAATCGCTGTGGCAGCTTTATTAGTGAATTTCATTGGAAAATTCAGTGATATTTCAAGGGAATTCACTCATGCAATGTATAAAGAGCTTACCTTAAAGTATATTTTTCTATATTGACTCCTTTTTCGCAAATTTCTCACTAATCATGGATATTTCGTAACTTGGTTGTGTTTGGATTTTAATCCCACGGCTCACTGACATAGTGCAGGAAGAAAGCGACAAAATGTGAAAGCTATAACGGAGCAAACCAAGGTGCTGGTTGTTGAAGTTGTGAGAACAAGGATTTTGGCTTACTACCCTAATTTGATGTATACGGTTACTCAAAGGATTTCCCCAAATGACGCGCGTTTCCCGGGAGAAACAAGATTTTTTAGAAAGAAAACTGTCTCCCAAAGCGATTTTTGCATCTATTACAGCGAGGTTGTGAAATTCCTCCGTTTGGTCAGTTCCTGCTGCGTTTTGGGAGATCCCCAGGTGCCTCGCAAAATTAAAGATGTCTTACTTTCTCCTTCTACCTTTATTTTCATAGTGCAGAGGTCATTTACGACTGCACAATCCTCGGTCTTTATTTACGAGATGTTGGTCCTCAGTTCGCAACTCAGTTGATGCACTTTTTTCAAGGGTTAATTGGAAGCACTACTATAATCCCTGTTTTAAATAAACATTTGAAACTATGCCTACAGAACATATATTATAAGGAGAATTTAAGACTAAGTTAGTTTGAAATATTTGCATATTTATATATTTATCCCTTTTTACTTTTTCTTGGAGCAGGCTCTAAATTCTTACTGTCGGGACGAAATAATACTAATAGTAATAATAAAACGTCTTCATTGAAGGGCGAGATTGAGACTTCATATTCACTTTTTACATCTTACCCTTCGTTAATGTGTCGTTCCAGAGAAACGACATATATATTTATTTAAACGTGTCACTCACGATATCCGCGCTAATATAAAAGTTATTAATTACCAAAATTCCCTAGTGGTATTCATCGAAATAATATTTAATACGTTGATCACACTCTTGTGTACATTTTTAAGGTCCTGCGTTTTCCAACAAATTTGTTTAATTCAAGGTGTTGATTCCAGAGAGCCATTTCCCCTTTTGTTAGATGCCGAGAAAGCATTAAATGAAAATGTAGACTCTAAAAACGGATTTTCAAATATATATTGTCATAATTCTTGAAATGTCATATTTCCTGAAATATCCGGCATTATACAAATAAGACTAATATTCTGGCAATTTTCGTTATATTTTGAGCTTCTCATGCCAGGATGTTTAATTTATACTAAGGAAAAAATATAATAAAACCGAGGATGAAATCTATTCTCATCAACTACCATTCGGAGATGAATCCCTGTATCGTTTTATTTTCATCGGTAATTTGCTTTTTGCAGATTTGAATTGAAGAGTTTTCTTTAAAATAACTAATTTGAATAATGGTGCTGTCAATATTTCCACATTTTTGCCAAGAAAATGGGCGATGACATTGCTTATTATATAAGCAATAAATAAGACATTCTTTTCCCTGAGCGAGAAGGTTCGGAAGTTTCTTTGAAGTGCAAGTAAGATTTTTTAAACGGAAAGCCTAATGCCCCAAACATTGATGTAGCCACTATACCACAAACTTTTGCATTAAAGGTCAACGCATTTTTACTATTTTATCCAAGGTCAATGTGCTATATGCTTGGGGAAAGGCTGCAAATGAAAAATCTCTAAATAATGGGGATATTGAGGCGTGAAATCCGAAATTCCGGTGGAAATCATCTTTTAATTTCTCCCTAACTAACGGAAGTAGATTATTTGGGGGTGGTGGAGTTATTCAGAGCGCAAATACAACGCAGGAAGGGTGAAATTGGAGAAAGAAATCACGGAATACGGCGTGGTTTAGGAATGATTGAAATTCGGAGAGGGGTGTAACCGTTTCGGTACTCGAGGATCTTTGAAAAAAATGAAAAGAAAGCTTGTTGAAAGGGTGATCCTTGATGAATGAAAGAGATTTTGTTTTAATGAGGCACATGCTTTGAAACAATTACCGAAGTTAATTTCCTGGAAGCGAAGATAAAAACGTCTCTTTGCATTATAATTATTCTTCCGACGTGTAAATAGATAAGCTTTCTGAGAAATTTATATAGACAAACCAATTGAAATCTTTCTCTTATAACGTCAAAATGTACGATAAAATGATGCTCAGGAAGGATATTAAAGTCATCTTTTGATGAGGACGATCGAATTTCACTTCAATTAGTCGGTATAACGGCAATCTCTCGCAAATAATTACATTTGGACCTACTCCTCGTTTTCGTAGTGGAAGATCTCCCGGAGAGTGACTTGTATAGACGAGTTGACCTGAATTGGATTGGGGCACGATTCAAAAGACATTGTTACTAAGGTGAAGTTTAGATTGATTGAACTAGATTTCATGCTACGTTGACCCTTCTGAGGTCCTTTCATTCGCAAATTATTTTGCACTGGTCGATTCTATTTCTCTAGTCTACTTTCTCGTCGTATATTGTTATTCTTGATCGATCCTATTCCTGTCATTCAAGTATGCCTTTTAACCCCATGGGGTGTAATTGCATAGGAAGAAATATTTGCAGCCTTTCTTATTGTTTGTGAAAACTATAAATATCGCTATCAGTTTGAAGCGTGAAAAACTTCCTTAGCTCGAAATTTCATATGCTTGGGAAACCAGAAAATAATTATGATGTACACAGGGCCAGGGGTTAACCTGCCTATCATTGAACCTGATCTCTCCCATGACCATACTTATTTCGATCTTTGAATCATTCGAAGAATATTCACTTTCGTTATTTAGCCTAAATTTGCTTGTTAAATTTGATCATTTAAGTCACTTCAAATCTTTTGTTCTTAGTATCAAGTTTGTTATTACTACCGTATCTTGATGTATGAATCGATTTGTCAGGATTTGCTTTGCCTCAGGACAGTGAAAATGTATTTTTCTTTTAGTTTTGTTGAGTCTTGTTCATGGCTGTGAAAGTTGCTCAGATATTGATGATGATTAATAATGGCGTTCAACTTATTAACTATTAATTGATGGCTATAAAAATGTTATCCAAAGGAACATCCTATTGCGCTAAACGCAGACTTTTTCCACCAATAGCATTCTGTCTCAGTGAGATAAAACAAGGGCAAAATACCTCACCCCTCTTCTTGTCTTTGGTAAAATACCTCATTCCCTCAGCAAAGCTCTCGGCAGCTGATGATGGAGGGATTGAGGATCCAGCCTACTTTTTTACTTTGACTTTGCAGACATACATTGCAAGCTCAGGTCGGTATGTATGTTTCTACCATTTGAAATCACGTTTGACCATTAAGGCTACATATATCACTCTACCTTAGATTAACCAAACTTAAATGGGCGCCTAAAGATTTGATTTAAATTTACATCTATTTGTGTAAATGCGTAGCTATTTGAATGATATGCTTTTTGAAATTACACTTATTAAACGGAAATTCCATTGTTATAGAGCGGAAATAATGCTTTTAGTGAGAATAAGAAACAAAACTGTCATCTCGAAATGTTGATTTGTTGTTTTTATTTTCTTCTATTACTAGTGCTGCTTCTTGGTATATCCTGAGTCAAGTTTTTGAATTTTTCTCATCATATTATAGGAAAAATTATCTATCGTTTTTTCTTGGCTCGTGATTTCTTCTTCTTTTCATCGTACATTAAGTACCAAATTTCGCAAATATCCTTCTGTTAATTCGTTTTATGTTTATTGGGGCGTAATAAAATGTTCTACCAAAATTATCAAGATGGAAACATGGTTTATTTTGAAGACTGGAGACAATGCTCCATTATCGGTACTTTTATCTCAGATCTGGGATTAACTTGCATTATTTGAGCGTGTCACGCGATTCTTTTAAAATCCAAATACGGTCGACAAACCCTTTTCCTTTTTCCCTCCCCGAGTCTTTATAGCTGTATTCAGTCATTATTCTTGCCTCGCTGACTCCACCATCCCAGCTTACATTATATTCCCATTTTGGGTTCAGTCTTCCCACACCCACGGCCTTTTTTTGTACGGTTCTGTGTTGATGTCTGGGATGCTATGGGATGAGAGGTTAAAAATAAAAGTGTGTCAGTGGGCCTTTCCCTTATCGCTCCTTTCTCTTCCTCTCTCTCTCTCACTCCTACACCTTCCTCTCGCACGCTCGCTTTTCTCCCACCTTTCCCTCCTCTCTTTATGATTCATTATTTTGAAGCATTCGGAGAGAGTGAAAAACGTGACTGGTCACTCTTCGTAAAAGGATATGCATAAAGGAACCAGGAGACGAAATAACGGAAGTGTTTTGATTTATGTTTGGTGATGTAAGAATCCTTTCATAAAGTCTCTCGGGTCGTAAAAGGTTTGGGTCATCTTTAGCAAGGATGGGAAATGGAATTCTCCATAGAAGTTTGTAACCTGTTTTGTTTTTGAGTAGATTTGGCTCTAAAAAGATGTTATATACACGTATATCAGGTATGCTATATTTTTTATTTTTCCCGAATTTATGCGTAATATTTTGGAGAAATTACTGAAGATAACGTATTTAGACCATGAGGTACTTTTCTAAGTTAAAAGACTTAGTTCTTAATCAAACAGTACTCAGTACTTAATTCCCAAACTTTTGGGAACTTTAACTTTAAGGCATTTATTTTAAACCTTTGAAAGTGTTTCAAACTATTTTATATTAGGAGAGGAAAGAGATTAAAATCTAAAGAATTCCAAAAATAAGTGAGATCGACACGATTTGTTAATGTACGTGGGCCAAAATAAGAATTCTTTAAGCATTCGTGTACCTTATTTAAGGCCTAAAATATATAGTTTCCTACCTCTGAATGTTACAAATGTAAGTTTGGAGTATTCTTTCCCTAGGAAGATAAAAAAATGGCCTTTCTCAAATGAGAATATAGAGGAATTTCTATGAATACACTCTTGTTTTTGTGTACTTCTTCGTACTCAAATACTAAAAACAATACATTATTGGAATTGCTGCGTGCAGATACAATTTGAGACAATCCCAAAACAGATGTTTCTAATGGGGCATACATTCCTAATTTCCTTTTTATCTTTTTTTTTTGTTTTCTTGAGATAAGAATATATGTATCTGAAAGGGTAGTACTTTAATTTAGTGATGCTTTTCCACGAAGTCACGCCCTCTAGCAACAATTTCATGGAGAACTTCATATGGAAGCGAATTGAAGTTAGCGGTTTGAACTTACGTTATCGTATATCGTATATTTTCACTAAAGTTCAAAACTCCCATATTTAACTGAAATAATATTTGAATAAATAAATTTGATGGTGTAGGTTCTTACGAAAACGGATTTCCTTTTATATATTTATTAAATAAACTGTTAATATCAAGTCCGCTGTTCTAATTTGTAGAAAATATTTGATTTACTAATAATTATTCGTTATGAAGATAATGAGTAAATATTGGTATTTTCCGGTAAATTAAAATATTTATAATATTTAGCTATGGATCTTAAATTGGAGAAATATTTAATTATCTATCAAAATTTCTTCACTTAAATTCTATTTTGCTGTTGTTTACGTTTTATTCATACGAGTCTTCACTCAAATTTATAATTTGAGATAGATCTTATATCTATCTCAAATTATAAAAAGGGAGAAATAAGTTTATGGAAAACAGCTCTGGATTTAAAAATATAGATTTCAGTTTCGTAGGTTTGATTAATTGGAATGATTTACCGAATTACAGATTTGTAAATCAATCCAAAAGATTAATAAAAAGACAATGGGGCTTAATTGTTAGTGCTTTGAGGTGTTGGATACATATGAAATTGTGTTAGTAGGCTGGTGATGCTCTCTTTTCCTTGGAGCAACTCCCAGAATCAATGTCGAGAAGTTAAAATGTTCCATTTTTATGATCCATTTCTACCCTGAAAATCTGCCGTAAAAAGTACTTCATCATCGCTACAGTAAATCAGGAAAAATGACCTGTTTAGGAATCAGTGATTTTCTTCTCTGTCTGCTATTACTTATACGGATTTCTTTTCTTCGAGCCATTAACGTCTTTTCACTCCAGGTTTCTCCATATTTATCAACGATCTCGATCGGCACCTATTGTGCTCCTTATACATCCCTTCGAGCTCATCTCGGGGAGGAAAACGAAGCGCATTTTCACCATGTAATTTAGATATAGAAATTTGCATCCTTTTGTTGTGAGTCCTGCAGATCTTCGAATGGGGTCTCCTTCCTTTAAACACCCGTGTGTCCCTTCGGCGCACATTGAGGCGATGGAATCACAACGCAAAGATTTCCTTCACCTGTCTCTCAGCGGACGTGCTCAGTCACTATTTATTCATTTGAACTTGATTAATGTATCCTGTAAGTAGACCTCCCGTTCCGTCGTATGGAAATTTAGTTAACTATGGCCTTCCGTAAGATATCTCTTTCGAAGCTGTTGATAGGAAGCTGAGTTTTTTCCGAAAGATATCTCTAAAGCATTAACAGGAATAGTACTTTGAGTCATATCTTACAGTCATATGCTAAAGTTTCTGATTGCGGTACGAAATTTATCAAGCAAAATTTGGTGAAATTTTCATAATTTATGAAAACTTAAAGAACTAAACTTAGAATGATTTAATAATTAAAACGGGAAAAAATCGCCGCAGGAATTTCCTTATAACGCTCGGGAAGGCTATCGATTATTAACTCCTAAATTAAAAAAACTTCTTGGCGAAAACTTTTTAAGCTTAGCTGGCTTAGGATTTGGAGACTGTGCTTCAGTTATAATTCGTATCAGGCGCGCACCCTGGATATGTCCTTCAGAATATAATTATAAAGAGTTTTATCAATACATTTATGGAAAGATTACAAAATTACTTTATTTACAATAATGCCTTATGATGAGGGTCAATAATAACGCATTACATCGTAAAGTGTATGTTCAGACCCCCTAAGCAAAAATTCTGGCTTTGCTTCTGATTCGTATAGACAATATTTCACGAATCAATCGATGGGCTTCGTTGAATATCTTCAACTGGCGGAGGAATAAAGGTGTGAATTCGTAAGGAGAAGAAAAATATAAAGAAACTTATGTTAGCTCTTGAAGATAAACAATGATAAACGCATAATTCACATGGTTGAATTTAGACGCAGAAATGAAAGAGAAGTCTGCCGTAGACGGGAATCGAACCCGGGATCATTCTGTCGTGGATAGCTTCGAGGTCAGAGACTTTTTCTCTTTCAAATCTGCGTTTTAGCTCTCAAAGTCGCAAAAAACCATAACTTAGTCGTAACTTGAACTCAAGAACATCTATGTATGCTGAGTTGAGTCCTATGAAAGAAATTGATGAGAGAAAATCTATATTCGGAGAAATTGCAAATAATTGGAAGGAGTTGCGACGGAATAAATCCTTCTATTATTTCCATTATTTCACAGTTTCATTCAGTTGTAGAGTGATAGCATAAGTTTAAACTGATTGAACATGGAAGTATTGAAAGGGAACTTTTCAAAATGATGTATAGTCTCCGGTCACTGTACATTGAAGGGTATATTCCTTCACTTAAGAGTGGCATTTTATTTTCATCGTTAGAGATTTATAGTAGCAATCTGAAAGTCGAAGGCTATCTTTGTATTTTTTACACATTGGTATTTAATAATGAGGGACCTCCTACTGGGTCTCTAAGACAGCTCGCGACATCTCTAGCCATTGTGTGACTAGAAGGGAAATTATGGCTTTTTAAAAGTGGATTCGATCGTATATCATTTGTTATTTCATCGCACCTCTAACTTTCTTCTTTAACAGAATTCCATCAATTATTGTAAATTAACCTGAGAGAGGAAAATGATAAAGTGACTTATTCTACACATTCATTGTGCCAAAATAAGATTGACAGTAAATCAGAACATGATTTTACATTACATTTGCGACGAATTGATGATATTTTCCAATATTTAGTTCTTTACTGCAATATTAACGGTTAAAATAACTATGCTAAATTATTTTAACCATTAATTTTATGGAGTTTCATACATTCACGGCTTCAATTTTATCTTTACTGCAAGTTTGCTTTCTCGGGGAGGAGATAGTTGATTTTCTCATCCCAGCTAGTAACGCACGTAATCTTCGAAAGAAAACGAAAAAGCGATACAGGGAAATAGTCGCCAGGACGGATAGATATTTTTGGTCATTTTTCCCGTGAAGTATCAGAGAAGCTAATAGCTATCCAGGGTAGTTAGGGATATAGGTGTTTTACACCCCCTGCCACGCGCCATTGGCGGTTTGCAGGGCTTAAATGTAAATGTAAATAAGCTATTGTGCGCAGATGATAAATTATTTCCTATGTGCAAATACTTAAATTACATGATAAAATTACTTCAAATTAACCATATAGAAACTAGTCTAATTCTCACAGTGGATACACTATCCCATTTTATGGTTTGGCTTGAAATATTTGATGAATTTATCATAATCACTCATTGAGCAATATGTTTTTGCCTAAAAACTATGTATCAGGATGAGAAATAAATCTCATCAAACCTGTATGATGAATTGCAATTATTCTTTGTACTATTGATTATTAACTTTCGTTAATAATGGTTAGAATACAGTCAAAAATATTTCTTAAATTTGGCTAAAGATAAATTTCTATTTTAGCTCTTATTGTTAGTAACATTATATAAGTGCGGTGAAGTGATAGTGACGCTAACGATGGCGATGAATACATGGACACATCGCCTAGTGAAGATTTATGAAGACGATGTTCCCGAATCATATTCATGAGTCGGAGTGGTATTTCTCATAATTTGTCAAATCTTGAAATACGCACGAACATATTTGAATATTTCGTATGAAGCAAGACTGAGCAGCATTCAAATTGCTTTGGCCATTTATGATTCTTTTTACACACACATATATGCTCGAGTATTCTCCATAACTCCATCAACCGAATCCGTATAGCCAAGTGGGCAACGCGTTCGACTTCAATGAAAGCGGTCCCGGGTTCGATTCCCGGTGGGGGCCCACGTGCGAAATGACCTAAGCTGTCGAAGCACTTTTAAGAATACTACTACTACTACTACCGTATTAATTTGCTGAGTTTTATAAATACAATCAATTCTTGGATTGCGAGCATAATTCTTTCTGGTAACGTAATCGTAGTACGAAACACTCGTATATCAAAGCCTTATTTTCCTAAAGCCCTTTCCTTATAGGGAATAATGGAAACTTAGAGGGTCATGATTCGTTCCAAAACCTAAATATATTTATATACATAATAACGATTATCTCGGAAGCAGTGATCACTTGACGCTCTGCAGACAAAGCAGCGTAAACGTACTCCGTGTATTGCTCGTATTGCAAAACCTCGCTCGTGTATCAAACTAAAATTTAACAGGTAAAAATTGCGACACAATTGGGACACGAATCCAGACCTCCCACTTCCCGGGCAGGTATTCTAACCACTAAACTACCATGCCGCGTCTCTTCCACGCAGTGTTTGGGAATGCTTTGTAAGCAAGGCGAACAGCCTCCATATTAGTGGCACGAACTGTCTCCAGAGATCCTCACTGAGGCAGCCAAGTTACAAAGCGATCTTATGGAGTAAACCCCCAAAGGAAATCACAAGGATTTTCACACCTGTTAGGATTTCAGCCGTACGCTGTAGTACAGTGTATTTGTAGCTTCCTTGCTAAGTAATTCACCTTTTCCTAAACTAAAATTTATTAAAATTTTTTGTTCGTCTTGCAAAACACTGGTTTAAGTTACTGGCAGACCGAGGTTTGACTAGTGGAAATACTGTACATTTCTTCAGCTGGACACCCGTCAGCCGAGGTTTCATAATAGTTAAAAAAATCCTAAGCAGTTAAGACGTTGAAATTAGTCTACTCCTCAAAAATAAATTCCAACGGTTCTTCTCGAAAATACAAGACGAAACGTATAAATCTCTACTCTCAAGAGGAAAAGAGAAATCTAGCAATTGATGCGGAACTTGTCTTCCTTAGAAGACGATTTGAGAAGTCTTTTTCAGTAATATTTTTATTGTGGCAATTATACCATTTGAATGGTATTCATCACTGCATCTCTAGAACGGATGTCTCTGTTCTATTAATTTTTGAATACCTTTTCATTATTAATTCTTTTTAACAATATTTCTATCCTTAATACATCAAACTTGTTAAAAACTCTGTATATTCTAGTTTAAAATCTTATATTATGTTATCTTTTTCTTCTTCTTATTTTGCTCCTAATTCCTACAGGGATTAAATGAATGGTTGGACTCTCTAGTCCCAATTTATCCCAATTAAGACGTTTGTATGGTATTGTAAATGAAAATCAATTCGAGTTACGAATCTCATGGATTATATGAAACTTTAATTTTCTCTTTTCCAAGCTCTGATTTTAAATAAAGTAACAAAAACAAATATTCAGAAGGCCGATTCTTAACCGCGTGAACATTTTATTACACTGTTCTGCTTGACGTCCTTCGGGGTTGAGTAAGCTGAGTAATGTTGGTAATTTCGTTTTACCGAAATATCTCCGAATTTTTTTCGGAAATAAGGGAAAAACCAATTATTTTGGTAAAAAACTGACGATAAATATATTTCCTATTTTCTTGAATAAAATGACAGTGATGCCATTGCACTCATTATAAACCTGTATTTTAGAATGGATCGCCACAAGGTTCTCCCCAAAGTTGTGGAGGATTGAATCCTGGGATGTCTGAACAATAATTCTCTAGAGGAAAGAACGAACAAAAAAATGGATGTGGAACAGCCGTCATCCAGAGACTGGACGGAATAGGATTTGCCAAAGGAGAAATTAATGATCTGAGGTCAGTAAAATCTCATCGCAGAGGGCGCTTACATCAAAGAATGAAGAATTGTGTCCTAGTAAACAATCTTAACTTTAAAAAATACGAAAGGAATTTAAAACGAATAAAAACTTGTAATTTCTTCATAATGTATTTTATTTTTCGCGACCGGTATCGCTAACTATTTTTTTCTTCTACTAATCAATTAATGGTGGCATTTTTGCCGAAACCGATCGCGAAAAATAAAATGTAGTGTGAAAATTACTGTCTTCATTCTTTTAAAATATCGTTCCAGGAAGTCCGGCCTAGTTTGGTAGATTATTATCTTAACTAATATCCAAGACTGATTTTCCTCTCTTTGCCAACATGTTAAGTAAACCTTCGATTACAGTTCCCAATCAATCTTTGTTATCTAGGTGTGAGTTACAGAAGGACATCACAAATTCAGGAATTTATTCTATAGTACGAACATGCTACTTATAACGACTTCTTCTCTTCTTAGTCTTATTCCTGTCACTCATGGAATCGACTGATGGTTTTTAATGGTTGATTCCTTTTTTAAAAAGGAATGCAAACTTAAATAAAATAGAATTGCAAATAAACTGCGAAAAATTTTATGATTTTAAGAGATTTGTTTCCCAGTATCATTTATTTTTTCAGCATAAAACGGAAAATAATCTATCTTGATTCTTATGGCAGTTAAATTCGTATTTATAGCGGAATTTCAATTTTATACAACTTAAGTGTGAGCAAGTTATCACTCAGGTGTGACTTGTTGATCTCATATACTATCAGGTTGTTGACATGGACTTTCAATGGTAGGAGGCTCCTCGGTTGTTCCAAACTCGGGTTTGAGCATGAGAAGGACACCTACCACTGCAAGTTCATTACAGGTGATATTAATGCTCGAGTAGGTGAGAGGAAAGTGGATGACACTGTTACAAGACAATATGTATTGCACTAAAGTAACCAGCCTTGCTTAAGTAACTGTATTATTTATTTATTTAGTAGGGTCCAAAACCAACCAGAAATGGCCAATTACATTTAATCATAACATTCGCATCAATACCAAACATAATACATAACAATACTAAAACATAATACGCAACGGTACCTGAACATCAAATAATATTATTAACAAGAAAGAAAATTATTAATAATATTTTTATAATCATTAATAAATATTAGTAATAAAGAAAAATACCAAAATAATTAAAGACAAAAAAGTCAATGGTTCATATTTACGTAGGATAGGAGTGTATTGATTGAGGAAAAAAGTTCGAGAGAAGGGTCGTAGGACAAGAGAATACAAGAAAATTGAAAAGTTATAGGATGCGGTTGATTTTTTGGAGATGGAGGGCCGAAAACGAAACACGGAATGAACGGAAAGCAACTCGGACTAAGAAACAAGGAAGGATGTTGTTGGAGCTGCATCGGCCATAAACATTGCATGTAAATATTTTAAATCGAAGGTTTTGTAGCGGTAAGGAAAAGAAGAAAGGATGTGACTGCGGGAGCGGTTGTGGAAGAGGAGTACGCGAACACGGAGTACTGTGGTAAAGAAGATGAATGGAAGGTTTAGCCTTTTGAGGTGCAAAGGGCCCCCAGATTGCCAAAAATGAATGTAGTATATATTATGGGGAGAACACAGTTATCCTAAGTAGTAATTATTATTTATAACTCTAAATTATACTTTTAAAAAATCCTCAAAACTGCGAAAACTGGAAATGGCGAAGAAAAGGAACCAAAGAGTAAAAATTTAGTACAAAACTCGTTTCGTCGATGAACAACCTGTATGCAATAAAAAGGTAAAATTTCATATGAAATTACCTCTCAAAACGACAGCTGTAAGACTGAACGTCAAAATTTATATGGAATTTAAGACTTAAATTCAGGAAGAATAGAGTAAGCTACGGAAAATTAGAAGATAATTAAAAAGAATTTCAGTTATAATTGAAGAAACACAAAAGAACTTTCTCAATTCCTAGAAAAGTTTAACTAAAAGCCAAAGTCGAGGGTAAAAGATTGAACCGACCAATGGATTTGGGCAGGTAAACTGGAAAGAATAAACGATATCTGTTGCACATTACAAATTCTTAATTGAGCATATCAATGATTATCGATGCAGTGGACAAATTCCTTCAAGGTAAAAATCTTCAAAGATATTAGTTCTAAAGATAACTTCCATGATACCTTTCATCTTATATGCCAATAATTTTATAAATATGGAGTAGTTTTCTGATGAAAAGGATTAATTTAGCGAATTATGATATGCCATAACTTTTTGCTGTCAAAAATAACTTTAAATAGGTGTTCCAAGAAATTTAAGTATATCTTTACATGAAAATGAGTTTTACATATACAGATACAGTACTTGTCAGAAACGATAATTCAATTTCTTATATCACTAACAACATTCCATACTTTAATTTGACAATATTTTGTACATTTGATACGTCAGAAACTTANGTTCCAAGAAATTTAAGTATATCTTTACATGAAAATGAGTTTTACATATACAGATACAGTACTTGTCAGAAACGATAATTCAATTTCTTATATCACTAACAACATTCCATACTTTAATTTGACAATATTTTGTACATTTGATACGTTAGAAACTTAAAAATATTCACTGATTTCCTCAAAATTAAACGTTTAAGCCTACAAAGAAAGATAATGAAACTACTAGAACAAACTAGAAAGTTTTTAATATTTGAAAAAACGATAAAAGATCTTTGGATTGTAGGAGTTTAGAATACATTGCGATATGCGAGAGTTTGATGTGAACCAGAAATAATGGAAAACTCTAAATAAAATATGGACTAGAATATATTATGATTGAGCCTTAAATTTATTTATCAATGAAGGTACTTGAGGTTTAAGATAGGTAGAACAACCACTTCGAAACAAATCTTAAACAATGCATTCATAATCGTTAAAGAAAGAATGGGATCGAAAAACTTCCCCTTTACTTTAGTTGAATAGTTAGGCTCTATGTATCACAGCTGAAAATAAGTTGTAGCAGACAGCAATTCATATGCGATTTTTATGCATCCCGTGTACAACGTTATTCGTTCTATTTTGTTTATTTCTTTTGATTTGTCTTCATGTCTTTTATAACTCTATTAATCTACTTCATTATCAAATTTAGTCTTCTATCCGTAGGTTTCGCAGGTTTTTCACACCTCCTTCTTGAGGGTATTTTCCTGCTGTGGAGATTTTTCAATGAGCTCTTAGCTTAGGTTTTTTAATCCACAAAGTAGTTTTCTTCTTTGTACTTTTGGAAGCTCTCTCTCTCTGAGAGTTAGTCTCAATCTCGCCCTGAATAAAATCCTTTATTATTATCATTATTATTATTCCATTGTTGAATCCGAGCTCATGCATTTTCATATTTCTCCGTTTAGAATCAACGGGCATTTATATAGAAGCATATAATGTCTTTTTCCAAGTTCCCGTTTGTCCATAATAAGTTGTGATAAGCCTATTCTATAATGATGATTATAGAACCTTATATACTCATCCTTCCGGCTACAATAACATGAGTAGCCAGTTGGGGAGAGTAAATAATAGCACATTGGCATCTGCCCCTGAATCTTATNTAAGGCATAATAATATAAAGAAAAATAGACTAATGAAACAGCAAAGAAAGCCGTGATTTTCAAGCATTAGGTAAAAAGTAATACAACAAAGCGCACAAGACAAAAAGACAAACCAGCAAGGTTAAGGAAAAAGAATCTGTCTTAACAATCAACAGTGTATCTGTACAATATTAATCAATATCCAGAAATAGAAAACTGAGGTGCTACTACGCAAAAGTAAAATAATTGAGAATGAATGCACTCGAATGTCGTTTAACGCAGCCAGACAAGTTGGTGAAGTATAAAATAATAAAAGAAAGCATCAAGGAATAGTATAAGATCATAGTTTGCGAATTAAGTTAAGAGGGTATTGTACACAAAAGGAAAAGAAAAGTTACACCCCAATGGACACCTGCAGATAATGGATAAGAAAATGCTGACTGAAGGTTTCACTTAATTGAACAAAAACCAAATATACGTAAGACGTCAGTCAAAGAAGGCAAAGCAGGTTTAAGGGAAACTAAACGGAGTAAGGTGTAGGAAAATTAGAAGAATTCTGGAAATACGTTCACAGTTTTCAGCGTTTCCAAGAGGAGGTAAAACGAAGAGATGAAAAATAAAATAAAAAGTGATAAATAGAAAGGATAAAAATATACAAGAAGGATAGAAAGGATAAATGACGGAAACCATAAAAAATATATTTCATGTAGTCTATAGATGGCCCCCCCCTGCCACACGCCGAAAGGCGGCTTGCAGGGTACTAATGTAGATGATGGCCAAATCGAGGACGAAGCAAGATTATTAAAAATAATTGACGTAATTGACATTAATGCATTAAAAATATCAGCTGATTCCCTCAAAAGTTTTTGACTAACAAAATTTACCTTTCCTGTTCAATACTTTCAAAGTTGGACTGTGAAATGGTAATAAGAATTATAGAGGTGCAGTTACGAAGGCAGAATATTCAAGCTGAGCCAAACCGACCGGAAAATTAATTAAAAAAATAAAACGTTAACCGAAGGCTGTATAAATCCGGTTTTCTTCCGTATTGCCCTTTCTTTTAGATTATATCGTTCCCGTATTCTCTTTGAGGCTCCAATAAATCCTACATGTGCCAATCGGTAGCCCTTGAAGCTTGGAAAAGGGGAGCATTGGCCACGTTTTACGGCCGAATAAAAAACAGCTTTCGTCAAGTCATTGGTTTAACGTCATTTGCGGCGAATTTATTGTTTTTGCTCCTGTTTTACGTTTCTGATAACTGCTTTAGTGACGTTCATTCAGATTCCGGAGTAGAGACGTTGATTACTCGAATGCGTTTAGGTTGTGGAGCTTGATTAAGCACAGCCTGTAAAACTTTAAGCGCACAAAAAGCGTGAGTGAATGGTGTACAGTTACTGTATTACGGTTGTGTATTTTCAAGAGGGCAAGGAAGTCTCTCGCGCAACTATTCATCCTCAGCAAAAACTTAACATGTTGAAAATCAAATTGACTTCATATCTGATAATTTGATTTCATCGATTATCTATTACATATAATTTTCACTTGATGTTGGAATTTATAAAAATATTCACGTTGGAGAGGTAAAGCATTTAAGATTAGATATTGTTAAATTATATTGAAAACTCGGATTTCTGTTGATTTGGTTTGGTCGAGTTTTGATTAAGCACTTGGAAAAAAAATTCCCACTATTCATTTTGTCATACATCAGAATTCACTTTTACTGTTATTAGAATGTTATAAAATACATACCTATTGCATGCAATAGTAGGATTAAATGAAGCTTTCTCGTCAACTATGTGAAGGGGATAAGCAGAATTGAAAAATAATGACACGGCTTGGTCACAACCCCGGATCTACATTTTCCGCTTCTTTTATGCATAAAAAGTTATTTCCTTTTCAGATCCATATGTTAGAGGGCTAAAGAAATGAGGAAGAAAGAATTAATAGCTAGAGGTAAAAAGTGAAAGTTGCTTTGGTCATTATCTTTTAATATATTTTGAGTGTTTTAAATTCTGTAAAGCAGAACCTGTAGTCCCGAATGCCCGGAGGCATTTTATGCCACAAGGAAACATTTTGATATCGCAATATCTTCGGTACCTCGGATGTTTACAAAATATCGACTCTCAAATGCCTTTATTTTAGTCAAAAGCATAATATAATGTTCTTGGCTCCAAGAAACTTCTTTCATTTTCATAGCAGCCAACGTTTCACTCTGCTAGGCTAGGTTATAGCCGACATTAACCATTGTGTCATGGATTGTCAAAGTATTGGATAACTAGAAGTTCATAAGTAAACTTTAGAATTCATTTTGAAGTTACAGATTATGAAATTAATTAAAATATGTCGTTTTGATTAGGAAATTGAAAACAGCGTTCGTAACCTTCGATGCTGGAAATGAAATCCTCTGCTATTTAACCTTTCTACTTCCCAAGAAGAAACGGACATGAAAAAAGTCTGACGGAACCGGGAATCAAACCCGGGTCTCCCAATTGACGGTCAGTTGCTCTATCCATTGAGCTATTCCACCAGAACATTTTGGGAGACTTTGTAGGTATTGGGCGCGTAAGTTCGTCCGACACAGCGGCATCGTTCACAGCCATGGCCTCGCAGAGGCACCGACCATACAAAGTGGTGTATGGTATCGTGCCAAGTACCTAAAACCCTTTTGCAGCTTGATTGAAAATGATACATTGTAGAATTTTAGATCATCTATTGATTCCCATGTATATTTTTAAAACACATATCAAAGCCGTCAATAAATCCCTATAACCCTGTAATTTTGATTCTATGTTTATTACGTTTGTACTTAGGATATTATTTCAAGAATTTACGATACAGTTATATCTACATGTTTTATCTACTTCGAAAATAAGGTCCTTATACATAATCTGACACCGTTGATGGAGTTTCCGCGGAGGTTTTAAAGCTAAAATGCAATGACAGTTATTGTATTTTTGTATGAAATTGTAGCTATGAGCCGTAGTTTGAAATACGACGTGGTATTTAAGGTTATGGCCATGACACGCCTCTCTCCGCCCGTTGAGAGATGTAATATGGCACGATAGTTTTATTTCCAATTCTATTATTCTATATTCTTAGAATTTGGTCGAAAATTTTCGAAAAAGGAAAGGGATAACCAAGCACCACCATGCTGAAATTCATTATTCTCCTTAAGTGAATCATATAACATCAAAATTTTAGTACTTAAATGTAAATTATGGCCTCTCCTGAGACTCCCTCGCCGCCACTCACATCGGCACTGTCCTGTAGAAGGTTGGAAGTCACTGAAGAGAAGGAAGAATCATTACTGGTGCAATATGATAGTAGAGTTTGTGTTGAACCATACTTTTTATATATTGATGTTTAGAAACCTGTCTCTCCTTAAGATGTTGCGTTTGCTTCATTTGCATTCATCTGTAAATGTGTCAGAGCTCCCAGATAGCTAAATGGGTAGCATGTTCGCCATGGCAAAAGAGGTCCCGGATTCGATTCCTGGTTGGGGCCCATAAGTGCCAAGTGACTTCAGCTGTCGAAGCACTTTTAACTATAAGACTATTGTAAATATGCCATTTATGGCACTTATCTTTCTTAATAAGTTATATCCCATAATTCGTGCATCATTTGAATCAAGGGGATTCCTCTAACATTACCTCGTGAACGCATTATAGCAGATTTCTACGAATGTGATTATAGTGATCGAGATTTTATCTAAAAATGCGTTTTTTTTTCTATTCCATATTAAAAAAAGTTTTTCAATTAAAAATATGCATAATGCAAACTATAATTACTTTCAGTAGTTACTACGACTATAATTTATTAGTAAAGTATTATATCAAAGTATACGCTTTTATAATCTTTTGTTGGCGTAAAAATTATATATTTCAATAGACGTATTTCATATCTCATAATAATCTAGTCTGGGTTTAAGTAGTCTGCGGTGACATTTCTTAGGCGTTCCTAGTGCTTCATCGAAGAGAAATTTATATATTTAATCTGTCAAATATGCATATAGTTTCCCATAGGATAAATAATGTTATTTGTTCATTTGATTGTCTTCCTTCCCAACTCTAAAAATTGTTCCCTTGAAAAGCGAACACTCTATTTGGTTTCAAACTGTAGACGTTAGGGTAGGATGTTATTAACGGGATGCTAATTAAAGTCACCTAGTTTATGCCAGTCTTGGTGACCTTTGCCTTATTCGGATGAGGTGTTTGAAATACGCAATTATCGTCACTACCCGAACATGTCATTTCTTCTATACTTGCCCCAATTTGCATTCCCTGTTTGCATTTCTCCTTCGGAACATATTCGATCTCTCCAAGTATTTATCGTTTGCGTCATTGGATACAACTGCGGTCATTATTTTTGTCCTTGGTTTCACTTTCCTCTGATCATCCTGATATGGAGGTTCAAATCTTAACCTTTGAAGCATGGCGACGAAAAGGTTACGGTAGCCCACTCGTGTCGGAAGTGCACTGCAGGAGAAAATGCATTTGGTTGGAGAGAAACTCGGGAGAGAAAATTTTGATTAACAATCTGTCTTTGAATGCAGACGTAATTTCATAAGTATGCATTTCCTACCTATGAGACGACCTCGTAACTTGTGCGAATCTAAGGAAAAAACTTGGCCAGAAAGAATTTAATTTCTTTATTTTATACACATATATTTTTTTTCTATGAGTAGGCAGATATACATTTATAAATCAGCGTGTGCTGAAATCGGTCGTAGTACTTGAAGTCTAGTGGAATCCAAAATGTGTATTTAAATTGCATAAATCGCGGATATAAATATTTTCTGTTCCACAAGGCGAAGGTTTATTCTGCTAATTGTGTTCATGTGTATAGTTTGATGTAAGAGTAGAGAAAAGAATATACGATGTCCTTAGTTAAATGTGACTTTAATATAGATTCCCAGCCAATGTGCGGCGAGAAAGCTGTTTCAGCGGCGTGGGAGAGAATTTGGTGTGCTGAGGGATTTCCGATAGCTCAGGATTTTCTTTGCTATATCATTCGGTTTACACTTGAATACGAGGTAGAGTCTGTCGGTTATTGGAATCTCATGATACAGCAAATCATTATAAATATACATTTAGGTTTTCTTTCATATGGATGCAGATTCAACATTTCGTACTAAAAATATGGTGTAGTCTGCCGCAAAGATTGCCTTAATGCGTAGGCGACCCAAGGAGAAGTTTGTGGAGTTCTGATCTAATAATTAAATATATTAATATTGGGTTAATATAACTTTATTTGACTGTTGAAGCAATATTGCTCCGCTTCTTAATGCTGAAATTCATAACTAAATTATCCATCTATCAATTTTATCGCTGGTAATAACATCCTCTTTTTTAAATTTGGATGAAATCATTGCCTTACATTCAGGATACTTTATGTGTAATGATTAGAAATGTAATGATCAGAAGATCAAACATCTTCTGATCTAAATTGAGCATATCTCCATTTATTCATCAATCAACAGTTTTATTTTTATCTAAGTATAAAACAGAAGATCAGAAGTGTAAAACGTATTGTGAATGAATTCTTTGGATTTTTTAAAGATACGTGGTCCGTTTATCTGAATGAAGGTTATAATAAATGAGTAAGTAACCGAATGACTCTACCCCACCTTCTTTTCTTTTTTTTTTCTTTTTGACGATGGAGTACATTCCGACCCTTTCAATTTAGTTCAAACTCCTGTATTGCCTCCTGGCCTTATCAAAACACGTTAATTAAAAGATTTCCCAACAGATTTTGCAAGGGGAGTACGGAGTCTTCAGGTTAAGGCCAGCAAGAGCAGGGAAACGAGAAGATGGTTTGGCCAATGCAACGCGATACCCCATTAGCTGAGTGTTTTACGGACGATGCCCCCTAAAAGTTTTTTACTCGGCCGCACCCATTGCTTGCCAGTTTTATTTGGGGATGCAGTCCATGGGTGACCTCCTTGGATCGTTGTTCAACCGGTCCTGCACAGTCTGATGCATCCCTCACTTCTCTCTCGCCGGCTGCAATTGACGCGGTGGCACTTTCGAGATCAAGGAAGCAACAGGACACGCCTCACTCTTACAGCAGTAGAAAACCGCCAATAACCATAAATCAACGATTTTTAAGCAACGGAGTGCGAAAGAACAAACGGCCGGTTGAACTTTTCAAGTGAGAGCGATGCGAATGTGGTGCACATGTTATAATTCTTTACGATCTCTTACGAATCGTGGCGAATATTGTTTGTCTGCAGTTTGGTTGCGGCATAAGAATTGCAGCATGAGCATTGCAGCACTTGTTTGCGACTTACTTCTCTTTATCTCCTTCCAGCAGTGAAATCGGTACGACCGTATTTCAGTCAATTGTCTCGAATTCGCAGGCTTTCGCGGATAATTTAAGATGAATTGTAACACCCACAAATTTTATCATATAAGATCGGAGTTTAAAAGATTAAATTATATAAATTGAAAAATGCACCGTGCCATTTTAACCTCTTACTTTTAACTGAGATGATCTCCAATCAAATCAGAAAAATATTCTCTTAATATCTTAATTAACATTCATATAAGCACCATCGGCCATCATCAGGAGTGATTTGTGCTGAAACCGGTCGTATTTTAAATACATGTGTGGTAAAACGTAAATGTAATTTATTCTTACATATCATTGTAATGGAATTCCACTCAGTAATGCCTGCCACTGTTGATTTTATTGTTAATGTGTATAGTAAAATAGTTACGATTTATATAAGCAGACGGTTGTTTCAATAATGGAAATACAAATATCTGAAATAATCAGTGAATATCCTCATAATGACGACAAGTTATATTCTTAAAAACATTTACATCGATTAATTTTATCTTGAAGTAGAGGTGCATTACTTTATATTTAATCAACATAACTAATTGTGAGACAGATGAAAAATTTCCCAGCTTCTAGAGGAAAAGTGAAAGATTGTATTACTATGCATGAAAGGATCTTGTGTAAAGCAGTTGTTTTCACGACATCACGCAAATAACATCAATGGCGAGGGAAAATTCTGAAGAAATTTCCTTGTAAACTCATAAACAGATTCACTGTTTGTGAATTTCATCCTTCACCCAGAAGGCATTCTAAAAAGGGGCCGACCGGTATTTTAGTTTACTCTTTTTAGAAGGTACGTGACTCATAAATGACGTAATTCTCAGGAAATGTAACAGGTTATTAAAAGAATATTATGGTGTTCTATCAGATTAGGTGAAGAAGACAAATTACCTGTAACCCCTGCGTTTAATGAATTCTCGATTATCTATTCGTCGGATGATTTGACTCTCACAACAAGCATTACATATTATCTCGTAAGTTAAATGCAGCAACTGATAAATTACTGATACTAGTCAAGTTTTTCCGAAAAGCAGCATCAGTGCAATTAAGGTGATGAAGGTTATGTGGGTCATGGAGAAGAGAGCTTTTTCCTTCACTCGGAAGTTGTCAATTCAGTTCATAATAAGAAGATTTAAAGAAAGTTGGTCGTTGAATCTCGATTATTGTAATAGAAACCGATATTTTTTATCGGGTGCAAATTATATCGTTAATGAGTGCCAGACTTCCTCAAGCACATACTTTCTTGTATGTTCTTCTTCTTGTGACCATATTTATACTATCTCTTATTGGGTCGGATGATGATTACTATAATAAGTAATTATCATTAATTAGGTTTTGGAAGTGATGTTTACGGCTTGATGGCTTGCCTGTTCCCAATTCGTTTCAGGTAAAGTGGGTTCCGGCTCGGATCGAAACCAGGATCGCTTCTACCAGACTATCCCGTACGCTAACCTGCAATGAATAACTTCTTACGCGAAGATTATTAAAAATCTTCTGGAGTAGGACTCTTCATTTTGAATAACTATATTCCGGCATACACGTTCAGCAATTAAGGAAGTAAATAAAAAGTACCTTCAAATGAACCCTTTAAACACTCACCTGCTTAATAAATAAGGCGTCAGAGAATAAGTTGGAAGAAAGGAAAGACTGTAAAAAATCTTTATTTGTTAATTAGTGTAATTCTTGAGAAACTCATCGTTAAAATGAGGGACACGACGTTTTAACGGTGTTTAACCCTTTTCAGAATTCTGATTATATTTTTGCCCCGCGCTAGTTAGGGCTTAGAATTTACTGAAAGATGCTTCCTGGAAGCGAAACCGGTCTCCCTGAAATAAATCTTGTAGAAAATTACAGTTTTATCTGTGATAATTTGAATTTCTACCAAGTCACGCCTTCTTCATATTGATTTCATCAAGGTGGGTTACTTTAAAGTTTGTTTTCAGCCTATTGAACGGCGTATCCCATTGCACGTTGCGTGAGAAACTTTTGGAGGAAATTTGCGAAGCTGAGGAGTGAATGAATTTTCGCTTCCGCAAACTCCAAATCCTATTCAGTAAATCTTTCGGAGATGACACTGTCACATCTTAAATATAACTTAGGCTCTTTCTTTGCTTCCTCAAGGCATCTCGCTTTCCAAATTCTCTTCAAAATTTTTGGAATAACCTACCACGTTTTACCGTTTGTCATTGAATTTACATGCAATTTCTTCGTTCTCTAGACCTTCTGATTATCTGATAGCAAATGCTACGGAGCATTAATGTATTTTTTCTGCTTATAGGTTTTCATAAATTTCATGTATGTAAAAAGTACTTTTATGTGCGCGACTATTAAGAGTAGGATAGTAATTTTGCGCATGTAATATCGCTATATTTCTCCTATATACAGTTTTTCCGAGAGAAAGTAGCACGAGAACTATTCTCATATGATGTGGGATTAATAGTTTGTTAATTCCTCGTAAAAAGATACTTAATATTTTGATACAGGTTTAAAGATTGATTTCCATAGTTCCATTATAACACGTGAGACAGAAGAGACACTTTTAATCCTAAAAAGAGAAAGAAAGAAAGCGGAATAGCAAGAAACTGGTATTTGAAAACGATATCAGTTGAAAGAGAAATTGAAAAATTTTGAAACTATTACGTAATGGATAATCAAGTTGAAGTCACTTTTCAACTGTTTTGAACGTGCCACGCGAGATTTTGGTCGTTAGATTAAAGTAGCGAAATGAGCCAAAAAATTCGAATAGGATATCAGCTGGAATATCAACTAGATTAAGACAAAATTAGAAAGCTGCCCTCTGGCATGTTACCCATTACGGTGGGATTGGCTATTGCTTGTTACGACGTTTCTCTTACATTAATGAGGATGAGGATGATTAATGAAAATGTTTTACATGGTGTTATCTAATGCCAAGTAATCCTTTGAATTACTTTGAAGTAATTTTAATATTTATATAGTTAGCAAATCAACGATATTGATTTAACGGGTATGGACAAGTCGTTTTATTATATTTAACGAAATGTATTAAAATTACCGGTTTTATATTGTAGATTACAATTAATTAAATCAAATTTGAAAATTAAATTATAAGTATATACACTTCAATTGCTAACATCGAAGGACCCGAAATAATTTTGTCAACCCTTTCTTCTCTGGATCAACTGATCCTTTTATGAATTCTGCTACCACTATCAATAAAATTGGAGTAATTTTTTATTGAAAAAATGGTTGTAAGGGAGAAAAATATACTAAAATATTCAACTAGGGCTCCACTTACTCTTCCTGCCACCAGTCATTCCCTCGCAAAAAATTATGCTTGCCATTGTGTAGTGTTTTTTTTTAAGACGGGCTAGCTTTAAACCAGGTGATTTTCCTTTCACTAGTATTTCAGGACAAATTCGTGCGCATTCCAAAATTAGGATATCTTCGACTACAGCAATTCAGAGTGTCGGTAGTAAGCAATTAATAATATGAATAAAATGTATAAAATGCATGGCATCCATATTTGACCTATCATTTTTTCCTCAAGACATTTATTGTTAAATGCATGGGAAGTTATCGTCACTTATATGCTTCAGGACGCAGGATGGAAATCTCTAGAACATGGAAGATTTAAATACATGATTAATTTACTTGGTAAGTTGATAGAAACTACGTACTTAGAAGATGTAGGCGATATTGTGAGTCCTCCCTGTTCATATACTGCGATAAAAATCAGACAAAGAGATGCTGGATTAAATTGTTTTGAGAATTAATTTTATCCGCGAACTATATGCGAAAGTAATCGATTATTGAAGTAAAGTCATAATGCGTGCACCCCTTCCACATGCCAGCATGCAGGGTACATATGTAAAACATAGGTGTAGATGAGAAGTTGTTAGTTTTCATTGCATTTCGTTTTTATTTAGAAACCCTGCAAGGAAGCATTTAAAAATCATCCTTATTTAATCCATTCACCCACGGTACAATAGCTGCCAAAAGAACTTCGAGAGAATAATCTATGACTTCGATTTCCAGTAAAAAAAACAAATTTACAGCTTCGAAACCTTTCTCTCGCTTATTTTTTATATTTTTTATAGAAGTTAATATTTTATGGAACATTTCCAAGGGAACAGAAAAAAACAGTTGATCTTCAATCTTAAAGCCATAATTCAGGAATTTCAAAACCATCAGCAAAGTTGTTATATGAGAGTTATTGGATTGAAACCGTTGGATAAACTCATAAAGGAAGAGCCTCTCCCTGTCTGTCGGCATCGACGCTTTCTCCAAACCTCGATCGGTATCAGTTTCCGGTGAAGAGAGCATTGCTTCCACTTTTGACCCAACGTCATGTAGCACTTTGTGAGCTATGTTATCGAATTGAAAGGAAGAACGTCAGATCAATGTGAATGGCAGTAACTCTACTGATTATATCATCCTTTAGAACGCTCTCTGATTATTATTTTATGTACATTTTTGAGCCCTATGATTGCAGTACATTAGTTTATCAAAAACTTGAATGTAGCTCTGAATGAATAATTATATGAATCAGTAGCGCAGCCACGATATATATGTATGGGGGTTCGACACAGTTAAGAGAAGGGAAATATCCCTATCTTACAGGGGCCGGGATAGTTATGCACGCTCATCTTACAAGAGATGTTAAGAATTTCCTACAAGAACATTAACTAGGTAGAAAATGAGGAGATTTACATGGTTGTTTAGCAAAATAATAGATTTTTCCGAGATTGGGGAATTATATCGTGATATTCTTAAAGAATTTAGCCCTCTTGTGGGGGGATATATATTTCTAAGATCTAGTTAAGCAAATAAAGTAAGCGTTTGGTATTACTTGGGATTTGGTATTGAATTAGAAGTGAATATGCCATGGTATATACCGTAGTATAATTTCCTCATTCGATGAAAATGTCATCGCTAATCTTTTGAGGATTTCTAGTGGTTATTTACCTAACATTGCATTTGTTTTTTCAAGGTTTCAGGTTGAAGATAAATTAATTATCTATCACTAAAAATGAGAGTGAATAAAAATCATATTAGCATATTACGAGGGAAAATGGAAATCGGATTATTTGAGAACATGACGTGAGCGATTGCGACCGAGATATTTATATGTCCTTAACACGGAGTAGAGTTAATTCTTTGCTTGGATTCCCCGGATTGAAGTCTCTTGTGTACCTTCAGATTCAGTTACATTACATCGGCAAAGATAAATTTCCGACCGCGAATAGATAAGGAATCAATATACAGCCCTGTCGTAATTATTTAACAATAATTTTCTAAGTAAGACTTTCATAGTTTCTTTGTCAATAGAAGTAGAGACTATACACCATCAAGGTAAATCGGTTAGAAAAAAAAGCCAATGAGTTATGGTGTGGTGTTAATTTACGACTAGATTCACGGGAATTATTCGATGTAATTGCTTGCAAAAGTGGATCATTCGGTCGTTGCTAGAATTTAATCACAGTTTCTTCAAATGTTACCGATAAGTGATTAACTGCAGCTGCTGCAAAATTTCGCTAACCGAACATGGATCTCAGCTTGCTCTTTACTTGACAGATTCAACTCTATTAGCTGAGGGAAAAGAGGACAATGAATTCGGTTTGCGCGTTTCGCCTGCGAGTGAAACGTTACGTGACGGAAGAAAAATATCGAGGATCTACTTTTCTGTTTATTGTACACCGAGGGCATCGTTCGTCGATTATTTGGGTTATTCAACCTAATGATACATTAATTTGAAGTGAAATAGGGCCTTCTGTGATCACTCTAGGAAGGTTTTATAATTGCTTCGACTTTTCCCAGGGGCACCCGAAAGCTCTATCTACCGTTATCGTTGTGGATAGTGAATTTTTGAAGTTCGAAGTACGCTTGCTACCAATAGCGCGTACTGATCGCCTCATTTGCGTTGGTAAGTTATTGATAGAATAACGAAAAGAATGCGAAAGATTTAAAGCTGTCGGATTCTAATTTTATAATGTCGCTGTACTAAGAAATGTACAGGAAACTCAGATAATATTTTGAGCCACTTCCCGATACGATTTCGGCATAAAACCTGAGGGATAGTTACTAGACAAATTTTCAAACCGTAACATGAATGGAACTCTACCTCAAGCATACTTAGTTCGATGCCAGGACGGATCATATTTCTCCCTTAAGGTTAACACAGGGTGGCTTTTTAAACTTTTTTCGGGACACTTCCGAAAACCAAAATTGCTAAAATTCGCAAAATTGATAGAACTAATGATTATGGCTCATGTAAAAGTTTAAGAACTTCTAAATTGATCATTGGTTCGATGCCAGGACACGTTAATTTTTTACTCCATAAGGAATGTACAGACGATTCGAATAATATATTGAGGTACTTCCCGTTTCGAGTTTGCCTTGATAATTAAATGTTAGTCTTTTAGCAGAATCTAAGCCGTAATAGGATTGGCCACATTCCGCAAATGGATTGACGTATGGCAGTGGGTGTATTATTATCTTCCCTATAGATCATAAATGACGTATGGCAGTAGCTGTATGACAAGCAGTGTATTGTAAGTGGTGTATGGTAGGCGATGTATGGCAGTTAGTGCATAGCAGGCGGTGTATGGCAGGCGGTGTATAGAAGGCGGTGTATGGGGGACGGTGTATGACTGTAGGTGTATAGCCGGCAGTGTATGGTATGCATTTATATTTATTCCTTATTTAATCTATTCTATATGATTTTTCCCAAATTGGTGTTCTCTTAAAATCTAAGATTTAGATTTCAAGACGTTTAGATTCATAAGTCGTCGGAAGCAGCCGATGGTATCTGACAGGGGTTGTATAATGGCTTAGGTAATTTTTAGCCAATCTTTAATTTTAAAGAACGAAGATCGCGGAGGAATTATCAATGCTCTGATAAATTTGCAGTACTTTTTGATGAATATGTAATTATGTAATTATGATTACCTGTAGAGAAACAGAATATATTATTAACAATTTTGCTCTTTAAATTATAATTTTCAGAACAAATATCGAATATTTAATCATCGAAACTTGCTTAGCACACTTTTAATCAAAGTTAGCCTCATTAGATGTGTTTCATTGTGAAGTTTATTCTCTTGTAATTTATAAGTAGCGTGTCTTCTTTTCCAAGAGTTATAAAAGGAAGTATTAAAGTTCTAGATGAAGAGAAGATGATATGACAGAACATAATGGGAAAACTCTCTTACCCAAGAAAGATTTGATATTTAACGAATTTGATTTTTATAGATATTTAGGTATAAATGTTATCTAATTCTCTTAATAGATTTTACCACAGATATAATAACAATTATTCTTTCCAATACCATCTGCAAGATGTCATTCAAAATATTAGGTATAATATAAAACATATAATTGAAAATATTTTATTAATTATATATGATATTAATTATATTATTTGAAACATTATTCCGGAGATTTATTTCATCATTAATTTTTAAAGTTTGTAATTTGGATGGGGCTCTTAGTTCGCATTATATTTTATAAGAAAATAAATAAATATGTGATTTCATGATGATTTTCCTAAACTGCTTATAGATCTATCAATCAATCTATTAAATCTTTACCTGATGATTGTTACTATCTCGTTAGTAGGACTATAGTGTCAGTAACAAAAGTCAGAAGTGGCAAAATTAAGTAATCCGTGGTCTGCCAAGTTGTAATGGACGCAATTGAATAGTATAGAAATTAACGTTTCACTATAATTCTAAAAGCGCTGTCTTAGACACGTTAGTTCCCATTTATTTTATTCTCTCATATATGTTATTATTCTTTGTTATATATTTCGATGCTTTCTTTAGCTGCATACATTATAATAAAATCTGTCGAAAGAATTCTTAAAATCACGAAATTTTAATGTTTAATCAGACTAATGAATTAAAATATTTTAGCCGAAAGAATATTTTTATATATTCACGTTTAGCTCGGATATTTTCTCTTGAAGGAAACGGATCAGTGATTCTTCAAAACTTTTAGCTACACAAAAATATTTCTATAACGTTCCCTCAGATTTAGAACTTTTCATGTAAATGAGAAATATATTGACGAGTCTGTGTGAGATCCGAAGTTGTCAAAAACTACTCCCTAAATTTGAAGCTCATTTCTGTTGGGCTTTAGTCATTTCATGTGAGGTCATCAGTCTTGTGGCAACTCATCATTACTTGCGATTATTATCCTTGATTTTTAAACCTCATTTTCTCTTTTTTCGAGGACTTGTTTTTATTCAACTGGGAAATACGTGTTGTGCTCAAATGAAGTCTAAAATGCATGAAATTGAACAAAATAAGAGGTGCTAATGTAGCAGGTACAATTCGCAAGAAATCGATATTACATCTAAAGGAATGGTATTCCGAGTGATTCAACGAATAAAATCAAACCTGATATTCCAATGTATCTTTTCCATACTATATGGATCTTTAAAAATATCAGACCGTAAATGAAACCAAAAAAGATTAAGAAAACAAAGCTGAACTCGATGTGAGCGTCAGAACTGTTCACTGAAATACCTAAGAATTTCCCCTTGTAACAGCATTAGTACATATAAGGGGAAATTCTTCGATATTTCAGTATTACCTTTTCAATAGTGTTTTCCGAAAAAGGTTAACCTACCTTAATTTTATAGATTTTATAGCTTGGCAGTCTGAAATATTAGATTAAAATCATTGTGCAACATCAATATAAGAGTTCGTTAAAAGGGCATGTATACGGACAATTGGAATCTTACTTTGTTATTCGGTCATTGAAAACCTTATTACCAATGATGGGGTAATAGATCATTACTTATATGTAATGTGATACATAACTCTTTTTAACAGAGCTTTCTTATTCAGTCGTATATTTTAAAACCTTTCACTTATAAGTTAATCGTTATATTAGGCTCAGAAATAAAAATTCAACTTTTTACCATTTATTTCATCCAAATATCTTTCACAGGTTTATATGTATGCTTCCAAAGGCCCACGGAAGTCTTCGGTGGAATTATGGCCCTTAAGTCAAAACTTTGGCATTTCCTTTTTTCATATGTAGGATTTTCTTCACTCACAAGATTGCACATAACGTTTCCACCATAGTGCAGTTAAATCTGACGAAAATATAATAAGAGATATTTGATAAATCTAGCTACAACTATGTAATGACTTCCCTTCTTGTCCTTTCCTTGGATAGTTTTCTAGGTTTATTTTCAATCATGTTGCTGTTTTCAGACCAGCTGCTTATGGTAGATATTATCATAAGTTTGCTGGAAAATTTTAAATGTTTTTAATTTTAAAAGGGATAGAAACAGAGGATTTCTCTGCGTCAGTTGTACACATAAAATATCTTTTAAATTCAACAGGTGTGGCGTTTTTCTGTTGGTAGATTTCCTCACTCTTGATCCTGAATGACATCTTTTTCTTATTTTTCTAGCAAAACCAAATATTCAACGGATAAAACAAAGTATTACGTTACGGCCGCTATTCGGCATCAATTATATGGTAGTGCTCATGATAAAAGAAAAATGAAATGCAACTTAGGTACTACACTTTACTTAGAGTAATTAGTACCTGATGTTGAATCGAAGTGGTGCCGAGTAAAAGTTGTATTTTACTCCACTTTTATCATGTAATACGTGGATTTTTATAAATTGAACAACTTTAGAAGCAATCTCTGATAGAGATCATTCATCGTCGAACGATATAGTCAAAATTGAGCAAATATATATATATAATATAATCAATATTGAGCGGATATTTAATCAATTATGAGCTTCCAACATCGGATATTTAAAAATACAAATGATACAGGGCTTTCAGATCCTTACGGTTGCTTTAATTTCCGATAAATTACATGGAAAAACAAGTGGAAAATACAGAAATGACTGGGACTGAACTCAAGTATCCGTCCAAAGGATAATAAAATTTTCATTAATCGATTATTTTCCTTGCAACCATTCAGTACAGAAAGAATACCTTTTGTTCCTTGAATTTCATTTCACGATGTAGCGTTATTACGGTAAAACATCTACGTGAAGTCAAGGTCCGTAACAATGGAGTACATGAAATTGGAACTTTCAAAGAGGTCCTATTCAAGGGTTCAGTGGGTGAGTTCACCCAGTCGTAAATCTTTCTCCTTGGGTAGTGATAAACGAAATTTTGCGGAAGTACATTCATTCAAACAGGTCAATGAATCATAAAAATCTTTCCTGAATGAAGACAGGAAGGAAATTTTTGGGGTGAAAAAAATTTCTCCTGAGGGGAATCATCGCCAGTTCCCTAATTAATCGGAGAGATTTTTATGAAATAAAAGGTTGTTCTGTAGCAACCAAGAGTGGTTATCTCAAAAAAAATATCTCTTCCTATTTTGCAAATTATTTAATAATAAAATTGGATATANAAACTGTAAACAGGAATTTTCAGATTTTCGAAAGAATGAAGCGTAACTGTTTCGGTGCATGACAGCGGAATCTTTCAGATTGTCTGATCTCGACGTAAGCCGTAAATACGGAATCAAAAATGTATTTAAACAAATATTACTGCCATTTAAAATTGAAAATAGTATTAGAATGAGAAATAATATCCCATGGACTGTGATCATCGAAGTGATTATTATTATTACTGACAAGATATCGATTTTTATACGATATTTTCTTAATAAAAGTCATGAATATGATGCAATTAAAAATATTTAACGTAGGTGTTACTTGTGTTGTAGGTGTGGTATTGAAAATACACTTCTACCATTATGAAGTTCTTTTTGCTTATGAAATGGGCAAAATCCCTGATTTCTTTACATTACCAGGAATAATCTTTTATTGGGTTTTGTACCTTAGTTATAAGCCAATCACTGCTTTTAACTCTTATTCAACTGGAAATTTTCACCAATGAGCCTCTGTTCTAACCCATTCTTCCATTTTCCTTATTAATTTTCCTTTCGGTAGCGTTTTCCTTATTATTCTCGCTAAATTTTATTATTTACCTGATGATGCATCATGCATGCCATGTTTTATACTAACAGATAAGGAAGTAATTTTGCTACCTTAGAATTGTGTCTTTTACTTTACAATGTTTGTAATAAAACAATCCTGAAAATAAGCTTTCTCATTTTCATTGTAGCATTGTTTGAACTGGAGGAAATGTTCAACCTTGATAATGTTCTACGTCTTAAAATACGTATGTAAATAGATTCAGCATTTGCCGTTGGTAAGGTACAAAATACGACCATCACTGCATTTATATTCCTCAATATAGTCGTTCTAAACGACTCCTTCCTATATTTTAACCGTAAGTGTTATAGGCGCACGTAAGCGTTATAGGTTTATGAGGTTATAAAAATCAGTTTGCATTTCACTTCTGCCTTTTAAGCTCATACACTCCCTCACTCAGATGTCCTCGCATGAGTGAGCTAAAGAGATTAATCGATAGAAAGAATGGGATACTTTAGGTGTATCAATAAATTGCGTTGCAGGCAAGGTATTACTCTTGAATTTCTGAGACTTATTTGCTATTTATTGAAGATCCGAACGTTTGCACAAATTAAAGAATATTAATCTATGACGATAAAAAACCTTACCTTGAACTATTCTAGCCTTTAGATATATTTTTAATTTGATGCGGAAGAAATAAAATACGTAAATTCACATTTTAAAATGTTGTAACGAAAAATTTAGGAAATTCGTTAAGAGAAAATTAAGTGGTACCTTTACCTTGTCTCTATGGAGAATCGATGAACATTGTGCAAGTGCCCATGAATTTTTCCAAATAAGATGTCAGTTCACCCTTGGTTTCCTGCAAAAATCATGAACTGAAAAAAATTCCGTTTGGGTGGCTGAGAGTAGAGAGCAGTTTCGGGAGTAAAAAGCAGGGTTAAGCCCCGGGTGTGAGTATAATGAACACGGCAGATAGTCGCCCCCGTCCAGTTTATTTTACTTTCACCAGATCAGTTGATACCAGCACGGATCTCACGACGTATAGCTTTCTCCGGTAAGCTTCCAAAATATACAGTCCTTGCCTCCCTTTATCCGTAACTCATCGCAAACACACCCAATTTCTTTCTGTACCTCTCTCTGGTGTCTCCTTTGACTCCCCCACTTTTTTCCCGCCTATCCAACCACATATTTTACCGATCTTTCTCCGATTGTACGGCTCCGCGCCCTCACTTGACTCCTCAAAAACTTCTTTCATCGAAGATATCCCGGAATCGTTCGGGGGTAATTGTAGGTACGTGACTTTCTGGAGCGTTTTTTCCTCGCATCCACCTTCTATTCCCTTTTGCCTCCCCTGAGAAAGTGAATCAGAGTTTCTATGGAAGAATTAGAACCCATATGGAAAAAAATCCGCATGTGGTCGTTGTGAATATAAGGTATCATCACGCATTTTGTCGTCGTGCATATGCAGCGGTTATGGGCGTGTTCGTTCGTCATGGACGAATGTGGTCCGAAAGACGACTTATAACACTTCAAGCTAATGTAGTCCATTTCTCAAAATTTGAGTTCTATATGGTCAATTGTGCAAGTGAGCTTAATTAATTAATAGAGATTAATAGAGAGAGATTATTATTCCAATATCCTGTAATGCTTTCAATAGGTCAGTTACATTTTCCTATTGACTTCTTCTGGATCTATCTTTCCCAATTAATTCATAAGAAGGAAAATGTGAAAATTCAACAATTGTCGAATGTCGAGGTGATTGTTCACGAAAACATCTAAAGTTGAATAAGCACGAAAAAAAGGCTGTCAACCTATTACATAAAATTTTAATGATAAACCCATTTTCAAATAGTGCCACAATGCATTCTTATGGAAAAACTGTCCTCTTAGGAAATCTATTGGGGTCAAACCCCTGGTATTTGGCAGTTACATTACATTATTTGTGACGGTTTTATCGTTAGATCTATGCGTTTTAGAAAACCACGTGTCTCTAGCACTTTTGGTTTATGCTAAATATCAATAATATAGTGTTTCTCAAACCCAGAAACATATCTCACTGAAGTCTCTTTTATATTAATTATAATTTATTTCGTCACGATTCATACTGATTTATGTATTAGAATTTATACTCACTTATGTATTCAAATGAAGTGTCGACTATTACCTTTGTATTCCACTGAACTATTTAAAAGGTAGCTATCAGTCATAATTTATTTATTCATTAGCCGTGAAAATTATTTCCGAGTCGAACTCGCATTTCCGGTGTAATTTTATTCGTTTATAGCATAAAATTTCTCGAAAATACCTTAGATTTCTTGTTGACGGAAAGAGCTTATGTTTATTCTTCACACTTCGCTAAATATTCTATTGAAAAATGTAAATCAATGGTACAGACCTCGCCTTTCCTTTCCCGATCAATAAAAAACCGTAGGTATATACCTTTCTGCTCCACCGAAAAGTATATGGTCTCATTTATATTATGTGGCACTCTCTTTCGAGCTTCCTGGTTTGAAAAAGCGAGCACATCATATCCTTTCTCTCAGTTGAGGAAATTCATTTCTGAAAAATTTCGCTTCTACAAATTGATATTCAGGGAAACGTGGTTCGCACCATTTACGGGGCTCAATAATCGTTTTCCTGCAAGAAAATTACGTTTTATGCTTCAATTTATGTGAAATTATTTGATTCTCAATTTTTAGCTGTCGGCATGAGCTAAAATCCTTTCCTTAGGAGGCACGTTCCGTTTGTTGCACAATACAGAATTTTCTATTTCTTTCGAGAAGACATTTACCATTTTAGCTATGGTCAGAATAACCATTATAACCACATAAGTTGATTCCATGCTTTTATAACTGTACCTGTATTGTATGTATTGTTTTATTTTGAGGTAACTATTATTCAATTATTATTGATGAACGATTTGTAATTAGGTATACGGTTGCCACCATGGAGTAGGTTCCATATTGTTGCGTTTTCGATGATAATATTAATAATCGGATAACTTTTTTTGGTATCTCCACCAGGCAAAGTTTTCGTTTTAGGAATCATTCAAGAATCCGCGTTAGCTGTAAGTCCATTTCTTCTGTTGAATTTTCCGACTATCGACTTATCTAGAAAACTGTATTGAATGGAGGATACTTCATTCTTTAATTCTTTATTCTTCATTCTTTCCGCGAACTACATGATAATACTAGGCTAAAAAAATAGTCCGAACGCCCGGTGTTTTCACCCCCTGCCACACGCCGTAAGGCGGCTTGCAGGGTATTTATGTAGATGTAGATGTAGATGAATAATCACCGGTGATATTTTCCTTTCTAAGTAAAGAATAGCGCAAGGGTGTGGCTCGGTGTTGTAATATATACCTAAATTGGACTTGAGCTAATATTAATTTATGGCACGGTATTATGATGATTTGTTAGAAATAATGTGATAAATACGGAATCAAAAATGTATTTAAACAAATATTACTGCCATTTAAAATTGAAAATAGTATTAGAATGAGAAATAATATCTTTGTCTTAATACCATAGATAATCTTCAAGTCAAATAAGATTCATCAAACAGCCATGCTATATGGTTACTTATAGCGATTCACTCAACATTAGATTTGATTTAAGCGCAGCTGAAATAGAAAAATAAATAATTTTATGTTTATATTTTCCCTTACTTCCGTTTTCTTCCTGCTCTTTTGTATAGTCTCAGCTGCGTGAATATGCTCCTAGTGTGTGTCAGACAACATCAATGTAATCCTGCCTTTGAGCATGTGAAATATCGTTTGATACCATTCATATGTGTTGCAAGTAACTTAAAAGTTAACGATAATATGCGAAAACTCTGATTATAACGATTTATTACAAATAACGTCCGTATATTTATCTCTTGTGACTTTTCATTTGATGCTATTAGCAAGTGTATTTTCACACAATTTTTTAATGGCTACACATTTCTCAGCTATGATTTCCTCTTCTCTGGACCTTTACAACCTTGTCCAAGTGGAAGGGATTGAGTGTTCCTATGACGTAGAGAGCGCAACTGGCGGGAACTAAGTTCCTGGTAGGGTCACCCATGCCAGAATGGTCAATAGGTAGGGGCCAGACAAAAGGTAGTCCAAACAGCGTCTGTACCCCAGTGGGGCGGCCATTACGGGTGATGGTGTTGTCACGTTAAAAAGAAAGGTTGAGGAAGGCAAGGGGAGACCACCTCGACCACCAAAAAATTATCCCTAGCAATTATGATGTGCCAATATAAGAATATTGTAAGTGGCGTAAACGGGACTCAGCCCTCTACGGGGAATGTCGTGCCCGGTAGTGATACGAGTAAGGCTATCTCGGTCGACATTCCACGAAACCCTTACCCAGGACACGACACGAAAAGTAGAGAGAAGATGGCCAAGGAAACAAGGGTGGGAACCTGGAATGTTTGGACAATGCTTAGGAAAGGGAAGTCGGAAATGTAAAGGTAGAAATGAAGAGGTCCAACATTAACGTACTAGGGCTATGTGAAGTGAGATGGGAGGATGGGGGTGATTTCTGGAGTGAAGATGTTAGAGTAATTTTCAGTGGCGGAAATACTAGCCAGAGGGGAGTTTCAGTAGTGCTAGATAAGAAAGCGGGAAAACCGTGATAGTCACAGAGCTAATACGTGACCGGGTTATGTCAGTAGAACTAAAGGCTGAGCCACTAAACACGCTGATAGTTCAGGTGTACTTGGCCACTAGTGAACATAGTAATGATGAAGTAGAACTTGTTTATGAACAAATAGAAGAAGCAATAGGAAGGGTTAAATGCAATAAAAACCGAACTGTAATGGGGGACTGGAATGCGGTAGTTGGGCAAGGCAAAGATGGAGAAGAAGTGGAAGTGTTGTATAGTGAGTGAAAAACTTCACATTCACATTTTAATTCAAGCTCATTGTCTCATCCAAGGCAAATTGTCAGTAATAATGTAATTTCTATTAGAGAAATCTTGTTTATTCTTGCAATTTCTCAATGATCATCAGTGTCATTAATCGTGTTGACGCTTTTTCTGGGCTTTTTCACATTTATAGTGATTCACAAGATAACATTTTTGTCCTTTAGAACGACCGTAGCATTATATCGTGTCGATCTAAAGATTGGCAACCTGATATGAACATAAAGTACGCAGCTATGATATATATTTGTCCCATATGTGCATTTCGCCATCCAAGAAGACATTCTCAGGGGTAAAAGCAGAATGAGGAAGAAAGGTGAACCCATTCGGAGGTGGAAAAAAAATAAAGAAACGATGTCCAATAATCTTTATAAATTGTTGTTAAAGTCAGAATCGGAATTAATATGATAATCTCTGTTTTCACAAATATGTAAATCATCCGGGACATCGAGACCGATATTGGAATTGGAAATGAGCTTTAGATTAACTAAGTCAATATTGTGTAAACACTCTTCTATGTGTTTGGCAAAAATGGATTGTTGAAATCTGCCGGATTTGGAATTTGCGTGATGCTCTTTGAACCTTGTTGTAACCCTCCTTTTAGTCTGTCCAATATTCTTCGAATGGCAGTCAGAAATTTGCAATATACCTCTATTCATCCTATATATTCTCTATCCATCTATCAATGTTGTTAGCAATCTCTTTGTGATATTACTGATGATATTTTTAGTGACATCAGCATTATTCCATAGCCACCGGATAGCCAAGTGGGCAACGCGCTCGACTTCGGTGAAAGCGATCCACGGTACGAATCCCGATGAGGGCCTACGTGCGAAATGACCTCAGCTCACTTTACTATTAACAGTACTGCTACTAGCTATATTTCGAACGGATCTCTGACTATGAATTTACAGAAAACTGGTGAAACATAAATCATTGTCTACTTTTGATAGCTATCGGCAATACTCCATGCACAACATGATACAATATAATAATACCACTCTCTTAACTGAACTTTTTAGAAATTGTGATAAATCTCCAGATTGATTTTTTATACGATAATAATTAATACACCGTGGTACCTCAACATACAATCGGTTCTACAAACTTATCAAACACGGACTTTTTCCATAGTCGAATCAAACCTCCAGTTACGAGCTTAATTTTGAGGTAAGAACCGAAAAGAACGAAAAGATGCAATGGAAAACTGAGTTTAGAGATACCAACTTTTCGAGTTTAAAACTTCGAATTGAACGAATTAAGTTCTTAAGTCGAGATACCGCTGTAGTGTCATATTTCAGTCAACTTATTGATAAAGGGGATGAAGTTTTCTCGCGTTCTCCACCAGTTCAGTCGTTTCGCTGCCAACGTTTCTATAGCTGAATCAACTCTCGTCCTCAGGGTGTTCAGTTACCGCAGTATACTTTAGAAAGGCACCACATCCAAATAATACTCAAGATTTTGAATTCGAGTGTTTGTCTCCCTTAAATCTACCTTAAAGTAAAAAATCCATAAAACATCCAAGTTCGACCCTCTGCTGGGTTTATATATTTCTCTTTCAGTTATTTCACTACCACAATCACTAAATATTTCCTAGATGCGTAATACTTATGGATTTTGGAACCTTTTATGAAGTTTAACTATCAGATAAATTTCAGAATGAATATTTGAATCAAGTATCTTATCAGAAAAACAGTGAAAATCAATTTTAGATATATTGTTATCTTAACCGATCCTAATGAATTGCTAGAATAAGGTCCTTGTCATTAGGCATGATTAAAAGAAGGGAATACTATAAAATCCGTCGATAATTACAAATAAAAACTGTTAAATTCATTATAATTTCCCCGTAGCATCAGAAGGGAATTCCCTTTCACATTTCTTCGCTAACATGCCTGTAACAGGTTGCAGGTTCACAGTCTTTTTTTCAAACCATTAGATAATCATTTGCCATACCGTTCAACATCATTCGTGCTTTAGATCCTAATTAATTGGTTTCCACATCGTTTTCCCCTTTTTATTGTAATTTCTTGTTGCACTCGTGATTAACTTCTGTGTTCGATAGAGCGCTGAGAATCCAGCTAATGGGCGTGGGAAAATCGGACTCGAAAACTGTAAACAGGAATTTTCAGATTTTCGAAAGAATGAAGCGTAACTGTTTCGGTGCATGACAGCGGAATCTTTCAGATTGTCGGATCTCGACGTAAGCCGAGAAGCTTTTTCTGTTCACCCATTTCCCAGTATCGCTCGCCAAGCACTTTCGATACGATCAGGAGGTCACGCAACAAATTAGAGTCCATTATATGGTGTTTTTCTTCTATTTGTTACATAAATGCATGCTTGATGCACCTGTGAAAATTTTCTGCATTTATTTACGGAATGTGTATTTATAAAACTGGTTTTCGGGGTAACGAGGAATATGTTTCCTTATAGATAGCTGACAAAATACTTCATCTTCTCCTTATGATCAGTGGCCAATTTCCTTAGCTATACATTTTTAATACACCGTTATATTCTGCTTCATTTCTTTTTCACAGTTTGCCATTTCTTTAACTATAAGTTTAGGATTTTTTTCAAAACGTTTCTTCATAAATGAAGATGATTTCGTCTTGTACATGAACCGCAGAAAGTTGTTATACTGCTGAGTAAATAGAGACTTATGAATATGAATCGAAAAGGAATTTATTGACTACGGAATTTTCTTTAATTCTTTCCTTCTGTTTATTTTCAGTAGCTTTTTTATAACGAATGCATGAAGTATAATGACATATTTCACAATGTGTGTCCACAGGTATTTTGATCTTGAAACGAAGGTGACGAAGCGTTATTAGATAAACTTTTTTATATTAGGTAAGTTTTTGAGCTTACAAGTGCATTACCTATTGAATATATTTACAATTGAATTCATGATTTAAAAACGAAATTTTGCTTTCTATTTTTATGACAAACATACACAAAGTAAATTGACTCATCTCGTATTGGTACGTGAGTTTAATAGAAAGAAGAATGATCCTAATAGATTTTTGAAAATTTCCAGTAATGAGGGATATAAATACACTTTCGTATTACTTTCTCCTCTGAAATTACTTTTCGTTCCAGAAGACTGTATCAATGAAAAATTCTTACCTTGAACCTTTCTGTGACTCTTCCTCAATTACCTGCTTTTTATTTAATGGTGTGAAATCTTTGTAGCCTAGATGTTCAAAAACATCATTAAGTTTTGCAGATGTAGGATGAGTTGACGAAATTCCTTCTCCTTAAAAAAGGAGCCACCCTATTAGAAAAAAGGGAAACGCCAATGGTCGAGTGCATTCTTAACGCCTTTCTAAACGGAATCGGCTAATCGCCTGCCCTTAGCCTATTTTCTGGAGAAATGTTTTCCTCGGGTTTTGGGCTCTCGTGAAGACTTCGTATCTGATATGATCTCGTGGATTTCTTTCGACGTGAACGTTTTTAAGAAGTTAATGCTCTTGGTCACTAAATTAATCCCAATTAGAAGGAAAGAGAGGCTTGGGTGCATTGATGCGAATTTAGAGCACGAAACGAGATATTGGGAAAAGCTGATCTGCAAAACTGGATTATAGATTTTTAGTTTTCATAGAATTGATCGAATCGGATGTGTAAGTAAATACTGTTATAGCTACACCTCTTAAACATAGAAGCGTATAACTATAACGATATTTGAAAAACTATGCCATCCGTAAGATTGTCAGAAATTAATATAACATAGTTTTACGTTAACTGAAGTAGTGAGTCGCGCTCAGTTGTCGCAGTGCTGAATCGGTCTAGATCTTTGTTAATACACATATTGTTTAACATAAATAAAGTTAATATAGAACGTAGAATGTTAAAATTGTATATGGTGTGATTTAAACGTCTTTAAGATCACGTGAAAAGAATTTATGTCACATATATCGAAGAGTTGACGTAAATACTGCCGACGACATTTAAACGAAATACTGCCGTCATCCNGTTAATGCTCTTGGTCACTAAATTAATCCCAATTAGAAGGAAAGAGAGGCTTGGGTGCATTGATGCGAATTTAGAGCACGAAACGAGATATTGGGAAAAGCTGATCTGCAAAACTGGATTATAGATTTTTAGTTTTCATAGAATTGATCGAATCGGAGGTGTAAGTAGTATTTGAACACCACTTTCACAGTCCACTTTAATAATAAGGTAAACGTTCAAAAGACGATTTAGGGAAATTAAATTTAAATTATTCAAAGAAGACAAGGCTGGCCTATCGGTATTATTTTGTGAAAGCCTCATATTCAGGGTTAAAAGTTTCTTTAGTGTTTCGTGTTAGCGTTTCGTGTATTAAATTAAATCGACTTTTTCTAAGAGTTTTAAGTTTTTTACTGTTAAAGTACATTAAAAAACTAAATTTTCAAGTATTTTTATATTAATAGTTAGGAATAACTCAATTGAAATTTTTACAATTAAATCAGTTAAATTTTGGTATTATTTTTGTCAGTTTTTCTTGACACCAAGTCAAAGTAATTTTGAGTATTATTACAGTTTTTCTTGACACCAAGTCAAAGTAATTTTGAGTATTATTATAAAAATCGAATTCTTAGAAGTAAATGATGTGTTTTCTTAATTTTTTCCGTTATCACTCCCTCATCTTAGAATAGTTTGTTTTATTTACATATTTTCGTGATTTAGGTCTCAGCTTTAAAACAGTATTCGCTATGATAAGTGAGTAGAGGTAAATTATTGACAGTAATTATTTCTTATTATCATTTATTTTTATGTATTGTTATTTTTCGTTTATCAGTATTTATTAGTGTTATTATAATTTATTATTGTTTCGTGATCCACGAATATCTATTCATAGAAAAATTACAGTGTAGTACCCAACAAACACTGAATTTCATTCCCTAAAAAAACACCTGGTAATCCTAACCCAGAATTTGTAATCAAATAGACATTGGAGCTGATAGAGCTGACGGTGTTTACAAGGGTTAAATGGACGATGGGATTCTCTATTCCCAATTTTGCCCAATAAAAGCAATTCTACGTTAGTATGTGTGTAATCCGGTACTCGAACCTAGGACCTTTGAAGGTTAGCATACCAACCACTCCTCCAACGAGATCGGTATGCATCGATGTATCGATTAATGCTAAAAATTCAATTAAGGTTGCGATAGCAGTTTCTTTTCCGTGAAAATCAATTTAAAATGTTTCTTCAGAAGAACACAATTCCGTCCAGAAATTCTCACTTTCTTGTGGTTAATCCCGTGGGTACTTTTCAATCCTTTATGAAATTTCTCCGCAAGAGGGCAATAATTTGTGGATTGTAATGAAAGGAAGAGAAGGGATGTTTTACTAGATTTCCTTTTTATGGGGAGACAGTTAGCAGGTGGGCCGGGTCTGGGCGGAGCGAAAGTCCGGCCGTAAAAGCTCTCTTGGCACGATCCGCTTTGGATCTTGGTCGCCCTGATTTTGGCGAAGCCACTCCACGCACGCCTAATGCGTCCGGAAATATTGCGCTATTGTCGGCCTCTCTCCCAAACACTCTCCCCCACCCCTCAGCAGTTCTCTTTTTTTCCCACGCCTCTATTTCCTGTCACTCCAACGATTCCACCCCTGCCGAGTTTCGACCTTTTAGAGCGAGCGTAAAATTTGAATAATCGAATAACATCGCACCCCTCCACGATTTATATATACTTGATTGAGATTTATCTCCGTAAATGGCGACGAAGCAGCTGATTTTGTTATTCCAGTAAACCGAGTTCGTGAACTCCGAGAATAAATGAATAATTGTTTACTGTAGGAAATTTTATTGAGTAGGGACTGGTGCTGCTTCTAGCCGTTTTAACCGCAAAGCATTATAGAAGCTAATAGATGTGAGAACTTACATGACTGGGTTTATATACGATGTATACACCCCCAGTCACACGCCACTTGCGGATTTCTGGGCAAATAAGTGAATTTAAAAATGTAAATTATCGTTTTAGTTGTTGTCCTTTTTATTTACATTAAGAAATTATTAGTCTGTTATCGGATTGAATTTATATACGATCTTAAGGGAAGCAAATATCGAGATGGAAGGAGTTTAGAATTATTATTATTTTATCATTCTACCTGGATCAATGCCTTTATACACGTGAAATAAAGTTGTTTCACATTTAATGAAATACTTGTACAAGATTTCCATAAACCAATAAAACACTTCGGTGACGACCGGTTTCATCAGGTGTGATCACGCCATCATCTTGTGTGATCTATGCCGAAACCAGTCGTCGCCTAAGTGTTTTATTGGTTTATGGAAATCTTATACAAGTACTATTTATTAAATATGGCGCTTAACCGGTTTCACCAGTGACAGCCTACCAAATCTATTTTCTTATAACATTGTTTATTGAAAATGTTATGCCTGTCACTCCAACGGACGGTGGTGGTATGATAATGGTAGATCTTAAAGGAATAGTCTCTTCTGTATTTTGCTTATGAGTAGAATTTATTTTTCGTTACTGCTAATAGTGATAGAGGAAGGAATATCAGCACCGGAAATTACTGAGCGGACGTTTTGCCGAAATGAACGTCGCCGAGTCGTTATTCCGTCACCCAACTGCCAATGGAAGTGACTAAGTTATACTTAAATCTTATTCATCCCAATCAATATACATGGTCAATGTTATTATTGGATTGAATATGTTCATCATAACTGTTTGAAAGGGATCGAATCCGCGATCTTACCTATTTTTAAGAACTTAAAAGTCGCCACTATTATAAACACGGTATGTGTTTTTTAACATCTCTTTACATCTGCATTTTTCTTTTTCTATATACCATTGATAGCGTTGTTCACTTTCACCTAAATTTCTCTGCAAGATTCCAGCCCCATCTCACCGTTCATACTCTTGTTATTTTTTTCATTACAATCCTCTACCTGAAAGCCGAAGTTGTCATTTGATCTTCTTCAACCCGAATATAAACCCTTAGTCATGATGGAAATTTCGCTCGCCTGTAATTTCATTCGACGTATTTGGAGTATATTCTTCGCGAAGAACTTCAAAAAAAGTGACCCCGTTATTTAAAAATGGTCCATTTCTTATTCATCATCGAGCGGTCACTTTAGTGGAAAGTAATGTGAAAGTAAAAGAATTTTCTAGAGAAGACCCTTGATCAAATCTGCGCGCAGTTTCACCTGCTTGGGTTCATTCAAATCTTAAACCGAAGTACACTGCAATTTGAAACTGTAATTTGAAATAATGACAAATAGAAATTACTATTTAGACAAAATTTACCAGGAATCTCATTTCAGTAATGATATTTTAACGTATATGTTTTGAGTGAATTTGACATAAGAGTAGATTCTCAGAATTTATGATTTTGCTAATTATCTTTCAAGTATGAAATGGTTAACACTTCTAAAATAAAACGCTGTCATCTTGCAGCAATTTATTATCTTCAACCATTAGGAAATTTTAGCCAGCACTTGAAACTTTGTTTAATAAAGTAAGTGTATCCAGACTCTTATTATTCATTTTCTATTCGATTTGTATGTACATTTGAAAGTGTAGTTTTAAAAGTGCTTCGACAGCTGTGGTCATTTGCACTCATGGGTCCCCAACGGGAATCGAACCCGGGACCGCTTTGACCAAAGGAGAACGCGCTACTCACTTGGCTATCCGGGAATCTGTAAAGTACTACTTACTGCGGTTAATGATATTAATTTTCATGTAAATTGTATGGTTATTTGAAACTTCTCTTCATGAGGGCAAATTGTTGATAAATGGCGGTTTCCTTAAAGTTCTTTGTATGAGATACGCCAGAACTTTTCTGAGAAGTTTAATTTCGTAAAGAGGTGAAGGAAAGCCGTGGAGTATCGGATTTTCATAACCCATATGTAAAAAGCTACGTTTGTGAACATAATAAAATCGGCAGCTATAGAGATAAAAATTACATTAGGGACTTTCTTGATAGAAATATTTTGCTGAAATATCATGCAAAAGTGATACTTGGATTCATTTCACGGATTGCGATATATATGGACTCTTATATTTCCCCACTGTTAGATCACCATCACCTTTGAATGTTAAACAAAATTCTTCTACTCAAAATGTCTTGCCTCATTATTTCGAAGAACGAGAAACATTCTTTGTTCATAAAATATTATTATGGTTGCTTAGATATACTAAATCATCATCTACTTTAACGTTAATTTATGTTGTCAAGATTTTTGCATTATAGACTAACTATGTTACCTGTTTTTTCTATTTGAAGACCATAAGTATCTATCAGAGTAATTTAGTCTTCCGGTTATCACTTATTCATCGTAGGGCGCAATTATTAAACATATATTTATAAAGTTTCTATAAAATTTATAAAACTTTAATGTATCAGATATACATCCATCATTTTGGCCTACGCTGTCGGTAAATATCATATCTCAGATATTTACTTTAGACTAAAATAAAATCTACTGAGGAAATTTATAAGATTTTAAAAGCGTCTGGGAAGAAAGTATACATCGTCTCTCTCCTCTGTGTTTAGGCTAATGAATGAATTAGGGCAAAGAAGATTCATGATTTTAACATTTATGTATTTTCAACGATGTTTCAACAAGAATGTTTTCTTAAGGAGATACAGATGTGAAAAATATCGACATGACTGAGACTCGAACACAAGTACCTGACTTGACCTGGCATCTGGGAGACCTAGGTTTGAGTCCCAGTCACGTCGATATTTTACACGTTTCTCCTTGGGTTTTTCAGCTGAACGGCTTTTGGTTAATTACCTCATCATTGATATTATCTTAGCTTTCCTGAGCTTTAAAACAAATGAAAGAGTACAACAAATGAAACAGGAACATTAAGCATTTACCTAATTCTGAACTCATCTTAATTTTCATTCGCATTATATATTTTTTCCATACACTCTACGAGTCGATGACCGTACTTCCTTGAGATGTTGAAATGCATCTCAAGGATAAGTTAAAGTTTCCCCGTAATTGGCAGATTGCTCATTCCAAGGCCTTTGAAAAACCTGTCAAAATGTTTTGTGTGCTCCTCTTCTGGGGGTTAAAGATATCTTACTGCAGAGTCAACAATTATTGATGTAAATGAGAAAAGGAATAAAATTGATTTCTCCGTGAGATAATTAAGTTTTGAATTTTAAACAAACCTGGAGAACCAGATCGAAAAAGAAACTTTTTTATATCATACCAAAGCAATGGCGAAACGTCAGGATATCTCGAAGGTTAAGTCGGCTCTCTCAGAAGAATCGAGATGTAAAGGGATTCCTCCTGCAGACCTTGGGGAAGAGGATTTACGAAACACTTTCTAATCTCAAAGTACCGATCCACAACAATGTTTTGGATATAGAGTGTGTGTCAGAAAAGTGAAGAATTTTGAAAGCCGAGTCACATATCATATGTGAAAAAACCAACTTGTATTTTTTGAAAGCTTTCGCTCTTACAACCGCCATGACCTCTATCAATTACCTTCCCGTACATCAGCTTTCCTTCCCCTCCCTTAGACCCCACCCTATTTATTTAAACAGAAAACACACTCTCTCTCTTTCCGTTTATGCTGCTCGATTTTTCTCAGCGTATGTTCTTCTGTAGTGGCCGAAAGTGCGTCACCCTCATCCACTGCCAATGGGAGTTTCCTTTACGATCTGCTCCGATACGCACGATAAAAAATGCATTTTCCTACCTTTCCCCTGTGCATCCACCTATAATCATCTTTCACTTTCCTTAGAGCATGGGATTTTACGTTCTTCAAATTGGATATCCGTTGGAATTCATTCGAAGAGATTTTCTTTTGAGCTGACTGAAATCCTCCGGTGATTGATTCTGATGCGTAAAAGAATTTAGATAATAAACAGGTGGAGACGTTATAAGGGGTGGTTTGTGCATGCGTGAACAAGATCCTTTATTATATTGCACTCATATAGGAACTGGTGAAAAATCATTTTCTTATCAACCTTAATGCACAATGGTGTATATAAAGGTGTCCCAAGATATAAGCCAGCAAACGATATACGCATACCCTCTTGACTTTTTCTGTTTGACCTTAATAACTCACTTAATAAATATTATTGCGATTGAATTATGGTAACACGTATCGACTCGATGCCAAACATGTGAAATGAAAATTTGTACTGAGTTAGTATGGGAGGATTCTAGAACTTAAGGTTTATTTAGTAAATAACCAATACACCACCAAAACACCAATACGCCCAAATCGTATTTATTTACTGTTTAAAATGTACAAAAATTATTCTTGCAATTATCTTTTCAAAGTTTGATTTTTGCAGTCAGGATAAATATTCCGGTGTTCTTGTTCGAAACGTAACAAAAATATCTTTTTTCCCTCCTAAACCGTGATTAAACCATGAAAGTCTTGGATCAACTTTACCGCTCTTTCAGCTGTATCGTTCACTTGAAATTTCACTTACATACACACAAACATATCGTTCACTTTCACTTTATCGTTCAGTTGAAACCTTCTTTCTGGCTTTTTGAGAAGAAGCATTACTTGACCAAATAGTAGGACATTCGTGGAGAAAACCGTCATCAATTTTAAGACGATCGAACGATGATTGATTCTGATTGGAATGAAGTCGTAGATATTTTTCTTTGAAATAAAAAAAAGAGAAAGTCTGTTAAAAAAATTGTGATCTAAACAGAAAACTAAAGAAACAACTCCTATATTTACTTATCTAACCTACCATACAATGGACCGCGAAGTTCTTCCTTCGATGGGATTTAACGTATCCCATGAGTTAATAAATTCTCTTTGGTTACATTTTCAACCATTTTTACTTTAGTTTCTTGACCCACGTCATCGTCAAACAGTGACAAGACAAACTTCACCAGTCAAATACCATAAATTCTGGCTTATCTTCTGTAAAGCTGCTTTTGCGATGCTTTTATCATTTTTTTCGTAAGCCTTAATCGACTTCAAAAATCACAAATCTAGGTAAGGTGCTTTTACTGTCAAAATACATTGGAGCCATGGCTTGACGTAGGATGTCACGATGAACAGGCAAACCTCTAACAGCGCTGCCTAATCCTTGCTCGTAATTTTGAATTGATCACTAAGTAATGACATTTTTTGGGAATAAATTTCTCTCGGAATCGATGGAGCTTGGTGCATGGCACCTGGAGGCCACATTTTAAATTTTCTCTGTGAATCTCCGCCAAAAANGCAAATACTTTTCGTAATTGCATATTTATTTATCCTTTTTATCTTCAGTATTTGCGTTTTAACATTTGAATTCACATGGTTTTATCTTCGATGTCTTTATCTTCGTTGGTTAAGGTTGCATATCTATGTGTTCTCCTTTGTATTCTTTTCTCATCGGTTAGACGTGATGGATAATAATAATAATAAGGTCTTTATTAAAGGCGAGATTGAGACTGAAAAGTCTCTTCTTCCATCTAACCTTGAGTCAATGATTTTATGTACATGAAGACTTGTGTGTAGGTGAAAAGAAATAGAGAGGAAAACTTTAGAAGGAGTGGATGTAAAAAATAACCTAAGGTGATATCTTAGGAAAAAATATCCACAGCAGGAAAACACTTAAGGCAGGTTCTTTTCCTTAACATGATGATGGATAGAATAAACGAAGCCCAAAGACGATATCCTTTCCTTAGCTCTCACAGATCATTTATAATATCTAGATCCAGACATCTAGAAGAGTGGTTACCTAAAACCATATTTCAAAGGGAGAATGATTCTATTATTTTTCCAGGATTTAAACAATAAAGAATCAAATCATTCTCTTTGATCGATTTATATACTTTTACCCTCCGTGTATCACGTGGCGGTTAGCACACGTAGTCGGCGTTGAACCCTTAATAAATCAAAGGCAGAGGGCTTGACCGCCCCCCACGCCTTGCTCGCTTTCTTTTCAACCTCCCTGTGCTCTATTTTTAATTTTGCTTTCCCTCGCTTTCCTCCCATTCCTTCCTTCTCTGTCTTTTTTTATAGGGACAACTCTCACTCTCTTATTTTTTACTGCCCACCGGCCCACGCATTGTCTACCGCCTTTACAATATTCGCCCCCTTTCACCACCGATCACCTTTCTTATGGTTGACCGTCCCTTTCATGAGTTCCAAATCCCTACGTGGGTATTATAAGTAAAAAAATTGATATTATATATACAAACGATTTAGGTACTATAGACTTTAATTTTCTTTTTGAAAGCTTTAGTATTTTTCGGCATTGGAATGAGAACTTCTTTAGGAATAGCGTTCCATTCTCTCATACCTCTATTTATGAAAGAGTATTTAGGAGTATGAAATCTTGCTCGTAGCTCATCCCAGCCATCTTTACAGTTCCACTATATGTTGCTTTATCTCGATCAATACGACGAAGATATATTATGGTGAAAAAAATGGAAGATTATTGGGAGACGAACGAAAATTTGAACGCAAAATAGATATTAAAACTGTGAGCTCATGTTAATCCCAGAAACTGGGCAGTGTTCGACGAAATCGAGTTTTTTATTTTCGGAATACCGCTAATACTCGAATTCTTAGCTTAAACTCTATCCTGATTAGTATCTATAAACAGTTAGGGTATAATTGGGTGCGTCTTCATTTATCATAATTTTATCCTGCTTGATGGGGTGTTTATTGGTCTTATATACACATATATTTATATAGGTATGTATATAAGGGTGTCCCAAGACATAAGACATTTTTTTTCACGAAACGATATACGTATACCCTCTTGACTTTTTCTGTTTGACCTTAATAACTCCCTTAATAAATATTATTGCGATTGAATTATGGTAACACGTATCGACTCGATGCCAAACATGTGAAATGAAAATTTGTACTGAGTTAGTATGGAAGGATTCTAGAACTTAAGGTTTATTTAGTAAATAACCAATACACCACCAAAACACCAATACGCCCAAATCGTGTTTATTTACTGTTTAAAATGTTAAGAAAATTATTCTTGAAATTATCTTTTCAAAGTTTGATTTTTGCAGTCAGGATAAATCTTCCGGTGTTCTTGTTCGAAACGTAACAAAAATTGCTTCTGTTCCTCCTAAATCGTGATTAAATCATGAAAGTATTGCATTAACTTGACCGCTCTTTCAGCTGTATCGTCATCACTGCCCTCAGCGTTGAAACNTCTACCGCATGCACCAGCGTGTCAATTTCGTTGATTTCTTTAGGTGTTCTCTCGAACTTTTTTGCCCATTCAACGCACTTCCCTTCAAAGATCTTTTATCTTTCAAGAATAAATATTTCTTTTACATTAGCTTATTTATTAAATCTCCTTTTTTGCTTTTATATTGCCTTATTGCTTATATTAGACGTTTGGTTCTTGTTGTGATTCAGTGTAATGGGTCATTTATGCCTATTTTTGAATCTCGATAGTAAATAAAACAAAATAAATTGAATAATATGGGTACAGAAAGAAAGAACTAAATTCATAAGGTAAAGATTTCAACGTGTTTCATTTTCGCTGTTAAATCCAGGGTAAATGTAGAGTACGAGTGAGAGATTTTCAGATAGAAAAACACATATATGCAATCAATTCTTTTAATTTTCGCCGTTATTATTGCCATGTAATTCGGAGAGTGGCATGAAAACCAACACTCGTAGCTTTTTTCTTTTCATTCATACGGCTTTTCTTCGACTCGTAGTGGTATTAGAGAGCGGCTTCCTTTATTGAGTTTTTATGACATGTTTTCGAGCACGTTTACATGATTTCAAAACCGTCCGCTATGGAATTAATCATTCTCTCTTCGAACATTTCGAATGTGGAAACGACTGTTTGGACGCGCTGGTACGTTTGCCACCAATTTTTTTTATCACCCTTACGTTCTAGGACTGTGTAAAGAGGCGTTTTTCTTTGAGAAAACTGACGGTCGTTGGCTACAAGTGATTGTTCCTCGACCTTCTTCCCTTCCTCTGCTAGCCCTTAGTGCGAGCACGAGCGGTTCTCTCTCCATTTACTCCGAATAGCATTTTTATTGCTCGTAATTTTTTATAATTTTATACAAAAAAGAAATTCCTCGCTGGCATTGTTGGGTATGTTTAGAGAGTACAGCGTTGTGACCTTCTCCTACAAGTGGAGCGGGAAATTATGCGCATAGTAACATTTTTCTTAAAGTCGCTACATGAATTAGGCCTGAGTTAGATTCTCGCGTATTAATGAATATGTTAATTATACTACTTTCTTTATTTTTACGTTGTTATCCTTTCCCCGTGCAGCCGTGTGATTATTCGGCTCATGTAAGGTGTTTTTAGTCATTAAATTTGATTTGATTGGTCTTGACTAATGGTGTGAACGATAAGGACATCGGTTCAAATTCCAGTTTAAGTTCCAAATCCAATAAGAAAGTCATCACTTACGACATTTAAAACGCTTAAATACGTAATACTTATTTCTTACAGATTTCCGATGAGGGCTGAGTAAGGTTAATTCCGAATGTGCCGATATTAGTTCTTGTGCAAAATAAAGCGTTTGGTGTAACGAGTAGCTTTTTAAAATCACTTTAATGGAAAATAATGTGTGCGAGCCTGCTTTACTGTAATTTGATATCTTGATCAAAGTCAAGAGTTTACTAAAAAGGCAGAGGGCTTGACCGCCCCCAACGCCTTGCTCGCTTTCTTTTCAACCTCCCTGTGCTCTATTTTCAATTTTGCTTTCCCTCGCTTTCCTCCCATTCCTTCCTTCTCTGTCTTTTTTTATAGGGACAACTCTCACTCTCTTGTTTTTTACTGCCCACCGGCCCACGCATTGTCTACCGCCTTTACAATATTCGCCCCCTTTCACCACCGATCCCCTTTCTTATGGTTGACCGTCCCTTTCATGAGTTCCAAATCCCTCTCTTATTTCCATGCATCACAATGGATCAAAATTTAGCCCACGTTGGCCACGTGATGTCTTAGGTCGACACCTTTCAACCCTTTTGCAGAGGGTAACTTTCTAAGTGGTTATCCTTGGGAGAACTTATTTTTTCGTGAGGTGTCTTGGGGATATCTATTTCCTTAAATGTAGTTTACCATTATTCAGTGATTAGTGATACTCGAATTTAAAATTGACCGTTTGTCAATGATACTCAGCTAAAATTATGATAAAAGGCAGCCAGCCTTTCCCTCATTTAATGAGGTTTAATAGTATCGATACGTCGTATTTCTGTTTCTCGGGTATTAGGTATTATTTACGTAGAGAAGATAACGAGTACTGGAAATAATAGGTTAATACCAAGTGGGTACGTAAGTAATAGATTAAGAATCACAATATTGAAAGTTTTAAATATCAATCAGTTTTTCCTTTTTGTAAAGTTTATTTAATTAAGTAGGAAAGAAGTTACTAAGTAAATGAACGATGAATTTCATTTGCTGATATTGAANGATTGATTCTGATGCGTAAAACAATTTAGATAATAAACAGGTCGAGACGTTATAAGGGGTGGTTTGTGCATGCGTGAACAAGATCCTTTATTATATTGCACTCATATAGGAACTGGTGAAAAATCATTTTCTTATCAACCTTAATGCAAAATGGTGTCGCCTGATGAAAATGATGAATTAGTTTTCACGGAACTTCCTGCTGCAACAGATTTAGACTCATTAGGACTTCTCGGAGTTCGAACCCAGGAACCCAACAAAATATTGGCAATATTTTCTTTCAGATTTTAAACTAAACATCCACAGCATTTCCTTTTATGAAGTGTGAAGCAAAGGTACTTAATTTCTTCGTTTAACGAAGCTTAAATATTTATTTGCTTCTTACTTTATTTTCTGATTATAATTTATAGAAATTTCTCATATATATATATATATATATAAAGCAAATGTCTATCCGTCCATCCGTCTGTCCTTCCCCCTATTTATCTCAGAAACGGCTTGCCTTAGAGATCTGAAACAAACTGCATAGTGTTTCTACGATGCTGGAACCTATTAAATTAAAACTATTCTCATCCCTTTAAAGGCCTGGGTTCGAACCCAGGAGACCATAATACGTTTAATGAACGTAAATTACGTTTTCATTACTTGCAGAGGTTGTTTCTTTTACAGAATTAATTTAGAAATAATTGTCATACGAAATTGAGACAAGTGTCACTAGAAAGAAAAATGATCATACAATCTTATTTTAGTCGTAAAATATTGACACAGATCCGAAATTTCGAGAATATTGATAAAATACGCGGAAAATTCGTAAATTTTTTCGGAAATAAACAACCCATCCCTTTGACCACCAAGGCAATCGTTGAATCTTGCTTTCATGAAATACCCCATATAAGTGCACGGGGATAATCAGTTCTTATAATTTTTATAAGAAATTTACGTAAAGTAGGCTTTCATGACTTGAAAACAGTAGAATAAATATTATAAATAATGGTAAGATATATAGTGAGTTATTATGATCTTATGACGGAATTTTCCTGTGCTTAGGAGGACCAAATATATACAATAATAGATATATTTTTAAACTAAATTAA
>KZ308453.1:374282-400295 GCA_000376725.2 Ladona fulva
CCGATGGAGATTTTCGACATTGCTTCAGGCGTATCAAAATTATGTATAGGTTCTAATGTGTTGTTAGACGTGAAAACGCTACGGAAAAACTCATTTAAGATATTTGCCTTGCCCTTTGCATCGTTAATTACATTACCGCTTTTATCTTTCAACGATCCTACCGTTTGCTCTTTTCCCTGGACCTCACGCACGTACGACCAAAAAACTTTCGGGTCTTCGTCTAGGTATTCGTTGGCCACGTGATGTCTTAGGTCGACACCTTTCAACCCTTTTGCAAAGGGTAACTTTCTAAGCGGTTATCCTTGGGAGAACTTATTTTTTCGTGAGGCGTCTTGGGGATATCTATTTCCTTAAATGTAGTGTACCATCATTCAGTGATTAGTGATACTCGAATTTAAAATTGACCGTTTGTCAATGATACTCAGCTAAAATTATGATAACAGGCAGCCAGCCTTTCCCTCATTTAATGAGGTTTAATATTATCGTTACGTCGTATTTCTGTTTTCTCGGGTCCTAGGTATTATTGACGTAGAGAAGATAACGAGTACTGGAAATAATAGGTTAATACCAAGTGGGTACGTAAGTAATAGATTAAGAATCACAATATTGAAAGTTTTAAATATCAATCAGTTTTTCCTTTTTGTAAAGTTTATTTAATTAAGTAGGAAAGAAGTTACTAAGTAAATGAACGATGAATTTCATTTGCTGATATTGAAAGAAAGCTAAAGTAGCAATCGTTCTTGATTCGTGCGAAAGATTTTTCAATGATATTTTAATTATATCTTAAGAGTTACAAAAAGAGAATTCCTTTTTTAAAGTCAGTAAAAATATGAAAAAATATATTTAAAAAACACGGAAATATCAAAGAAAAAATGTTAATTACTTAAATTTATCATTCAAAAGTTTCGAAATTTTTTTAAGTATTAAGAGCTAGTATACATACATATTATAACTTTGTTTGTAAATACTAGCAAGAATGACTGACTTCCAAATTTTGATATCTTTTACCATGAGTTGGCCAGAGGAAGTTTTCGAAGTCTTATTCTCTATCCACGTCTGATTTATTGCATACATTCTGTTTAGCGTAGTTAAAAATGTTATAATATTGGATAAACGCATGAAGAATAAACGAACATTGAGAAGGTATGTAAATATGGAAATATTTGTCTAGTTTCTGGCATTGTATTTGACTTTTCTCACAAGTTTTAATATTTTGTATCGACAATACATTAAGTTTATGAATATCATTCCAAGAGTAAGTAAATTATATTTTTCATACCCACCTCAATAGGTTAAAATAAGTTCGCATATTAAGTTATAGGTAAAAAACGTAAGCTACCATCATCTACCCCTATTAAATCTCAAATGATTATTCTGAGGATGTTTATTGCTGGTTAATTCTTTCATAGAGAATTCTTTCTAACGAAGTAGGGGAAATACGTGAACAGAAACAAGGTTACTATCTTATTCTCTGAATTTTCTGATTCCCCACTACATAAAAGATGAAAATGTACCCCCGAATTCTTCCTGAATTCATCATGTATTTCATTGGATCCCTTCCGGTTACCTCGGCAATGAAAGGGAACCCAACCACGCCCTGCCAGGCAAGACCTCTTCTCTCTGACTTGCTACACGGCGAACCGGAATTGTGACTTTCTCATCCTTTTTCATTTTACTCTTACTGGGACATAAATTCCACCCATCTCGTTTCCTCTAACTTACGCTTCCTCACTTTTTATTTTCTATTTCTCTCTCGATTTAATTCTAAACTAAAATCAAATAAGCTGACAAGAAAACAAGTAATCTGAGTAAGTCTATTTGAATCTATGAAAATCTTTCTGATAAAGATCCTCCGTGTTCAGAGGAAAGATTCCCGCATTCAAATAGTCTTCTATATTATTAAAACACTCGTTTAAAAAAATTCTTCAGGCGTAAGGTAGTTGTTGAGGTAGGTAACACATGAGCTCCTTATCAATTTCAGTTCATTTTCATTCATTTCAGTTTTTTTGCTTGGGGTTCCAATATTACTAGTATTAATGTTCCGTACATACACTTTTTGTTTAGTTCTCTTAAATACTATAAAGATGTAATTTTCACTGAAGTGTCATCGTTTCCATTTATATACGTATCTTATGTATACGTTCCTTATAAATTGGCTTCTTTTAATTTTTATATTGTCCGTGTGTCATTAGATGTTCAAATTTAAACAACAGAGAGAAGAAGATCCTTGAGAAATCAAAACATGGCGTTGGCATCAATAAATTATCTAATATAACTTCTTTACACAGCAGTAGAATATCCTTCTGGTCTACTATTTCCTATAAAGATTAGCTTATTTACTGACTATTGGAGAGGATAACAGATATGCCCTAAGATGCTATAATCAACCAGGTAATCATTTTTCATTTAATTTGCTTTAGAACGAATTGTTGAGACTGGTCTAGGAAAATTCTGAAGATTCGTGAACCTGTGTTTGATTTTTGAAATTTTAAGGATTTTGATAGTTTCTTTACGAGTTGCGGCTGAGTCCTATCATTCTTACTCCACACTTGGATGTAAATATTCATCATCTCATTCTTCGGTCACTCATCTCCTCGGCGCTTGGCCTTCGTCCACGCTTTTATGTTGACCATCGTAATTTTTTCAACACCTCATTGTGTATGCGTGGTGGTCTTGCGGCTTTCCTCTGCTATAAATAACGTGGCGGTCGTGACCGTTATCACTGTTCTTTCTTCGTTCCGAAAATGCTGAAAAATCGCGATTAGCTAGGAGTGGAAATGGATAATTCACATAAAGTATTCCAGCTAAACGAGGATTATGAAGCGTATTCGCTGAAAACGTTTCTATCCCAGTTTGGTGAATAAGTATATAAATAAGTGAATAATTGATACGACCGGAGTTTAGATTTAAAAGAGAGAGCTTTCTGTTTAGCAATTATTCAGACGAAATAGATTCTAAGGAAGAAAAAACACAATAAAACTACATTTATAACTCTTAATCCAGTAAAATAGTGGGCTGAGTAAGGTTAATTCCGAATGTGCCGATATTAGTTCTTGTGCAAAATAAAGCGTTTGGTGTAACGAGTAGCTTTTTAAAATCACTTTAATGGAAAATAATGTGTGCGAACCTGCTTTACTGTAATTTGATATCTTGATCAAAGTCAAGAGTTTACTAATTAATAAAATTTCATTAAGTTTCTCTGCTGAAAACTTGAAGAACGTGGGTGTTTCCAAGTTATACTTATACTGATTTCATATAATTTTGCCCTTTTTTGGTTACGTTCTGAAGCGAATGAAGATTCAAGTAATTTATTAGTGCTAAATACTGTTCTTCAACGATACTTGGTGGACTTAAATAATAATTTTAATTAAAATATAAAACATTACATGGAAAACTCTATAGGAAAATATACACCAAAACTTGAGTTTACAGTTTCCGGCGATTTTGCGCTTCTCCGAACAGAGTTTACACCGATATCTACATTGATGCAATCTGCTATTCGACCTGTGGCAGGAGAGTTTCTGTTACAATTACAGCTTGATTCATATTCTGACTCGACAGTAATCTGACAGTACATAGTTATTTACTTCTTATTGGATAAGGAGATTATTTATCACAAAGAATGATAGTGTTTTTAAACCTCTAATTCATTAAAAGCCGTGTTCTAACTTTCTTCAGGAATCAAGAAGGCCCTCGATCGTCATCGAGAACTTCAGTTAAAATATAGCTCAAGTTGATTACGATCGAATATAGAAAAAAGAAGACTATCTTCTCAATCGATATAGAAAGATGAAAAGTTATAGAAATTGAACCCCTCAATCAAGATTTCCGGTTCAGAAGGGTTAAAAATAAGCGTTTTTCGTATACCTAGGACAATTATAAGTTTGCTTTTGTGAATCCAAAGTGAGTGGTCTTTTCTGAATATGCAATAAACTTAATATACTTAAAACTGAACACTGCATAGGTTATTCTTCGACATTTACGGTCAATGATACACACAACCACTCATTGCTTTAGCGGCCCTAGCTATCATATCTTGCTCTGCGACTCACAATTTTTATGGAAAGAGAAATCGCTATAAGTCAAGTAGACCATTCTATTCCATAAAATTGTATCTTTCGTTTTCGCAAACATTACGAAAGTCCTCCGACAGCACTTATTAGAATCGAAAGTAAAATGTTACAGAGGAACACGCATGCGAAGAGAAGGGAGTTGGTCAAACACGACGGCTGAATGAGCCTTAGTTCATTGAAGTGAGACGAGAAGGTCACGTGTTCCTTCTCCCATAGAAAGGAATACAGAATTTGCGTGTGATTCCCGCGGCACGCGACTGAACAAAAATATGGGATAAATTGAAGCGTGAGAAAGAAATGGAGAATGTGATGTCATGTCAAAAGATTTTCATAGTTCTAGGGTAATTTTAGTGGAATCTGGTACAATTTTATTGCTATCATGGGAGTGAGGAATTATGTCATCCGTCTTAAATGAAATCGTATAGTAACAGGAGTTTTTAACACCTATTTTATTTCTTTAATGCCTGGGAAATTTGTAAGAAAACTCCATTTGTAGGAATGGATGAAATTAATCCATTTAAAGGCGTGGGCCGGAATTCAAACATTCTTTACAGAAATTATGCACACTTGAGGCACTCTAGCGTCAAAGTTTGTAAACGCTTTGCGTTTATTTTTATGACATACTTAAGTAATCCCTGAGCAAAAGAATTTTTTTAAATTTGTCGTAGTTTTGAAGCTCTATAAACATGAGTTCCGAATAAAGCGAAATTGGCCTTCAATGGTTTAATATGAGAAATGAGATAAGAATTGTTTTCCCAATTGCTATCCTCAATATTCCGGTTTATACTCCATTTAAAAGTAGTAAAAGGTGCTATTCCTACCTTGATAATTGTAAAATATTAACAGTTCTCATCATTATAATAAATATTTAACCATCCCCTTGTCTACCAGAAATAATGTAATTATTCTCGACGTCAAAGAAAATAGATGATTTTCCTCTGATGGAATTTATTTTTCTCCTTTAGAAGAAAATGTTTAACTGTTTCTCAGACTAACATTTCCTTGTTAAATGATTCTTAAGCTTTCCCTCTGAGAGAGATGTGTAATTAAGAGGCTAATAGCACGTGAGCCAATAATTATCGTAGAAAAAGCGGATTCAATTTTGAAATCTTGTATGTACATCAATAAACGCCAATACGAGTAACAAAGTATGCCCGATGTTTATTCCGGGTATCGTTTTATCGATCTTTAAAAATAAATTGGTATTGTATGGGAATTGTTTGCTTTTATCTGTCACATCTAAACTCGTCTTATTCCATCACACTTTCAGCAAGTCGTTTGTTGAATAATCCATCACTGCGCATTGGAAAAAAGAAGAGGTATCGATTTTTGCACTCTATATTTCCGCGGTCTGCAAGCTTTTGCACTGCTGTTACGTATAAATAGATAAAGTAGATATTAATGCAACAAGAGGCGATAATTTTTTATTGTTCAGATTTTATCGATACTCGTTAGAAAGCGAATGCTTGGTGATGGTGTTAAATAAATCTTCCCTAGAGAAGGAACGTAAGAGACATATGTTATTACTTCAGATTGAGTCTAATGAAGCGGTTCATTTAAACATTTTATCACTGTCGTTAATAATATTGATCAATAACCAATATAACTAGGAAGATTAGAATATAAGGAAAAAAATCTTCTCTTATCGTTAGAATTGTCACGCTTACCTCGTTTCCTACATTTTCTACCGCATGCACCAGCGTGTCAATTTCGTTGATTTCTTTAGGTGTTCTCTCGAACTTTTTTGCCCATTCAACGCACTTCCCTTCAAAGATCTTTTATCTTTCAAGAATAAATATTTCTTTTACATTAGCTTATTTATTAAATCTCCTTTTTTGCTTTTATATTGCCTTATTGCTTATATTAGACGTTTGGTTCTTGTTGTGATTCAGTGTAATGGGTCATTTATGCCTATTTTTGAATCTCGATAGTAAATAAAACAAAATAAATTGAATAATATGGGTACAGAAAGAAAGAACTAAATTCATAAGGTAAAGATTTCAACGTGTTTCATTTTCGCTGTTAAATCCAGGGTAAATGTAGAGTACGAGTGAGAGATTTTCAGATAGAAAAACACATATATGCAATCAATTCTCTTAATTTTCGCCGTTATTATTGCCATGTAATTCGGAGAGTGGCATGAAAACCAACACTCGTAGCTTTTTTCTTTTCATTCATACGGCTTTTCTTCGACTCGTAGTGGTATTAGAGAGCGGCTTCCTTTATTGAGTTTTTATGACATGTTTTCGAGCACGTTTACATGATTTCAAAACCGTCCGCTATGGAATTAATCATTCTCTCTTCGAACATTTCGAATGTGGAAACGACTGTTTGGACGCGCTGGTACGTTTGCCACCAATTTTTTTATCACCCTTACGTTCTAGGACTGTGTAAAGAGGCGTTTTTCTTTGAGAAAACTGACGGTCGTTGGCTACAAGTGATTGTTCCTCGACCTTCTTCCCTTCCTCTGCTAGCCCTTAGTGCGAGCACGAGCGGTTCTCTCTCCATTTACTCCGAATAGCATTTTTATTGCTCGTAATTTTTTATAATTTTATACAAAAAAGAAATTCCTCGCTGGCATTGTTGGGTATGTTTAGAGAGTACAGCGTTGTGACCTTCTCCTACAAGTGGAGCGGGAAATTATGCGCATAGTAACATTTTTCTTAAAGTCGCTACATGAATTAGGCCTGAGTTAGATTCTCGCGTATTAATGAATATGTTAATTATACTACTTTCTTTATTTTTACGTTGTTATCCTTTCCCCGTGCAGCCGTGTGATTATTCGGCTCATGTAAGGTGTTTTTAGTCATTAAATTTGATTTGATTGGTCTTGACTAATGGTGTGAACGATAAGGACATCGGTTCAAATTCCAGTTTAGGTTCCAAATCCAATAAGAAAGTCATCACTTACGACATTTAAAACGCTTAAATACGTAATACTTATTTCTTACAGATTTTATCCTTACAGATTTCTGATGGGTGCACTATACACCAATTTAGATCATGCTCTCTTGCTTGGTATGATCAAACTTCAATTTGCCTCTACTTCTTGTTTAGCCAGTATATGATATTCTCATTTATAATTAAAAATTTCTGCTCCTGGTGGTATGAATTTTAAAATTCAGTGCTCTGCATAAGGATCAAAAGATAATACAATAATGATCAAAGGCATCACATCTTTACTGTTATTGATGAGCATTTCTCAAAAACTTATTTCAATGCTTTGACAGAAAGAGTTGTCTTATAGCATATATGAGTACATTACAGACAAATTCCAAAGTCGGCCACTTAGTGAATAGGCCAGCAAAACCAAGAAGTGAGCAAGACCGTTGGCATTTTTAACATCGAAATTATATGTATTTTTTCCGAAGACACTTCTTAGGAGTTTTATTTTACTGTTTAGCTCGTTCATACGGTGTTCTCCTCTGTTGTTACCAGTTCTCATTAGTATATGTTATCCGAGCTGACGTCGAGAGGGATTTCTTTTGTTATTAAGCTGTAATTGTGCATGTGGAGCAAAATAATTATGCATCACTTTTGTTTCGCTTCCTTAAAGCTTTAGTTTGTCATGCTGCGAAACTTACGAACCTCTCAAATTTAAACGAACAACTCGAATGTATAGTAGAGGGAAAGTATATTCAGAAGCATATCATGTGAATTTCCTATCTAGGGTTGAATATATTTTCAATGGGAATGAGTGAGCTAATCTTTTGATATATTCGTTTATAGATGACCAACAGAAATATCCAAGATTTTGCTTCCGGTTTCACTTTCGTGGGATTTTAATACTCACATTCATAATTAAAAGAAAAATCACCTAAAAGATATAGTCTCTGTTCCCAAGAGAGTTCTGTTAATATGAAATGCGTATTCAAGTCTCTCACGAATCGGAAGTAAAAGCTGTCAAAATAATCAGCAGAAGGGTTTGAAAGCTGCAGCGGAGATTCTAACCTTAAAGACTGAAACCTAAAGACCATTGTTCTTTGCTTCTCTGAGTGAAATCAGATAAGAGAAATGGAGGTATTATGAATTCTTCAAATTTGCATCGAAATTCCTGTGGAGATTTTCTCGAGAGATAATAGTTTGGTTTCTAAGTTTCGCGTTAGTGGGAAGGAACTGTAGACTAGTTGAGCTTTTCCGAATGAAACTTGGAGATTGATAATGTGATCGCGGCAGAGGACGGGGCTCTCCTTGACACTCATACCTTGCGGATATTTCACGCAGTGAAGGAGATTTTAACGCATGCTGACAAAAGGCTATACCCTTGCAAGACGGTTGAGATATAGTCGTGTGAATATATCATCCACGCCTTTCCCTCAAATTCGCTTTGCTTCCATTCTCGCCCCATATCACCTTGTTTACGATCTGCAGCATATATTTCGTCATATTTAGTCGCTTTGCGACCTATTAATTCACCATCTATACTCTGTGTAGTGTCTCATATTTCTTATGGGTCTGGAGTTGATCGTTGGTCATAAAATGATCTTCTAGTGAGACGAAAGCAGTTAATGAATTATGCAACGAATTTATTTGTTCTAAATTAATTCTCCGATTGACAGGCCAACCAATTGATTACCATTAATGCCTATCTCCCTCCATCAATCCCTTAAACCATAGTTTCCCGAACTTTTCCTCCGGCGGAACACTTTATCAACTCTATGATATCAGCGGAACACCTAGGTTACTTTATCTTAATTCAAAACTGAAATTCATACAAGTATTATCATTCTTCGTAAGTTTCCACGGAACACTTAAAAAATCTTCGTGGAACACCAGTGTTCCGCGGAACACACTTTGGGAAACCCTACCTTAAACCATTCTTTTTAGTCTTCTATTTTTCTTTGTTCTTTCTTCGTCGCTCACCTCTCTCACTTCTTGTGTTCATTTGTCCTTTTCCTTTAACATAATACCTGTATTGATGTATATATATATATGCTTGATAATTGTTTAGTCAGATCGGGAACATTGTTCATTTTCATTGTTTTCGTACATCGAAAAAACCTAAATTATTTAAAGAGACAACAAGAAGAATTTAATATACAAAGTACAGCTATTTCGTTGCTCTTATCAAGGAATTAGTCCTGCAGACAATATTCCACCTAGATTGGAATATCAATAGAAAATACAAAACAATGATACAAAACAATTGAATATTTATTGGGAATTTAGCTCTAGCGTTAACTGCTTAAAAACTCCCAACATGTAATTGGGAGTTTATAAGCAGTTTTATTACATACAATTAATAAATCCATGTCTAAATGATGTATGAGTAGCATTAAATACGTAGGTGCTGAGTGCAGACCTAACAATTACTACGAAAACGTAGGAATTACTGATAATATTATGTTAATTATTATGACAATCGTGATAAGTATTTTTCTTCTAGAATTTACTCATAGCTTTTGGTTTCATAGAACAAAGAATAGGTTTGTCTTCCGCGACATTAGTAAAATTTATGACAAGATTACATTCATGTTTTCTTAAAGATGATATGATTATGCAATAAATTACAGTGGTCAACTTTTGCATACACTCTTTTCTCATAGAAAAAAGGAATTTAGCGATAGCGCTTCTGCGTACTTAAGGAAGTGTTACAAAATAGTCAGGTGGAGAGAGGTCTTTCCAGAGGAAACAACTTGAAGGGAATTGACAGTGCCTTTCGCTTATCGAATTTTGTCGAACGTCAATAGCTGAAAGAATTGGAGCTGTTATAATACTGATTTCAGAAAGACCTTTCATTTTGCTTGAAGCAAGCTTTAATGTAGGTGCTTGCAGGCAATTAGAAACGTACGTGTGCGGGCAGTAGAGCTAGGAGGGAACAGGAAACATTCTCTTCTACGAAAAGTTTTATCGCTTATAATATTTTTATTTTCAAGTAAAGGTATTCGGTACATATAAATATAAGATTGGAAAGTATTTAGATAGTTTTTTGTATGTCAAAGAAATTTATTGGACAGGAAACCTATTTGACATGCAGTAGCTCGCTGTGAAACTACTTAAAATCCATTGTAACGTTGTTCGCGTATTTTTCCGTATTTTACCGTTGCCGTACTTTTTGCTTGTGAGAAAAGTAAAAAATTGAACGTTTAGGCAGCATGATACTTATAATTAGAATTCTATCCTATATATCAGTACGGGGAAATGTATTGGCGCTAATTTATCGTTTTAAGTTGAGTAAAAAATAAGATGGCTCGTAAGAATATGGTAAATTCGAAATGCTTTTCATTAATGTGTTCTAAGTTCTTATGCTAAACTTGAATTTCTCTAGATACATTATATGCCTCTCTTCACTCTGTAACTCTGCAAATGAATGAACAGTTTAAAACGTTAAGAATTGAACTAAAGTCCTTAAGAACTTTCTGAAAGCTAGAAAATATAGGGACGGGAAAAAGTCCCACTTAACAATAATAAATCTTATACATTTAAGAAGTATATCCGATTAGTATGTAGACAACTTTTATTCCGCCATTACTTCTTTTAATTATTCTCTTGACAATATGTCATTGCCTTTGTGTTGGTAAATGGGAGCAGCTTGTAATAATCTAGTCGATTCCGAAAAAGGCATTGGTTGGGGTTGCTTACCTCCCATGGAAATATCTTTCACTTTCCTTACAGCTTAATCACGCATATTTTCACCAAAGCTGAGGAAAATGATAGAGGGGGAATTTTGTACTGCGAAAGGGATGGAGTAGTAGTCATTTTGCCCGCCAACGTCTTTCCATCCGTGGACCGTAAAACGAGCATTAAAGTCACCGGCGCCATCCTGTGCTATGCATTTCCCACATGGCGAAGAGCCAGTATAGTTCAGTGTGGCCATTAGCGTCCCTTAGAGACCTCCTGTTGGGTCGAGTTAATTCTCCTTCTTCGGTCAGAGAAACTAGGTGAGATAGAGGGATAGATAAATAGAGAAAGGGTGGGAGAGAAGAGTCCCTCCCCCAACAAGAGGAAAAATTGATTCCAGATGGTGGACTTGATACTGTTCATCAAACTAGGTCGCGGGTATCGAAACAAATCCCCCGAATGATGAACGCGGTGCATTCTGGAACGAGAATGAATGCAACCATGTGATTTATAGAGGTCCTGGATTCCGAGCTGGTGCGCTCAAGTGGGCGGATGTGAGTATTCATAATCTCGTCTGGTTATCTGACAAAGTAATTGATGCAAAACTGCAGCAAGGTGGTCCAAAATGGCTCATTGAAATTATTTATCCCCAAAAATGTATCGACAGTGCCTCATAAAAATGCAACCTTGGCCATATCAAGGTAATAAATAAGGTTTATACGAAAGAGATCAAGAGTAACATTACCGTGAAATTGATTTTAGGCCTATTAAGCATTTGTGCTATAAAGATTTTTGATCGACCTTTCGGCTAATTTGATGCAGTTGTATTCCTCCATGAAACTCTATCCTGAGCCAGCCTTTTTACACTCTGATATGCCTCATACTCCACAGAAATCTGATCCATATATTCTCCTCTACCATTATTAAACTGCTATATTGACTGAAAACTGTATCATTCCCTCAGTAAGAGTGTGAACTAATCTCTCATTAGGCTGGATATATCCAATCATCACACTCTTCTTCATCAGTATTCCCAGGATGCTTCTTTTTACACCTACTCTGTGCAGCACTTCTTTCTCTTCTTAAGTTGCCATTACTTCGTTCGTTCAAATCTTCATTCTGCTTTCCTCTTTAACTCTTCTTTGGAAGTGAAACTCATATCGGTTATGATCTGCTCTATGTAGGACAATCTTGGTTCTTCTTCGACGGTTTCTTCCATCAACCATTCCTTCCACTATTGTTCGAATTCGACGTAGGACGTGATCAATTAATTTGTGTCGTCTTGTTCGAATGCTAATCCATACTGTTACTGTCTCTCCTACTCTTTCTTTAACGCTTATTCATTTGTTGCTCTATCAACCCAGCTTGCTTTCCCAGATTGCAGTATCTTACGGTAGCACCAGGTTTTAAACGCTTCTAATCTTCTTTTTTCTTGTATCCCAGTTGACCATGTCTAGCATCCATTTAAAACAAAAATTCCACACATGTGCTTTCTCGAATCACTTCCTTGTGTGTACATCAATGTTTCTATTGGTAACGTTGTTTTTCTTTGAGTTAAAGGCAATTTTGACTTATTTAATGCTACTTGTTATTTCCGTTTACATCTACCATCTTTTGTGATTCTGCTTCCCAAATAGGTAAATTCTTGAATCTCTTCCAGTTGCTCCCATGAGGATATTTATTCTTCGTTCCTGGGCTTGATCTCTACTGCATGTCATTACTTACAGTACTTCTTTATTTGTCACTTTCTCGGAGCATTTTATTTTTAGCATAGTTTGTAGCACCATATTCCAAAATTTCAAAAAATGCCTTTTCTCCTTTTAACTCCTAAACTCCTCAAGTATATTTCATACTCGTAAAGAGCAGTACTATTGAAATAGCGTTTAACATACTTTTTCTTTATTTTTAAGTTCATTGTCGACATCAGCAGGATCCGTTGTTGGAAGAATGCCATTCTATTTTTGTTGTTACTCAACCCATATTGCTGAGTAAAAATTACGTCAGCTTTATTTAGAACATCTTCCATTTCCTTTTCTGTCTCGTAAAGGAGCATAATATTGTCTGCATATCAGAGCATATAAAGGGTTACCGTCACTAAAAATATATAAAAGTAATACACTATATCTACTCATATGGACATCTACCAGTTAGTTTACGTAAGAAGGAGGCTTAATTTCCCTTTCGTTTTCCCGAAAGAGCGAAAAAGTTCTTAATTTTTCCACCTAGAGCCTCAATCAACGAGAAATCATATGTTGTCCTATGTATTTAAAATTCACTTTGAATTCACTTAATATTCTTCTCGGCTACCGCAATGGAAAGTTGGTAGGATGATTGGGAGAAAGGTTGAGAAGTAAACTCCTGACCATTCAGGTTTATTTGTGATGGAGACTTCAACGCTTGTCGGGGAATTCATAAGGAATGCGGTGCGGCAGGTAATCTAGGAAGTCTGACTTGGGTGGATATTTCGGAATCTGGAGAGGCGGATGGAGATTCGTGTGGTCGGAGGTTATTTAATTCGGAAGCCCTTTTTAGGACTATTTTCTTTTCAATGGCATATGTAAACAGGGTATTTTGTCCGCGTAATCTCTGGGCTCGTTGACATCACATGCATAAAGGGCCATCTGCATCCTTCCGGAGCATAGCCTTTTTTACTTCTTTCACCCTTTCTACTATTCCAATGATATATACTTTTCTCTTAGACTGCCACATAATTAATCCCTGTCTTTTTGGAGATTCTTGCATTCCAATAACCCTCGACTTTCCCTTTGATATCTCTTAAATATTTGTATCCAAACTTTTTGCCTGAAAAATGTCAATCAATACTAATGGAAAGAGATTGACTAGAAGCAGAATTCGATGGTAACTCTTGTATCTTGAATTTTATAAGTAATGATACAAGTACAAACACAATAGGTACAGTATCACTTGTGTTTCTAAAATACACCATTTAAAATATTTATATATTGAGGTGTAACTTGGTGGAACTTCTCTATTACGATACCGTAAATCGACACATATCAAACTCACCAAGTGTTCTCTTCAAACATTTTCGTTTTCCCTTTCAATAATACTATTAATCGAGCCTAAATTAATCTCCAACTACGATATTTTTGAAGTTAATTTTGAAAAAAAAACTTTTTTCATCTCAAATTTTGCAACCGCGCCCGTTATTTTCCTATAAGAGATTCATAGAGCAATGATTGAACAGTGCTGCGGCGAACGCAGCGTAGATAAATGAGGGAATTTTACTCTAATGCGAATAATATTTTAATATCAATTCGCTTTGTGATTTCGAAAAGGTCGAGATTTTGGCAAATTTATAAAAAGAGGGTCTTTGCATAAAATTCCAGGGAGCCACTTCTGCTGAGTCATATATTTTCACCAAATTTCACTCTTTCTTTCCATCATTTCACCCAATTTTTTGCCTTTTCGTTCCTATCGAATGATTGAGCACGGATTGGGTGGGATGGCCCGTAAGAAGGGAGTGTGATGCCACGTGCCATCTCCGTTCAAAAAGCGGGCGGTGGATTCGGTCTCCGTCATAGCAGTCTTTTTCGGGATTTTTGGCTTACGTGATCGTTGGCACGAAGGCTTGTTCCCCCACCCGTGAAGAGCTTGCGAATTTTTACTGCAATTCCGCCTACTGTAAAACCACCGAAAATCTACAAAAATTGGGTACGGAGGGGTCTTCTTCGGTTTAGTTTTGATGATTTCTTCATAAAACAAACAATAATAAATACGATGTGTTTTGGTTCATTATAAAAATCGGGATTTTTGTGCTCCATGGATTTGATTCAATTGAAAAATAAATCGTTAATGTAGTCTCTGCTGTTTCATCCATACTTTGGTTATTCTGTGATTAAAATCGTTGAAGTCTTATATATTAACGAAACATTTCTTAGCGGAAATGATATATGTACTTGACAATTTTCCACATTGTATATTTTATGTGGAGAATTACTTGAAAATGATTTGGAAGTTTTCTCATTTCCATTATGTCTTTCCACGAAGTCAACACCTTAATCGATTTTTAATATTTGCCAAAGTTTCAAATACTGGTATAACATATGTATCTATACAATTAAACATACAAATATTCATTCTTATTCTAAATTTACTTTTTTAAAACTGCTTTAGAGAATTTCTTTAAACGAGTTTAACTTAGGTAAGCCTTTTTAATACTTTTTTACTCATTTAAATGAAACCCTTAACCTAGAAGTAGTTGGTTTAATATTCTTGAGGAAATAATGATAGCTTGGCATTCCAATTATTTTGTTGAAACTTTTCTGTTAGGATTGACTATGTAATATGAATAACTATGCAATACAGTTACAATTCGGGTAGATAAATGGCAAATAATATATTAGATACAAGTTAACTAATATTTTGTATACAAATAATTTTCTAGAAAATCCGAAAGTTTGCAACAAATTAATATTTAATTTTAGTTTTATTCAGTTAGCGACAAAAAAATAAAGGAACTGAGAAATTACGCTATGCGTGGGAGTTAATTGATGTTAAATTATTATCAAGACATTTCTAAGCTATGTCAATTTCTGATACATGAAAACATACTAATCCCCTCTTTACAATACAAGTCTGTTTCTTGACGTAAAGAAAATAATTTCTTATCTTATAAAAGGTTTTATTTCTTATTTAATCCAATTAGTGTCCTTTTTTTAATACAACGGAAATCAGAACGGGTTTGTGTGGAATTGAGGAGAAGAAGAAATTGTGTGAGATGTGGTAATTAGTGGTGAGAGCGAGTAGCGGAGAGAGAAGGTGAGTCCATTGTTTCCTGATTTTTGGAGATCTGTCATTCACAATTCACTCAGGACCCGTGTCGAGATGAAGCAAGGTTTTCATTTACGCTTTAAAACCCTGTTTTAGTGAAATCTTTAGAAAGTGAGAAGAAAGTGATTATGAAACGCAATATCTTTTTTGTTCACTGATAATTGGAAGGCTCATAACCACTCTGAAAGTCTGTGCTACCGTTAAATGCAATTGAAAACTAACAGAATGGCAAAACTGATCGGGAAGAGAATTTTGTGTAAATGTATATATTCATCCTGATGACGTTGATTTTTCATTAATTTACTCGGATCATATCGCTATCGAGGATTCAGATCGTTGAAATGAATTCGTTTATAGTACGAGTGAAAGTTACTTGCATTCTGAAAGCTAAGGAGTGAATAGTTACCACTAATCTCCCAAAACTGTTTCCCAATCTGTACTACAAAGCACTATGTTGTGAGTATAAAACTGAATAGGAGGAATTACCTTACCTTAGCACAGATGCACGATGATGGGCCCCAATTTCTAGCCTTTCGTAATGAAACCTCAATAAAATCGAGAGAGGGCCATTAGGTGACCTAAGCAAGCATCCATGTTGTTTCAAAAGACTATCTTCCAACCCTGTGCTATTTTACCTGATAGATTTACTTAAAATGGAATTTTAATATCCCCGGGGCCCTAAAAGATATATAAATAGCTAAGAAGCCGTCAAAATCTATATGGGCCGCAAGTAAATATTCATGTTGCCAACGAAAGATTCAGCATCTGGGATGACGTATTCTATGTTTACCTATGATTTATAATTACAGAGTATTTTGAGCGTGCGAGAATCGAAAGCAAGGTTTTTTGCAATGGTAATCAAGTAATTCTCAAATGATAATCAACTCAAAGTAAATCAAAGTAATTCTCACGGAGAAAAGGAAGCGGCCTGGCTTAGAAACAAAGATCATATTACTTGATTTATCTCATCTTTTAACTATTTCTATAGTTTCAAGTAGAATTCCTTTCAGGAAGTGCATCAAATTAAAAATGAGGAACGGCAACGTGTCGTCGGCCGCTAACGAGGTAAAAAATTATAATGTTTGGTCAAAAATTAATCGCATTTCAACTATTGCCAATGTGTTGAGCCGAAATCTAATCGGGAAGTACGATATGAAGACGGTAAGAATCTTATATTCGTTGGAACCAGATCCGTTCTTTCCGCAGATAATGACATTTAAATGCCTTTCTTGATTTTCCCTTTACAAAAGGAGGCGTCGAACATAGGATCATTTTTGGAGACGTCTCTTCAGAATACGGTAGATAATCACTTCCTCTAATTCCCTAGTATTTTAACGGGAAGTGCCACAAAAAATTTTCCGAAAAACAGTGCAATGTATCCTCACGGAAAATATACCGTTTTTGGAGCCCTCTAGGATCGAACCCATGACACCTAGGATCGCTATCTTACCTTTTCTCTAGTGAGATGGTCGGGGTCTTTAGGCAGAAAAATCACCGAGTCAGTGACGCTTTCCGTTTAAACCCAGAATTTTTATCTTATATATATCTATTATATATAGACGCTTCTCTGGATAAATAATAGATAGTTGGAATGGATACAGCAGTTAATTGTGAAACAAGTTCTTGCAGTGATATCCTTCCCTCTCAGTGGGAATGATGAATGATGAAAATAATATCATACCATGCATGATAAAAACGTATTAGATTTCGGAATAAGTATTTAATGTCTCTAAGACGAAACGGTTAAATAGTTGAAAAGAGAATTTTGCAATTTGTGATAGTAACTGTGAGGTATTATTAACTCCGTTTCTTTCTTTGTCTAATTTTACATATTTTCAAATTTTATTTACATAAATACTGTGATTAATCAAATTATTATTCATAATTGTATCTGGTCTTGGTTATAGGATCTAACATAAATAGATAACGGAGAAAGAGTAAGGTTCACATTAAAGCTTTTACTTGATTTATTGACAATTATTGTGTTTGAAAAATAAGTTCCTTTGATTTTCGTCTTGCATGTCCTGAAAACTAACTACCCTAATTAATACTAACTGTATAAATAAGCCATGCGCAAAATCGACTACGAATAAAATTTACCATTCATTTAAGGAAAATCTCATGAACGATGAGTTGCTTTATATTCTACTCGGTAAAATTTTTGGCGCATATAGTGTAACGTGTTTAGCATGTATTTGCTGTAATTAAATATCCAATTGATTTTCTCTTGCTCGGAAACCTTGGATTCTAATTTTTATGAAAATATCTTTTGGAATCAATTAAGGAAAGCGTTATTCATATTTAACCAACTAGAAACCTATCCTTGAGTTATGGTAAATGGAGCTTCCTCTCCAAAAATTAATATTGATTGCACGTGTTTCAAAATCATTATATAGTTTTGCTTTCTGTCATGTCCATAGTACGTGATTATTGATATTAATCTCGTTTGGACCTCAAATATTTATGATTACTTCTCATAAAAATCACGTGGATTTTACTTCACGACCTATATCCGTACTATGTAAAAGGTAATCTTGAATCTTTGGATACATTATGTGCAGTAAAATATTCATATTGAAGAATCTGCTTTTGGTCACCCTTGTCAACTTTATATCCTAAATACCAGGAGACTTGAATTTTTCCTTTTCATCTAAATTATTACTTATGATAGTGCCATTCTGTTATCCTTAGCATTTCGTATCTTCGCAAAGTTTCTTAAACATTATTTTTACGTATACCCAAAAAACTTCCGTTTCATTTATTCCGTTTTCTCTATTAGAGTTATCAGATATTTCTCCTGAAATCTTTTCCAATCAGTTGGCCAAGATCAACAAGAAAGTGAGGGCGAAAAATCTCTGTTTTTTTCCGTAGTTTCTTATCTACGAACCTTGAAAAATCCGTTTGACCGTGTAATCAGCCACGGTAAATCCAAGATATGAATCTCTCACGAGCAAATCTCGCGCAAAATGAATCGCGTGAATTTATCCCTCGTGCTCGCACTCTCTCTCGGGAGAGGAAAGGTTCAGGGGGCGAGTTTTAATTTCTTGTCGAAAGAAGACGCCTCTTTCGCCCGCTATTGTTTCTTCTTTTCGCGGTCGCAGAGGAAGGCGAATGAAAAAATGGAGAAATCCGCTCACAATCGAATCAGTTCTGCACTTCGGTCACCGGAAGTTCCTTAGGTTTAGTCAAGGACGTCGGAAGAGGAACAGATTGTGTTAGAAGGTGATTGAGAGTTAATTAGTCATTCGGGGCAACGCGTAGTAAGCAACCTTAAGTGGGACATCATGCCCCTAACAGATTTTCCTTGCTTTGGTAAATTTTCCGAGATGGCAGTAAGGTACCTTTCGTGAAAAGATTATTCGGCCGTTTTCTCAATTTTTGGAATTTAATTGGTGGATTATTTATTTAAATGAAAATTGTAAAAGTTAAAGGACTTGGTTTTATGGGAAATTTTTGAAACATTTTTTAAATTTTATGAATAAATCAACATTTGCAGGATCCGTCCCTTTTGCTTTCAAGATAGGTATGTTATAATTTATGGCTTTCTTTACCGTTATTTTATGGTTTCTGTTCCAGTTATTTTCGCGTGATTTACACGTTGACTTTAGATAACATCTCACCTTTAACCTTCATCCCTTTATTTAAAATGGCAAATAATATCAATTTCAGAGATTTTAATGGTAACCAAATATCGAGTGTAGTTCCTTCGCTCGTTTATCTTTAAGCATGGTCTACCATTTAGATGGGGAGATAAACGGTTGGAAAGCCTGTAATTATTTGAAATTTTAAATTTATTACTTCTTCTCCTGGTAATGTTCTTTCATAAAATGTCCGATAAACGGGTTGTCTTGGCTTTTTCAATTCGCACGACTTTACTGGCATTGGGATATTTTGAATGAGAGATCCGTAAAAACGATTGACATTCAAACCTAGAACTATATCCTCTTTTGCTGCAACTTCATTAATGTTTCATAAATCTTTGTTATATGTTGCTTTTCCATCCGCTGGATTGAAGAATGGAGCAGTAATATCTCAACGCATCTCATAAAAAATCCTTACTTAATGTTCTTGTTTATTGTACGTGTAAAATAAAATTTACTACCGAAGAATTTTTTTTACTTTTTCGTATCTTAAACGACCATTCATACGTTCTTCATTATGTCAATATACTGAGATAATTCGATTTACTAATGCGAAGTAATTTCACATATTATACCATCTGCAACGCGTTTTACTTTGATTGTTTATAACGAAAAATATTTATGTTGTTTAGTATACTTTCCCTGTTGAAAAACTCCACCACTCATAGGATTCCCAGCGGATTGACCTGCGGATTACCGATTTGGTCGGATGAGGTCGAATCCATGTCTATGGGCGCAGATCGTCGGATGGAGATAAGGCGGCAGAGATTGCCTACTGCAGAGCGCACGATTCTGGTGAGGGAATGCACTTCTGAAGTTCGCGAATGCCACGGATGCTGCGGATGGAAAGAGCACGTGAGCGACTGCCACGCCTCTCCGCAGCGCCCTTCCGAACTATCGCGTTCGCTCGCCTCCTGAAGGTCACGACTCCCTCAACGTCTGTGTCTATCGAGAACTCGTTCGGAAATAAATCGATGAGAAAATGGTGTTGGATGGGAGTTGAGGATCTTTCCAGTCTCGGGGTAACGGAACGAGGCGGCATGAGTGACCCGCGCAGATTCCTATCGCGAATCCATTTGCAATTTCCCGCTCCTATCGCTCCGATCCTTGCTTCGTAGAGGCCACCATTCTGCAGCCGCTCAGGCGATAGGTTTCCGTTTCTGTTGAGCAAGGATCCAATGCGAATGAATCTTGCTTCCTGCGTATCTAAATCGAATGAATTAAATTCTTTATGGGAACAAAAGTCTAAGCGGTTTCCATGATGCTTTGGGTCAGATGTTATTTGCATGAGAACGTTGCTGCAATTGAACTCTATGAGCGAACTTTTATACCAGGCATTTAAAGGGTAAACTGATCATGTGTGTTACGGATGTAACCAGGGCTGTTTCAAGGCATACTGGTACAGTTGTAATTATGTGTTTGTATTGTACAATTGTATAATAATAATAATAATAATAAAGGACTTTATTCAGGGCGAGATGGAGACTAACAAGTCTCTTCTTACATCTAACCCTTGTATTCGTGAATTAGAAAATGTACAGTAAAAAGCAATACGTATTTTAAAAACTTTCCACAATAAATCAGCGAGCGTTACTTAGATAGCTCAGAACGCATGGTGGGAATCTTTTTAAGATAGAAGATTTAAAAAAGGCTAAATTTACTCCAGAGAAAGGATGTTCTTGGAATATGTTACGGGCATTATGCGTCCTTCTAGTTGCATGGGTCGTTCTGATACATCGAGGAAGATCAGGGCAATAAATGCTAGAAGAAGTTGTTTTAAGAATTCATTTTTTTCTGCGCTAAAGAAATCGATTAGGGATTTGGAGTCATGCTGCATACATCCTCTGCCACACCCCGAAAGGCGAAACGCTGGGTTCATATGTAGATGTAGACACAGTCCTACTTCAATGAAATATACTACGAGTATATCAATGAAGTTGTGCATCTGGGACTCTGCCTGACATATTTCATTTATAGGAATCTTTATAAGGAGTCTCCATACCAAGCTTTTTCTTACATTTAACCTTACATTCTTACATGGCCTTAGCTGTCGAGGCACTTTATTTACTATTGCTGCTAAATGTTCTTCTCAATTTCCATCTATTACTAATATTTTACTTAGTGTTAGTCCTTTCTTGGAGAATATTTCCCACCAGCTAGTGGGGTCTTAATCACAAGACGGCAGAGTATTTTCGTGGGTAAAGTTAACTGGTTAGTCATTGATTAGTAATTACGGTAGAGATATTGCTAGGCATGGCGTTCAAATTTTAAAATATTCTATTAAGCATTCCTGTTTAAAATCGATTCTCTGTGAGCACATTTTTTTACTGCCAGACCTTCGTAATCTTCGATATTTTCGAGTTAAATCGCAGATACTAACAAATTATTTCAATTAAGCTTATCAAATAATCACTTTTTTTCGGTTCTCCCATTGGTAGTAAAATAATGAGATTAATAGTAATATTTTTCTGAAAACCTTCATATTACCAACACATACATGTCGTTATTGAATCGCAACGTGAATAAATTTCATAGAATTTAAAATGATAATAGGATTCCCTGTTTCATTTCGTTTACTACAAAATTTATGGATATCTATGCAGCGAATCCTCAATGCCCGGTTTAGATCCTGAGGTTTAGGTAAACAGGAGTGTAAAAACTTAACATATACATACCTATATTTTTTTCTGTCCCGCTTGTATTTCCTTGTTTTTCAACGCACCCTGGTTTAAAAAAAAATTATCCTTCAGATCAATATCTTTGAGACGTTTTGCTCTAGAAGACTGTTATAATTAACTTAACTCACGCCAATGAGCGCAATTTGGTTGAAATTGCATCCAATACCTCTTTTGCTTGCCGACAAGGAAATCTTGTGAGAGTAATTAATCTAATTAGATTTCATCTTTAATCTAGAAGTTGGAAGGTGACGATCGTCATCTCACGATAAGCTATATAATCTCTTCTAAATTAAGGGTGGAAATCATATCTTCAAAATTACTCGGATTATTCATTCTGACTAATCAGATTTCAGAAACCTAATTTAAGCAATTAGCATTGATCTTCATGGCATTGGAAATGAAGAATTAAGCGTAAGTGACCTTCAGTTTTACTAATCATTCAGTGCGATCATTGTTTCTGTTTCATCACTTCCGTATTGGTTAATTAAAATAAGGTACTACATTCCTTTCTGTGAGAATTTTTATCTGATTTTGATCTTCCATCAAGATAAGCGAAGGTAACACGAATCAAAGTTTTCATGAGTGGTTTTAATTTTGAGCATAACATTCTTTCTGTGGTCTAAATATTCTCATTTCAAAAAAAATATTTATAGTAAATGGCGCGTAGATTGAGAATTAATTGTCTACCTTGACAATTTCGCGGAAAGATCCTAATAATTTTGATTCATAATAAAATTTAATGGTATTCTAATTACTTGTAAACTTTTTCATTTATATAAATTATTCTGATGGTAGGTAATTATAAAGAATTCCTAAATATTGAAGTAATAAAATATTATCAGCAATATCGGAGATGTAGTGTAGTGCTAGTGTATATATAAAGTTATTAAAAAAATAACAAGTTTTATGCTCACCCCAGCTATTGCAAATGCTTGTTAAATATCCAGTCACTGAGGAGGTCCAAATTTACCATTTGGCCCGGCCCTGCTTATCAGGAGCCCTTTTTGAATTTGTTTAAGTTCAGTCAATGAATTTAGTTTAAATACATATAATTAGTGACAACAACATATGTTTTAAAATTCATTTAAAAAAATTTAGTCGGTAAATCCAAGGGCTCAGATGTGGCAATGGACAAGATAGGCTTGTTATACTCATGTAGATTTAAGAGTATTCTTTTCATTTATGAGGAAATTAACCCCCTTAAAAGATGAATAGTAACTAACTTACTATTTAGTGCCATTATTTCCCTGTACTGTCAGTCAAAATTCCCTAATTTTTGTCTTGGATACGTGATTTTTCAAATTTAGAGTTCGGTTTATGTCTTTGTTGTAATGCAACGACTCCTACACAGAATCAATGATACGCAGTTGCTAGAATTATTTTCCTTTCTTATTGTTGTAGAATTTGGATGTATATCAGCTAACTCTTATGGAGAAAGAAGTATTTCTATTTGTGTTAGAATCATTGCTTCAAATCTAGCGGCAATGTTCTTGGTTCTTTGGTGAAGGGAAGCAACTCTGCAAGTAAAATTATTCAAGTTTATCTTTCAAGCATAAGTATAGACGATAAGATCACGTCGCAATGAGAGAGAGAACGAAGTTTTGGATGAGTTAATGTATTTATATATTTCATCAATCCTACTTTATTTCTTAAAACCTTTCTACTCTTGAAAATTTTCGTAGTAAAGATTTCTTGTTTGGCTATACGAACAAAGCAAGAGAAGAGTTAAAAATATACGAGAGTGCAAAAATCAATATTTTAATCTGTCCATACTTTCCCCTATATTTATTTTGAGGAAATTTTTGACGTTGTATTGCGATAATTTAAGCGAACTTCTGGCAAATCTCTGATCAATATTGAGGTAATATCAAAGTTATAATTTGGCAGCTCTAGTTAAGATGGTCATCCTTCAGATTAGGGGCTCACTTCAGATCTTGGAGCCAGCGATTTTGTTTTTCTCCTCCAAAACTAATGGACCACTCGGTTTTCACGGAAGTAAAAGAAGCCAAAACCAGATCCCTCATTCTTTAGGCTCTTTTTATGGACTGTTGACTCCTTCTGGTTCTCTGACGTTGCCAGAGCATAGTGAAATTTCGTTCCTCCGATTAAAACTGCGTTGAAAAGTCACTTTCCTAAGAATCAATAGATTCTTCTTCATCTTCCGGTTTCACAGAAAATACATTAACCTCAATTTGGATTTTTTAGTCCTAATATTTGAAGGTATTTAAGCGTCTGATCTTTGGGGGAATTCGGCATAATTTTCAGGTTTTATTTTCTCTTATGGGACAAGGACTCTTATTCAACATAGCCTTTTTAGTCATCTATTATTCCATTTAAAAACGAAAGTAATAGAGGGTAGATATATAGTAGAAAATTATAAATAATAAATAACTGTATCTTTAAAAATTATGCAGATGATTTTTAGCAATTCCAATACTTCAACATATTACAACATTGCAAGTTGATCACAATCCATACGTATGACAACGGCTATGATGAGCATAGGTATTAAAAAGCTCATAAGATACGTAGCTGTAACAAATTATTCGAATAGTGACACCATGCACACCAAGCATGAACCTTTTCCTTTCAAGTGAATCACACAATTTCTCTCGATATTACTGAAATGGAATTTCAGGAAAAATAACTGTACCCTGGAAAAGAAAAATCTGTTCGAAATGACGGCTAATGATTGAAAGAGAGAATACGGGACGTCTGATTAGCATTTAAATGCACAGAAGTATCATCAATAAAACCGGTTTCAATTTAAACCCGGATGTAGAAGTGGAAGTAAAAAAGAAATTTTGGAGTTAAATGCTTGGAAGTCCCAACCAGATTTGATCCTCTTTCACTAGCATTTGGTTTAGTATCTATTTAAATTAATTCAGTTTTAACTAAAGTTTAAGTAATATCAATGCCGGGTTTTCTCAGGATTAATAGTGAATTTTGGGCATCAGTCTTGTCTTTGACTACAAATTAGCTTAAATATCTACAATTAGAAGTTCTAGGAATTTAATTTAAAAATTTCTACTAAATGAATTTCATAATCACTATCATAATTCTTATAGTAATAGTTCCAAAACATTTTTATCTTTTTTACAAAACAGTAAGTATACCATTTCAGTTTCTGTGAACGAGTGTTTTTGAGTTTGGTAATAAATTTTTAAAACGGAAAGTTAATCATAAATGTAAATAGGAACTCATTCTAATTTCCATATATCTTCGGTATTCTGCCATTTTTATCTGTCCGAAAGAATTAGATTCCAGTCACCGCAGTTGATATATTAATAATGGGAAAATTCATGAATACCACCTTCTCGTTTGATTTTTGACTCGTATGGTTCGCAGTAGGCGTATTTCTGTTTGTGGTCCTAATTTAAAATAAACAAAGAGGAAGGCATATCGGAATGTATGATAGACTATAGCGGATAAAAATTTAGAGCGATAAAATCTCAATTTCAGTCTATTTGAAGTGGGCGTTTTCGATACGCGCGACGGATTTATAAGGGAAAGAGTAACGGGCCATAAAAGATGGATATTGAATCTTCAGTTTCCGGTTTCTTTTATTCCAAATAAGATCCGAAGATAGTTTCCTATTCCAATTGAATTTGAAACGAGAGGAACAATTGGAAAACGAGAAATGATTTTTTTTCGTTATTTTATTTGGCATGGCTGATTTCCCTTGCACTATCCTTTGATATTGAAAACACAAATCAGAAGCCAGATAACAGATAAGTTTCATAGTCAACAAGAAAATAAAGCGTTAAAAACTTCATGATCATATATTTCAAATATAAATGCTGGAAAATTCGCTCTGACTCCTTATTTACAGTGATATAGATTAGAGAGAAAGTGTAAGTTGATATTGTAATTAGATTGTTTTTAAAGTAAATTACAGGTCACTTAATCTTTCTGCCTAATTTCAACATATTGGAAGCTTCGAAATTTGTGTGGTAAAATTAATTTTTGGGTAAATATGTATGAAGTAACCGAAATTTAATTTGAGTCTCAGATTGCTCCATAAAGTAATATGGCCGTTTTTCAGAATAAGTACCTTGGTTAATCTTAAAAATCTTACTAAATTTTTATTATTTAATTAATTAAATATTAAAAACTTATTCTCCATAGTGACCCTTTATTGATGAGTTTTAGCCGTTTTGCTTCTCTATTCCATCTAAACTTGTTATTATACCAACAAAGATAAAATTAATACAACAAGAAAGTGTGGGAAAGAAACTGGAAAGAAGGTTGGAAAAGAAAAAAAAA
>KZ308453.1:400342-457462 GCA_000376725.2 Ladona fulva
ATATATATATATATATATATTATGCAGCTAAGTTGTATATTGAATTGGTTATTGACGAGAAACTGTTTTTATTTACGTATTTTGATTCCGCTTTCTATCTGCAGCCCTTTGGTTCTTTCGAAAATTGCCCTCCCTATGAACCTTCGAAATGCTACGTGTATTGGTAATTGATGGTGCACTGGGCCACGGAATAGGTATAAGCTAGTGGCCTTTCGTTACTTGCTTAAATGGTCTCTCACAAGGGTAAATGTCACCACCCTACCCCGTACATTAGGGCTAACCAGCGTGGCCTGACGGAAAAAGAGCACATTCCCAGAGCTTAGAGGGGATAATATTTCCGTTTTTCGAATATTATCGGAGGAAGAGAATGGATATGGGAAATTTGGAGAGACGAAAGGCTAAGTACGTGAGATTTTCAAAGAGCAACATTAGAGTGGTAAACTTTTTTCCGTTCTGATACTTTCATGGCCGATTGAGAAACAAAACTACGTGTAATAACTCTGTTCGTGATAAATTAAAGCACAGCACAGTGCACAGGACCATCTATTACTGTTTCACATGCACCATCAATTACTGTTTCTTAAACACCTATCGTATGTGCTGAATGTAAGTATTCGTTTTACTTAAAAAGTCAGTTTAAAATTTAAGGCTTTGCATGAGCAGTGTTATGGAATATTGTTATTGTTAATCGTTAGAAAGTTTTCCTAAACCTTTTCCATATTACCCGAAGAAATGAAATTCAGGTAATCAGAGCATGAATGGAAAATGGTGTAACGCAATATTTCATCACCAAAATTATGATGGTGAAAAGTTTATTGATAACGATCGTTGGTTCTTTAAGGAAATTAAATATTTGGTATTATGGTCTTAGGAGTTGAATTTTTTTATAGAGTTGTGATCAACGACACCGAAGCATTATACATATTTTCCACTCATTTATCAGGAAAATTTGCCGTATATTTCTATGAAATCGAACGATATTAATAAGTATACAAAAGGTGCATCCCTTTTTCGACCTCTCTTATCTTATCCTTCAGTGAATAAATCCCAGAATATTCTTCACACTAATGTGAATGCGCGGAGAGTAGAGTAAAACAGCTTTTATTTTTGGTATATCTTACTGAATTCTCAGTTTAAGGAAGAATATCGCCAACTTTAACTCAAAATGTTTTTATCGCCGCGTTATCAAGCTAAGACTAAATTCATTGTCATCTGACTGGAAATGATGGAAAGGTATTTAAAAAAAGAAAGAAATATTTTATTTTCCACCAAAATAATTTCATCCAAATAGGTATCGGATCGAATGGTAGTTATTCGCGTGGGATAAATTAAAAATAAAATCCCTGCACGGTACTCAATATTATCGGGAGGAAAACTACTCTAAAACAACAATACTAAAAGGGAGTCTTACAATTCAATTACAAAGATTATTTTTTCAAACATACAGATTCAGTAAACAATGTAAAACCATTTATTTATTTAAATTTTATTTATTTCCCAAATACCCCACAAAAATTCCGTTTACTGGCCAATTACAGAGGTAGACTCAAAGAATAAAAACGAACGAACACACAACCACTCTTTAATAGTAAAAATACGACTGACCGGGATTCGACCCCAGGAGATTACGCATTAAACACTCCTCCACGCGGCCGGTTGAGTATTTCGGTGAAGTAATACACCATTTAAAATGAATTTAGTACGCACTGGATGGTTTCGGCCTGCAATTTCTGGATCTCCATATTAACAAATGCTAGTGTCAAGAATTACTTATTTGCACTAACGACATCAGTGTTACTGTAGGCATTGTGGTGGTGCTACGTATCGAATCCTGGTCGTGTTAGTTAAAGTTTCCTGTGACTAGTATGAGTAAATAATTCTTTTAACTAGTTTTTAAATTTAGCACTAAAATGATATAATACAATATTCTACGCCATTTTTTATGGCCGGTCCCTCAACGAGGACGTTGGCTGTGGACGATGTCGCACAGTCGGACGAAACCACTTTGCCCTTGCCTACGAAGTCTCCGAAAACGGCTTGAGAATATGTTCTGACTCGATAACTTAATTCGTTAAAGCATCTTCCCAGAAAGCGAAAGACTCTAGGTTCGAGTCGTGGTCATATCGGTCTGTTTTTCCTTGGGATTTTCCCTAGGTACGCCTTCACGTGCAAAGTTACCTTTGTTACATTGTTGTCAATTTACAATAATTTTCAATAACATAAACTTGTTTTAAACAACATCTTTATATAAAAAACGAAAGTTTTTTATTTTGTTGCTGAGTGAGAGCAATTTTTTTACTGCATTTTCGAGCGAAGCTAGAATTCAGCAAAGGAATGTAGGAAATAGGTGACAGTATGGGTGCCTTTTCTTTGTTGTTCGCTTTGCAAAATCTAGTGTTTGACCTGTCATGCAACAAAGGCGACCGGCAGGATGAAGAACTGGGTCATCGGTGGTCTTTTTTTCATGTTTTCAAGTGTGGCCAAAGGAAATGAGTTATCTGCCGAAATTTCAGAGCGGATGGCGGGGGACCTGGAGCATGACGACGCGCTGGTTGGGTAACAGGGCGGACAGGAATGTTTTAGCAAAGAATTTTGGGACTCTCTGATTCCGTCTGGAATATATCACGAGGCACGCAGATCAAGAGGCGAGAGATAGGTCGACTTGAGACCTTGCATTAGTTCCGGAAGTGACTCTAAAATTGCCAAAATAAGCAGCTATACCACACGTGAGCGCCGTCTTTTGGATCATCGAGGTCTTCCCTCTTTCACAATGATTTCCTTCTCTACTACGTCGTTTCATTTGGATTGCTCCGTGAGATCTTACACTGAAATAACGTCATACCAGAAGTCAATTACGTTAAACTAAATGTCCTTCATATGTGAAAGTTTCGTGTTTTTCACACTACTTATAAGGTTGATGTTTTGATTTATGAATTCAAAAGTATTCTATCAATCCGTTCTGTTACAATAATATTATTATTAGTTTTTAATGGTGCTTCGACAGCTAAGGTCACTTGCATACAATATTATTATGTAATTTATAGTTTTGATAGAATATAAATTGCAACAAACTAATTAAACTTTTCTATCTTTATAGTTCTGATAAAACTCTTTAAATATTTATACATAAATATACTATAATATTTATACATATTACATAAATACATAACGTGACTCTGGTCTTTCAGTGGCTTTGATTAGAGCTCTTGACCTCTATGAACCCTTCATTTTAGGAACTAAGATTGTTAGAGTTCCCAAAGAAAATCGGGCATGACATTATTACAGGACCAGGACTCCAACCTGGAATCTTCCACTTTCCGGACGGATGCTTTAGACATTCAAAGCGTCGAACCAGAACAGTATCTCATGTGGTTTTGGGAGACTTTGTGCGGGAAAAGTGGTTTTGTCTGACTGTGCGGCACCGTCCATGGCCGCATTGAGGAACAAAGTGGTGGAAAAGAGAGCCCCCGTAAGGATAACGCACAAGGGAAAGGAAAAAGGCGATTTCACTGATAAAGGCGCCTAGAAAATATCCCAAAGAAGAACGGAAATGAAAAAACTTTGACAGGTCTTTTTGTCCCAAGTCACCTCTACCCATTTCCTCGTATAGAAAAAGCTCTTTGAGAGTTTAAGAATCCCTTAAAAAATTTCCAAATGAGCCGTATGAAGATGAAGGGACACATATAGTCACAACAAGAGTCTGGAATTCAAAGTCACTATGTCACCCAACGTAAGACCTACAGATATTTAAATTATCTCCGTTCCAAGATCGAATAGGATTCAGCTATACTTGCCGTATATTATATTCAGCTATACCTATACTGAAATTTACGCAGATTTTAAAATTTCCAGATTTATAATTCATTAATACATATGATATATTTATAATAATAATGTCTTTATTGTCTTTATTGAGACCATTTTTACAATTAACCTAGACGAACACAAACAACCATGCCCTAACCAGGATTCGAACCCGGGACCTCGGCATTGCTAGGCTAGCACGCTAACCACTACGCCACCGAGGCCGGAAATGATACATATCCATACGTTGATATTTTCAATTTCTGAGGAAAAAATGTCACCTGTTATAAAATGAAAAAAATAAAACCTTCGCTACAATAACCAATTATTGTGAAAATTTGAAAATTCTCTGTTGTAGTTTGTCGCAGTGTTAAAAATATCCAACATCGAAATAAAATGATTAAGCAAAACAGGTGAGGGATAAGTCATTAATATTTACCTTTTAAAATATTTATCTTTTATTTCGCGAGATACATGTAAGGTGATCAAACATAAAAAAACAACGGAATTTTGGTTACTATACATTTGTCTTTTATTCATGCTACTGAGTCACGCTAAACGTTCTGATTTTGAAAATACATACGTATAGGTACAAGGTTGTAGGTTTAAAAGTTTATGGATGTAAATGAATCGAGGTAATATTTTGATTAAAAACTGATATGTTGTCTGTACACATCAATATTTCTAATAATTAGAGATGTTTCTGTATCAAGCTGAAACCTTAATTTCTACCCATAAGGGGTGAATAAATAGAAATAGATATATTAATTGCTTCCTCATTTTATTAATTCGTTATGAAGTACCGAGGACATTTCCCCAACGACAACAAAAACAACGTTAAAACTCTCTACTTTCAGAGGGTAGGATAGGATGATAAAGTTTTTGTACCCTTTTGAATGAATTCACTGTTATGCTAGGAATCCAGAAATCATCCGGTTTTTGCCAAACTGAATGGGATGCCCATTTGGCCAGCATCGGAGAAAGTATAGCATCTTTTTGTTGTTTCGCAGTGGGCGATTATATCTCGGTCTCCTGACCTAATTCAAATTGTCATGGAATGAAAATTTCAATAAAACATCGGTCTAAATAAAGAAATTCTCTATAAAAAATAAATATCTTCAAATATTGATACTAGAGACGATGGGATAGAAAATGAAATTTATTTACAATAACGATTGAATTATGGAAAGAAAGTAAAATAAACTAATAATGGAATGTTTATACAAAAGAATCAATCTTTTATTTAGCTTGAGGTAAAAGTAAATGCATTTCTCGAGGAAGCAGTGCAGTTGGAAGATTTTTTCTCATTTTGAACTATTTCTTGGTCGTCAATATTTAATAGAAAAGAATCTGTAGAAGTGTTATTTATATTCTGATCTGTGGTCTGGATGGATCTGAGTCTCTGAAAAATAGGAATTATTTCAAAATGTTCAAAACTTGCAGAGAAGGATATTGAAAGGTAATCTATAAATTAGTTTATAAAAAAGCACATTTCTTCTCATCTGCTGATGATGTAATCGTTGCCGAAGTACGTGTACAGGAAATTTTGTTTCCTGCAAGTGGTGAGAGGTTTTCATTGTCACTTTGTCCCTTTTACCTAGTTGTGTTGTTTTTAAACAAAATATTAGGAAATGACAAGTATTCCCTTAACAGCGAAAAAAGATGCGGCATGATAGTGATTAGAATACCTGCTCGGAAATTGGGAGACCTCGGTTCGAGTCATGTTGCTATTTCTCACACTTGTTATTCTTTCAAAATTTTAGGGTTTTACACAGTTGGTTTTGGAACATTTGGGTCTCTTTTATTGATTTGAATTTTTACACACCGTGTCACTAATAATCATTCCGTAAGTGTTTTTTTTTGTCACTTTTTTTTGCGGATTTGAAACTTTTATTCCTTGACTACATATGTGCAACAAATTCATATAATTCACTGTTTAGTTTTGAAATTTCCCCTGGTTGCTGGATGAGTGGTGCCGTTTCTTCTTTATAGAATAGGTTTGTGATGGTTTTCATTTGTTGTTCAACGTGAGTTTTAAACTTTATTCTAGGTTAACGTTTTATTTTAACCTCTGGCCCCTTCCTATTCTAGACTTAGAAGGAAGTGCTTTCCTAACTCTTCGGGAGGAGAAAAAAAATTGACAGCGTTTCCTGCGTTCAGTGGAAGTTGTATACGTATTTCTGATTTACATATTATACACAATTTTACTGTGGAGATTACACATCCACATTGGTGTTTTCCGTTTTCTCCCTCTTTTTCTGTGTTTGTGGCCTATTAGATTGTAACAGGAGCATTTGACATGTTTATTGCGATTTTTGTTTTGAAACAATCACCTTTATTAGTTGGTTAATCCATCTTTCTAATTTCGTGTTTACTACTTCCCAAATTGCATTCCACGGAATAAGGAGGAATTAATTCACCTTCATTGAAATACTGCCTTGTCTTCTAACCAAAATTTTTTATAATTTATAAATGATGAAATAAATTGCCTCAAGTTTTTGTGACAGAGATCACCCGATCTTACAAATGGAGGGATAATCCTATATTTCTCTAAGGTTAGAAAAATAGGAAGTATCAGCAATATTATAATTCTTGGCCGTTAAAAACAAGAGACTTGAAATTACCTACCAGTTATGTCTGTTAACATGAACTACTTCTTTTAGCAAATTTTTGTCTATTTTGAGGTCAACCTTATTTCAATGATAACAGTAGTTAAATACGAGAATAGATCCTAAAATTTCATGAATGTAATCATTTTTTATGTAACGTATTTTCTTTTGTCTTTCAGCTCACTGCAGCCTTTCCTCAACAGCCTACGGAAGACGCCCCAATGTGACTGCGGATTGGAGGTAAGTTATTTACAAAAATAATGCAATCAAGCGTGATTTCGTGATAATCAAAGCACATTTAAAAGAAAATACACTTTACAACTTCCGTAGCATATATTTATTGACCGTTTTCCTCAACGAGTCGATACCTTTAGATGTTGCGTACAAGATATCAACTTGTTGACGAAAACGGTCATCAAAAATCTGATGTGAAAGTTACGAAGTTTTTTTTTCCTTTTGAGATATGTAAGTTATCTCTTTTTTGGAAATTATTTCAATACAGTACAAAATATATATTTTTGGGTAGAAAAAATCTTTACGCTTAGGTGTGTGCATAAAAGAAATCCATGTTACGGAACACACCCATACATGAAATGGCATGACAAATTTTAAGCAGTATTCTTAGGAAAATGTAAAAGATAACTTAAGCAAGAATTAGATGAAGGTGAAATTCAAGCAGCTTCCTTCCTAGATGTTATCTGTAAGGAAGATGAACGCGGCTGTGTTAATACATTAGAGTTTTGGAAACAAGCTCTGGCTTGATGTTCAAGTTCACGAGATTTAAGAATTATTCTCTTCTCCTGAAGTAGCTGCATAATTACGTATTATAAATAATAACCTTACAAAGCGCAGAACCATAATCCCTGCTGATTGGAATTTCCGAACGGTTTATTTGCTTCAAAACTACGGCTTTTCAGAGCTTATTTTCAAAACTCCAATGTATTCCTTTATGTATCTTATTAGAAATTCTCTTCCCATCCGTAATAGTTGTATCTCGTCCTATACATTTCCGTTATTTTTTCAATGATTTTCACGCCTTATAATCCCTTGCGTCATTTCCATCAAAGTATGGAAATTTCTTGAGTATCCAGTTGACTGACGATGCTAGACATTATCTGACAAATCCAATACCTAAGTACTCTTACTAATAACTAGCTGTGACAAGTCGCGCGATAAATTTAAGCAAAAACCAGCAGCATTTTTTATAGTTCTTCGATGCTTGTCGAGAGGGGGTGGAAAAATAGAACCGATGATAAATTCCTGCTCGATCAGCAATTAAATCGAAAGGAGCTGCGTCCATTTCTAAGTAGCGACTCCTTCTCGGTGCCTATTCATGCATACGGTAATCGATTTTTTCGCTACGTGAATCCTTAATCTAGAATTTTACTCGCTTTCTCCCATTCGCCTCGAAGCGAAAGGCGGCTCCTGTCTCATCAAATTCAGGAAGTGCTGCAATAGAATAGATTAGTTAGGAAAAGTTGCAGTTTTCAATGACTCTCGTGAGGAGTAAGCAAATCCGTTGAATGTACAAGTTTGTCGAGAGAGAGGCTATAAGCTGAAAGATTGTCAGAGGAAAGTAAATCTTTTCAGAAAATTGAATTGCCTTCACTTTGGTACCAATCTCAGTCGAACACGTTCATATTTCAATCTTGATGAAGATTGTTGAATCGATAATGAAATTAAATGTGTGTTTGAGTCTGTAAGACAGCGTTATGAATCCTAAAACAATTTTAAGAGCGTATAAAATTCCTTGCCATTCAGGAAAGAAAGTCTTAAAGTAAAAGTCCCACACAGCGAGTCCCATTAGAACCATCATCATCAAAGGAGATCTTGGTCTTTTCAAAACAGATGAGTTAATTAAAGGAACCGCCTTGTAATAGGGAGATTCGGGTATGTTTTTCCATCCAAAGAGTAAAGTCAGTTTATTAACCTTAGAGTGAAATATAATACAGTATATTTTAAAATCTATTGAAGATGTCTTGACAGGGTGAAACTCCTTGACAATTTCCTTTTTAATTTTAATACGTATGGATTTTAAATATACTGATGATATTTTATTATAATGAGTTAAATAGCTCTATTCATCCATGATATTTTAAAGTCTGCTAAGAGTGAAAAGCAAGTGGACGCTATTTTTCTTGACTTCAAGAAAGCTTTCGAGAGGGTCCCCCACTACAAATTAATTTACAAACTAAAATTAGAAGGTATTAATAAGGTAGTAACGGACTGAATCAAGGAATTTCTACAAGAGAGAGAACAGCAAGCGGGACTTGATGGCGTTAGTTCGGATAAAGTCAGAGTCACTTCAGGCGTACCTCAAGGCAGCGTAATCGGACCTCTACTCTTCTTCATTTATATCAATGACCTGAGCAATAAGATCGATAGCAATGTGAGGATATTTGCGGATGATTCGGAATATATATGGAGATAAATCAACTGACGAATATAGCGCTTCATTCTCAAACGATTTAGCTCATATACAAATGTAGTGCGAAAAATGGCAACTAGATCTTAATGTAAATAAATGTTCTGTAGTAAATTTCTTCGAAAGGAAACAATTGCGTCAGAACCACCCGTACAAAATTAGAGGAACGAATTTAAATGTATTCGACTCAGTTGAATATCTTTGAATCACCCTTACCAATAATTTAAACTAGAGCACACACATTCGAAAAGTATGTGGTAAAGCAACTAAAAATCTCGGTTTTATAAAGCGTATTGTAGGGAGATGCGATGAAAAAGTGTGAGAGCGATGCTATTTCACGTTAGTTAGGCCCCATCTGGAATATACGGCGAGTATATGGGACCCAGCGGATGAAACGAACGCTCGCAAACTCAAGAAAGTGCAGCGTAAGGCGATACGATTTGATAAAAAGCGCTACGATAGAGAAGCAAGTGTTACGCAAATGCACTCAGGCACAGGTTAGGAATCCTTGAAATAAAGGAGATTAGAAGCTAGACTGCGATTGTTAGATAAATTCAGAGGAAGTTCATTTTCGGAAGACGTAATTGGTATTATGCGACCTCCCTGCTACTTCAGCCGATCCGTCAGTGATCATAAAACAAGAGAAATAGATGCGAGAGCAAGTCGTTTTAGGGACTCATTCTTTCCGCGAACGATACGCGATAACAATAAATTAAAGAGATAATTCCAACTCTTGGTGATTACACCCCCTGCCACACAAAGGCGGCTTGCAGAGTATTTATGTAGATGTAGAGTTAAGACAGCTCTGATGCTATGAGAGAATCAGAGAGATAGATACTAGAAGAAGTCGTTTCAAAAATTCATTTTCTCAGCGAACGACAAATGAAAGTAATCGAATAGGGAAGTAGAGTCATAGTGCATGCACCCCGTGTCACGAGCCGAAAGGTGACTTTCAGGGTATTTAGATGTGTAAATGAAATAAATAAAATTTTTCTTTCTTATATATACATTTATATATGATGAAATGATAACTTTTCCCTCTCTACAATTGTTAATTACACATTTACATTTATGAACTAATCTATTTCTTCCGTTAGATATTCATAATTCCTCAAGCAATACATATTTTCTATACATTTTCAGCATTTGGAGCTATTATTGTGGGCAAATTCTTATACAAACACCTAAAGTTATTAGCGCTAAGCCCGTCGTCTTTTTTCTCATTCAGAAGAAATATTTATTGTTGAATGCGATCACCTTTCAATAAAATAGAGTGGTTTTAAAGAGAAAATATTAAAAGGCAAGGGTGGAATTGATTAAAAGGTAAAATTAATTTTTTAATGGAACACCCAAAAAAGCCTTTTTCTATTTCAATTTGTAGAGAATTTTCTCGGATTCTTGCTACATTTTTAGACAGCAAGTTCACACCTCTCAAAATTTTTCTGAAACAGCTGTTGAAATGTTTCAACAGTTATTGGAATCAGGATGTTATATAAAAATGAAAGTCAGAATCTCTGCAATAGAGAAAATCCCCACAACGTTTCACAAATAGTATAGTTTTTTAATGTGTTAAAAATGTGCAGCATATTTTCACGAATCGTATGAACGCTTTCTTGTGAATCACTGCTAAGTACGTAATTTCCTCCTAATTTTCTACATCCGGTTGTCGATTTTTTCATTTATGTTGGCAGAAAATTAAGGGTGTTTAAAATCTCTAAGTGAAGCTATGGGTGGAAAAAGGGTTCATAGAGATCACAGAAAAATGTTCTCTTTGTTTGAAGAGTGAAGGCGATGCAAGATGCGTTTTATTATATTTTCAAAATCTATAAGAACTATCACACATTCAATGTCGTCAGAGTTTTACAAATTCTTCGTTATAATTAATTTCTTCGAAAGAATCTTGACATGGCCTTAAGTTGGATCTTAAAATAAACAAATTTCATCAGAAAAAACATTCTCATTGAATTACGAATCAGCTTGGTGACAGTTTACTTTAATTTGTGTTCAATCACTGTAGCTACTTTCTAGACAATACTGTCTATCATGTAAAATAAGAGAAATAGATGCGTGGACAAGAATTTTTAGGGACTCATTTTTTCCGCGAACGATAACAATTAACTAAAGAAGTAACTCGAACACTTGGTGTTTACATCCCTTGCCAAACGCCGAAAGGCGGCTTATTAATACATTAATACAATATTAATACAGTTATATAATGTTAATATACTATATAATATTAATATACTAGATTATATGAGGCTATAAAATATTATAAAACAGTGAAAAGAAGTTAAAAAAATAACTTATCCAAGCTAAGTGGAGCAAATATACTGAACATTCCAAGATAAATTGCTAATGGCCACTTTTCTTCAAATCGGTTAAAAAATTCGTCGCTTATTATATGGAACTGGCCATGTATACATATGATGAATGTTTATCAAGTTTTTCATCATAAATACTATTCGATGTGCAAGGTTTATTTCGAGTTCTTGTATTACTGGATGGAGCGTGTTGATAACGCTCAATTTAAGGGTATGCTTACTACTTTCAATCCTCATCATCATTTCAGAACCTATAACTGATAGTGCGGAATGTGCAGTCATTCAAGGGGTCAATAGTACGGATCGCACATCAGAAAAATTTGTCGCTGATGCAGAATTATCGTTAATATATCGTACTTAAGTGTGATTCATTTGGTAATACTAGCGTTTGATTGATGGAGTAAAGTGTAGAGTAGTTGTAATCACATAGCAGAGTTCCCAGATGGCACGCGGTGATTTCACAACATTATCGTACAAGGAAAAGGGTTAAGGTGACTTTCACGACAATACAAAGTCTCCCAAACGGCATGGAGAAATGTTCTGGTGGAATAGCTCAATGGATAGAGCAACCGACCGGCAATTGGGAGACCCGGAGTCCCGGTTCCGTCAGACTTTTTTCATGTCCGTTTCTTCTTGGCAACATTATCGTGTTAAGATGCAACGTCGGAATTTGCAAATTTAGCTGCAATTCCGTTCCTTAAGCATAGAATTACCTGACCACTGATACGGAGTGTATTGATATTCATCTCTATCCCATTTCCTATACCAGCGGTTCTAAGGGGAAACACGAAAATGCAAATGTATATGCCGGTAAAACTGGTTGCAAACACTCTTAGTTACTATAATTTATATCGTATTCGCGTTTAATGAGAATACAGCACAAAACGATAAGGAGCTATGCTTGCAGTATTCGTTTTGAAATTGTCGGTGTGACGGTGAATCCAAATAGGGGTTCATTTCTCAGAGAAAATATCTCTTTCAGTGACGCACGACCGTATTCCCTACAGAAAATGTAATGACTGGTAAAATGCCTAACGGTTTTAGAAGGACGATTACCTATGCGTAACGGTAACGCAATTCGGATATTTCACGACAACTCAAGATCCTTTCCCGTCGCTGAACTGCGTTTGAAAAACCAAATAAAAAATGCGTTTTGGATTTTTATTACGTGTTAAGCACCAAATACAATTTGAACCCCAACCTTAAGTCGTTTTTTTCTCATTTATCAGTCAGTTTAAATAGTTTTTGAACGCATTCTAAGAATTCATTCTTGAAATACCGAAATCAATTATGCAAAAGCCCCTATTCAATGCTTATTGCTTAATATACACCGTGATATGAATTTTACTGTAATTTACTTATGCTCTTATTGACAAATAAGCTATTTGAGTGAGATGGAGTGTATTTTCTTATATATGTCGAAATGGATATTTTTATTTTCGGAAGTGAATCGATATTTAGATGAAAAACTTGCCATAGCTTGAAGTAGATTCCAGAACCAATACATTTAAGAGCTCATTTTTTCTGCGAACGATACGCGAAAATAATCGATTAAGGAAATAGAGTCATGGTCCATGCACCCCCTGCCACACGCCGAAAGGCGGTTTGCAGGGTACAAACATAGCATAGACATAGACAAAAACTTAACTTAGGTCTATGATGGAGAAGAAAATTTGATTTCCGGTTCAAATAAATAGATAAACTATTTTATCCCTAGTTATCATTAAATAGAACAATATAGTATCAAACATTGGTTTTCGTACCTGTTTGCTTCATTTACAACGTTTAGAAATCATTTAGTCACTTAGTTTTCATACTCATACGACTGCGTAGTATTTTAACGATCAACTTCTTTACTTAAAAAAAGAGAAAAATAAATAAAGTCATTATAATATCTACCAACTCTCAGCATCAAAATTTATTCCTTCTAGAGTTACTGGTTAGAATTGCCAGAATTGGAATAATGATCTCTGGAAAAGTCGGAAAAGTCCTTTTGTTTCTATCAATAACAGCGTGTGAAGGTGTTATCATTACTAAATTAATCACGATATTATGACTAAGTATCTCCCTTTCTCTTTTCCAGCTTTACACATAATCTAGATAAGTGCTCCGCCTTCACTATTTATCACACTTCGTCACTATTTTCCGTATCAAGGGAAAGGCATTAGTCGATTGGTAGGCAATAAGAGTGGAATAAGAAAGAAAGGGATTGGCCTTGTCAATACTCCGTGGGTTTCGGGCATGTGAGTTTCGTCGTGATCTTCAATGCCTTTCATTTGTCCGTTTTTCTATTGGAATCGACACGCGGCATGCATAGTCCACACGCCCAGCGACTCACGCAGCCGTACTATCTCCATCTAACCCACACTTATTGTCGCTATCACCGCTCACTCCCCTATCTTAATCGTTCCCTTAGAATTTCCTTACTTTCAGGGCGTGGATTTTTTCGCGATAGTTCCATGTGCAGATAATCATTCGCTAACCGGAATGATTCACGCAGAGTTCATTTCAAAGCGAAATATCACATCAACATTCTGTCTCGTGATAGCAAACTTAAGTCTCTTTACCTACAACTTAGCATGATTCACTTTCGAAAGTGGCTGAAAAATTCAATGCATTTGCGTTTAATGTCTTGTTATAGTTGACTTTTTAAGCTCATTTAAATTTTTTCGCCACTCTTACCTTACATACCTGTGGTTTTCAAATCCGGTCGACCAACAGAATATTCATAAAATAGGTCATCGCGGTTTATTTTACACTTAACTAAAATCGTTTCCCTTCAAGAAATAATATCAGAAAATAAGATTCTGTTGTATACTTTTCTCTAACTTGTGAGCCAAGGAGACGATAAAATTGAATTAATTGAATATTTTTGCGTTTAAATCTTTACTTCTGGATCAGAAGTACAGGAAAAGAAATTTATGTGGATACTAATAGAGTCCTATTTTCACTTTGAAAACTGATGGCAATTCTAAAATGCGTGAGAGAAATAGTAATTAATATTTACCTCATTTAATCTAATAAAAAGAATAATAAATGTCAGGGATACAGGTTATAAGTAGCTACCGAAAAGTTATCAAATAGATCATTATTGAAAATTGCCTAAGATGATGTATTTATTTGTCAATGCGTATTAATATTTGTATATTAATTCAATTTAATTACACGAAGGGAGGATGTAATTCCAGAGAAAGCTCTTTTTCCTTCATTTGAATCAAACGAAAGCTCCTCCATCACAGAATTACTGCAAATCTTTTAATGCGGAGTGTTATCATTCACTTTCATTTTCTGTTTTTTGTCCGCGAAAATTGTAGGATGCGTTTATCGAGCTCACATCAATTTTCCTTTCACTGATCAACTTCTTCCGGAGCAACTCGGAAGTTATTTTACTTTCCTTATGTCTAGTAAATGAGAAGATTTCTCTAAGCTTCAATTATTCAAGCCTATGTGGTCAACGCCATCTGTTTTCGCTCTTCATCGGTTACCTGAAATAAAGAGGAAATTGACTCCAAGTCGGAAGGTAATTTCGATCCGATTCGATCTAGGTGAATAGTCACTCAGTATGAACTCAGAAAATTTTAAGAATTTCCAAGACATATTAAAATAAAATATTATTTATATTCAAGGTTAAAGAGGCATATTAGATGAAATCAGTTATTTTTTGGAAGTATTATAGATTTGAAGAAAGTTTCTTCTTATCTTCTTATCGTTCCTTATTATCGAGTGAGATCCGATGTGTTTCCTTGCAAAGAATTAGAAATTAAAAATTCCTGTAACAGAAAATGGAAAAAATAAATTAAACATTATATAAGATAATTTTGATCTTAATTTCCAACTCTTCAAGTTAGTCTAATTGTAAGAGTGAATCTTTGAGATATTTGCTACGGAAAACGTTTAAAATAATGCAATTTATTCTTGTGATTTGAATGAAATTCTTCGAGCGATATCTATTTAATACGTTTTAAAAGCAGGGGGATTAACGCATCGGTTTCTCACTTCTAATTAACAAATTTCCATCCAATGCAAATTAACAAATATCAACCTTCTTAAATCTTTCCTGGCATGATAGTAGTTTTTTTCGAAGATAGAAGTGTTTTTCTTGGGATTTAGTTCATTTCTTAATTGATATCCAGTAATATTTTCTAGTAATCATTTTTCCTTTTCTTCGCGTTAATCTTGTACTTAACTCAAATATGCAAGCAAAATTGATTCATCCAGTATAATAAGAAACGCTGTGCATATATGTTTAAATTTTATTTATTTTCATTTTCATTCCGAATTCAATCATTTCATTGAGATATCCGAAAACTTTTAATTGGAACTGTTTTTTAAAAATTAAGTATCTTTTTGGGAAATATTTCAAAGGTCATGATACTTAAATTAGGTAAAGTATACTTGAAATATCTATTAGATGAAAATAGTATATAAAATAACCTTAACAATTCAAACTTAGGTAAATTCCCTTTCATTATCGAATGGTACCTGTTCTCTATTCTTTCATTACATCATATATAGTTTTTATACATCCAAAGGCAACTTTCCTTCCCTAAAACGGTCAACCGTTCTAGCCCTATTTTGTTAAGCTTGGTGACTGTTTCTTCATTATGTAACCCACTCTACCCTTTCAAATCCACCACTGTGGTTCCTTCCGCAAACATTCGTGCCTGCCTTCCATTCGAACCTTTCTATTTCCTCCCGTATCGCTCCTGTCACTTTGGCGCCGCAAGACGAATTCCAATTAACCCGAATCCCGTCTGACAGGGCACGACGAACGAACGGTGAAAAAATCCGATTTAACATTCGACTCCCGCTCAGTGATCGAATCAATTTCTCAGCATCTAGCGCCGCTCTGAAACACTTTTTCTGTTTTCATTTCGATTCCTGCATTGCAAGAACGTGAGTGCAGTCGATGGAACGCGCGAAACAACTTTGATATACTCGTACAATAACTCCGAGAAAATTCTTTATTTCTATTTGTATCGACTAGAGGAAGAATTTGGGTAGAATTTGAAATATGACGACGTAGGTTTTATTAAACGTAACAATAGTTACATTTTGAGATTATCCTTTTAATTTTCAAAATGGACGAATTTGCCGCTCCGTAAAATTTTAAGAATTCGAGTATTGATTTTTGTCAGCTCTCAAAGTCATCGCTTCATTTCTTTTTGATTCCAACCTTAGAGCGGTAACTCCCCCACTTATTGTTTGAAGGAAAAGAGACTTCGCGCTTTTTCCACAGGATTTTATTACAGACACGACCAGGTATCAGCGAATAGGCCTGTCGTCAGTCTGTGACGCCAGCGAATGATCGTCCCGATGATGGCGACCATTCGCTGAAACCTGGTCGTGTCTGTATGAAAATCCTGTGGAAAAAGTAAAAAGTCCATTTTCCTTCAAAAATGGAGTATTTCCACTACACATCGCCACTGTCTGTGAATTTTAACCCTCACTACAACTCACACCTCAAACTGTTTTTTCCTCTGTGATTCCTCTCCTCTATTACTCCTTCCAATATAGGTATGCAATAAAGCAGATTATCGTGCCCCATAGTATCCCGATCGATTTACCCCTTCTTTTAAAAATTTCCACCGATTTCTTCTTTGATTCACTTCCAATTATGAATGATTCCTTCATGTTTTATTTTGATAATTTTCCGAAGAACCACTTCACCATTGCTTCTTATCTTTTCCTCCGTTCTGCAGCTACTGCTCATGTTTTACAGACCATCCGTGGATAGGTTTTTATTAACCGTTTTCTGATATCTAAACTTCAATAGTTTGCCCTCAACAATTTCTTTTTCTGGTAGATTGCAACCATCCTTTGGGTTGCACTTGCTATTTCTTTCTTACTCCTGGTGCTGCTAGTGATCTCATTGCCAATGTGACTGATTTCTCCGATCATTTTCAGCGTATCTGATTTTGCACAGAAATCACCTTCTCTTCTTCAGCTATAGTTTCATAGTTGTACTTATTATATTTAAGGATGCTAGTTTGAAACAGCCGATTGAATGTTTCCTACTATATTTGTGTTATTGATGTCTTAGGATGTCAAATCTTCACCTTCTAATGCAATCAACATTGTCTGCGACTTAATTTACTCTGCAATGAAGGAAACTGACAACTATGACATGTTGTGAATGTACTAATTTTATCTTCTCCGCGACACATAATTATTAACTCAAGTATTTAACGAAAAAAAAAACAATTTTTTATTGCACTCTGCAGTAAAACTTATAAAGAAGGAAAAAGTTTTCGACTGATTTTATTAATATTGTGGCGGATATTTTATTAATATTGTGGCGGATATTATTAATTGAAGTGTAAGACACATCAAATTTAAGTGTACAAACATCGACTGAGCAAAAAATTATTTTCTTTCGAGTAAGACCATATAGGCTAAAATTCAATTATAATAAAGGTATATCTGCAAGAATGTGTCTTCAAATAAGGACAGTTAAAATTTAAGAGAAATATACTTGTTAGAATGCAAATATGCTAGACCGATTTCCATGATCGTTTCGTTTTGGATTACTTTTTAAGGGGACAGCAATTATACACATGCAAATCATTTAATTCTATTACAACCGTACATGGGGAAAGGGAAGTACTAAGGACGAGTTCCTTTTTCCAGTTCGTCCACCCAGTGGTCTATCGTTCGCGAACGATGCCACCAAATCGCAACGTCCTTGCCCACAAAGTCTCCCGAATGGCTTGGAGAATTGTTCTGCCGGGATAGCTCAACGGACAGAGCACCCGACCGTGAATTGGGGGTCGATTCCCGGTCCCGTCAGACTTTTTTCAAGTCCATTCTTCCTGGGCGCGCACCATCTTGCGCAAAATCACCCTTACCCGTTTTCATGAGTGTAGCATATTGAAATTACATTGATTTCTTCTGATATATTGATTTGATTGTTATTTTTAAGGTTTTCCGTTTAATATTTGTAAAATAAATTGAAGAGCTGTAATTTATCTGATAGACAGAAAAGGAAAACATTGAAACTGTTATCCACCAAATTCACAAAATTTTTATTTCAGTAAAATAGTTCTTCAATGGGGTTTGCATTCAGCCAAAAATTTCTTATACTCTTGATTCCTTTACTGAAGAAGATACAGAAGTAAAGAGAAACTCTTCATTGGCACAGAATAATTTAATGACGAAATTACCAGCTCTAAACATCCTAAAAATGACTTAGAAAAGGTCGCAATATATTAATCTTCTTAGATGTCGATGAGAATTTTTACGAAGTCTTAGATCTTCATCCATATTATATAATCTGGATTTCAAGGCTAGTTCCTCAGTATCAAAATATCAGGTGATTTTTTTAAACTAATGCTTGAAATCGTTTCCTTTATTCTACCTTTTAATATTTAAGGTAGGCATTCGCCAAGTTCTCTTCCTTGAAGTCGCACGTGTTGGCATCCAGGCACTTTGTAAGCCATATACGGAAGTTTGAAACGACCACAAATATAGTACAATAGGATACCGTTACTTTAGATGATTTACGAACGATTGCAAAATCGAACCAGCCTTTCTCTCAACTCATTGTTCATTGATCGATGTTCTTAGCAGTTTGCTGGGGATTTGGTATAGCTTGTTTTTATGATACGTGCGGAATAGTTTTTATTGATTATTGCCTTGGGTGTGAAACAATTTTCAAAAATTTTATTTCGGAGCTTTAACTCGAAAGGAAGCATTGCCTGTTCATGCTTGTAATTTTTTATTATAAATATTCGGTATAGGAAATATCCCTTTTTAAATGATGGGAAAGGAATTGACTCTTCCATTTAAGAAAATTTCCATGCCATAAATGTAAAACGGACGGTAAAGTCTTTAATATCTTTAAATAGAAACATAAAAAAACATTTCATCTCAAGATTTACAAAAGTATCTGTGGTACTAAATGGAACATTCTAATTTTTCTGTGGACTATTGGTCATATCTTATCAACGCTACCCATAGCCGTTCATAGAACCGATAAGCCTCTTTTCTTCTCTTGCTTTTTAAGCATTTCGGTGAAAAAGATTGGTTATATCCTAATCCATCCTTTATTATTCAGTATGCGAAACAATATTTTAAAAGATAGTTATAGTTCAAAAACTTTTTACACAATAACTCAATTAATTAAATTAGCAATTTTCTGATACATTGTTGAATTTTTTATTATTGGTTTTCGAGTTTGGAGGCGAATGAAACCTAAATTTGAGATATCACAGAAAAGAGATCTCACAGAAAAATAAGTTGCACCAAATGTATTGATAATTCTTGAGAAAAACTACACTAAAACACACCACTAAACAAGGAAAAAGACTGACACTTTTTTCCGTTCTACCTGTGATAAATTGCCAGCCTCTTAAAAAAATTTTTGCATTGTATGATAACACGCAGGGAGAAACATTCTTAAAATTTGGTGTAACTTATTTTTCTGTGGTATCTCTAGTTTTAGTTTTATTCTATTCAATTCAAAACTCGATTATCCATGTTGAAACATCTGGCAGTAGTCTTTTGCTTTTCTTTCTCTTCACAACGTATTGCAAGGGCATTTAATTGCGGAGAGTAATTTTAAGAAATTTCTTGCCACTTTTCTTTTCTTCTTCTATCCAGTGCTTCAAAAGAATGCCGTTTTTGAGGTATTGGATGAGCTAACTATCAGATATCAAAACTACCAGCCAAACATATACCCTACTAGCAATTATCCCAGCCTATTACCATTACGCAACGTTCTGAAAAAAATTAGTTTTTGAAACTAGTGGCTCTGGCTTCTATCTATCTTCCATCACAAATGTTAGGCGCCTCTTATGAAAAAGTGAACGCCTTAGACATCGGAGGAAGAGAGGGCGTTAGTTTGTTTGTTGAAAAGTCAGGTAAAAATTAATATTTTTCGATAACACGAGAGAAACTCTTTGACGAAGATTTGCCTTCTTAGAAGTTGAATTAATGCCGCGTAGAATAAAGTAGGATACTTTATTTGTTCGAAATATCGAGACCATCTACTATTATTTCTCTTACACTGTTTTAAAACCTGCTAGAAAGTTGCTGAATCACAGGAAGACTTGCTAGTCTATTTGCAACTTTACACAATAGTGTAATTGTTAATGATTCAATTTAGATGATTGATGATAATTATATAGTTGGTCTCGCAAATAAATCAGTGATATTGCAACAAGAAATCCATTATTTAAAAATAACCGTAATAGTAGAAGTAATTGTTCTCTATTCAGTTAATTAAGGCTTTTTAGTAACTGGCCTATCTTTAGGATATACCAGCAGGCAGTTAACACCAGCTTACGGTATGCAGAACTCAGAATGCGCTATCCTTATTATATACGAGTAAAAGTTACTTGCATACTGTAAGCTTATGAGAGATAAATTCAACTACTCGTCCAAAATTGTTCTTCCAATAGGACATACAAAGCTCTCTTTAATTTGCCGCATCAGGGCATGTGGACGCTCGTCATTGTAGCTTAGAAGCATTTCTGAATCCTTCTCTCACTCAGGGGCCTGGGTAATGGATCCTTGACGATATTGAAAGAGTCTCGGGGAACCAAAAACTACGTCCAAAACTACTCAAGAACCATGACCACAAATATGCTATCTTTTTCTGAGAGTCACTTAATAAGGTCCTTGTAATATCCACCTGGAGGCCCTCAATGGGCCCTATAAGGAATTCAAAGATCAAAGAATGTACGAAAACCATGGGTCCCAAGCAAACCATCTCCGAAACTTCACGCTTCTCGTTTCTCATACTCCTATTTAGTTTCCTTGTGTTATCTTATAGAAGACCATTACAGCGAAATGTAATCGAACCTAATTGGAGTACTAAAGTAAATAAATGTAGTTACTATGAACCGATAATTTGATTAAATAATTTATGTCGTCATTAGGAACATCTTAAGCCAATATTGACATAATAAAATATATAACACCATCTCATGCAAAGAGTTGGACGCACATTTCATCAAAAGTGGCATTCTTACGATTAAGTTCCGCAATCCCTGGCCTAAAGGATCAGCGGAAGTGAACAATTCGGGCGTGACTGGCACACAGATCCAGATCTTCCTCTTTCCGGGCGTGCACCCTATCAAATCATACCGGTTTTTCGGGATGTTTTATTGGAAAAGCGAGTTTTCGTTTCAACACTGTTAGCGGCGCCTTCCACCGCCACTTTCCTGATCGAGGCATTACATTATTATTAATAGCCCAATTTTTCTAAACCTTTTCTTTTTCGTGATCCTCGTTTGTGTCTAATTTATATCTGTGACTTCCTCTAACCTCATTCACTATTACTCGGGGAAAAGGTTCTAACTTAGTATTTCTCATCCACATATTAAACCAATTGTTCTATTCGCCACTTACTGATAAACTATTATTTTAGAAATGTTCCACGTTAGAGTGACAAATCTAATAGCTTGTTTAATGACCTCAAATTCATGTAATAATACTCTCGTGGCCCCTCAAAATGAGATATGGTCGGTAGAGGAGGTCATGTGACTCCCGTTGAGAACCACAGATCTATTAGACGTTTGAAAACACAAGGATAAGGGAAAGGCGAATAACATAGCTCGGAAGAGCCGTGCGGCTGTATCCCCAGTAAAAACAGGAGTGAAAATAGCGAAATTTTAAATTTTAGTTTAAAAACCCACCGTAAGCCGCATCTTGCCAGATGGAGCTCGCGTTTCGAGGATAACGGGAAGTTCCGGATTACTGATTTCAAGCAATTAACCAATGCGTAGTTTGGAAACAGTTTCTATCCTCAAGGGTTCCACAAAGGGAATTTCTTACACTCCTGATCTAGTCTACAAATTGGATCTCTTTCAAGCTTAGGGAAATATCGTTAATATTTTGGCTTATTACTGATAAACATGAGGCATTTATGCGGGTATTATTTCCTCCCTTCAGTTGTTTTACTATCTTCGTTGACTAATTTTCAACTAGCTATTGCATCTTTGGTTTCCGGAGTGCTGTAGGTTGGTATGGACGTCTCAATATGCGTGTTGCCCCGAATGAGGATTCCTGGGTGCTTAGAAGGATTCAAAATCTACATCCTATGGTAAATTAATTCTTTATCTCATTTTATGAAATTTACTGCTCGACATAGGAGGGGCATTTCTACTGGAAACACGATTTCGTGCGAATTTCTTCCATTCCTAGGAATCGGATAAATGTTTTCAAATTCCGCAAAGCCTCTCCCAGGTAGAACAATAGTTTATTTATGTTTTTTTGCTATCATCAGGCGATATGACAATGGTGGATTAATGAATGCCAACCGTTTTTGCCATATATTATCATAATATTATTGCAGGGCGTGGCTATTCCTGACTTCAAGAACCAACCGGATAACAATTGGTATCTTCTCAACGAAGTGAAGGCAAAAGTCCATTCGCTAAGTTTCCCATATCAGACCTTAATTACTTCAATTTTCACTAATAAAAACAGCTATAATTCATCACTTGAATGAATTCTCATGCAAAACTTTGCTAGTGAGAGTCATTTCTTCCTTGTTTTTTTTCTAGCTGAAACGTATCTGAAATATAAAAGAACTCAATTGAGTAATCTATTGTCACGTTCAACAATATTCTTGTTCTTTAAACGGTTTCGTGAAGCATTTCTGCATCTCCCACTACTTCCCTCTTTATAACTGTTCCTCTGGTATTGTGTCGCAGTTAGCAACTGACTGACATACCTCTTGACTTTTTAGCAAGAATTATATTTAACATTAAATAATATTCTTCACGCCTGAGTTGAACTATGCAAGGTTGAGTGGTGGTTACTATTACACCTGTACAATTCCGCAAGATTTTTTTGGAAGAATGTAGTAACAGATCATTGTTAAATAAACCATCAGAGAGAAAAGAATCAAAATCAAATATATTTTATGAAAATTCAATTCTTTTAGCTATATAAAACCAGAAAATTGATTGAAAAACTTTAAAACTGATAATCATTACCTTAAGGTGGACGCTCTGCCTGATTATACGTTTAAAACTAAGGGGTCTTTGAAAATGTAGCAAAATGAGTTTATTGAAGTTTTTTACTCTTGGTTTGAGGTAAATGTTTAAATTTTGCACAATGAAGTTGTGCGGCTAAATCCCAAGGATTAACAAGTGTGAAAAATAGCGATTTTTCTCTTTTTTTACTTTTTTCTATTAATTGGTCCGAAGAAGACAATACTATCATCTACCTATGTATTCCGCAAGCAGCCTTCAGAATTGTGACAGATTTTGCACTGTGCACCATGACTCTATCTTCCTAATCGATGACTCTCGCCGAAAAAATGAATTCTTGAAACAACTAGTTCCAACATCTATTTCTCTAATTTTTCTGGTAGCGTCAGTACAGCCTATATAATACTTTTACATCTCATTGTAATACTATTACAATAATTTTTAATAGGAAGGGCGCATAATATCGGCTACATCTCAGAACGTCTCTACTCTGCCTGAATTTATCAAATAAATTGAGCCGTAATTTCAATCTTCTTTTCTCTAAAGATTCACATTACGTTCTAACGGCATATAACGGCGTAACGGGTTTACAAAACGCATTGCCTTTATCTGTACCTTTTACGATTCTCGAGTACAGCACTACTTACTCATAACTCATGGGCATTTTTAGTAAATCACGCGCGCCAAAACACAGGCTACCTTTTATTCGCAAAATAGTTCAGGGTTCGAATTCACATGTTACATATCTCAAAAATAATACACGTAAAAAAGGGCATTTTCAGCCAACAGCATTATTTTCTTTTGGACATTAAATTACTATTTATTAACCTTAAAACCCAATGTATCAACTATAAAAAAGGGGTTCCACAAGATACCATGAAATGAAGTTTGCGGTCGAGGGAACTTTTTCCTCCAAAAACGGATCTCTCGTAAGATTTCGCGGCTTTGGTTCTACCTTTAAAGCCGTGTACAATATTGAATTCGTTTCGTATATAAACGTATATTTGGAGAAAGGTCTACTAAGGGTGCACGGGAATTAATTCTTATGACATGCTATCACAAAATAATGCATTCAATTTAACATTAATCAATCGTTTTAGTTAGTAATGCATGCCCTCATTTGCATTGTAAACTGTCTTTTTAGCTTCCAGAAAAATCTGCGGCTTATCATCATCGACCTGAGAAAATGCTACAGTGAGCTCTTTATTTTTTTTACGCATGGTAAAGCGTAGGTTTTTATGATTCGGCAGAAATATTGACATAGGATATATATTTTAGCGTGCTAATACAATTTTACTTAAACATTACTGAATTCCTCCCAGTAAATACCGAGTTCTTTATATCCTTTTAAATAATTTAAGCGTACGAAGATTTTGATGAGAACCACTTTCGGGTTGAATTGCATTAACAAGGTCCTTTAAAAAAATTTACTTAAGAGAAAACATAAGAGAAAGTTTTTCACGTATTTATGGAATGTAATATTAAGTGATGCCTTAAGAGTGAGGCAGATTGGATCTTGATTTTTTCATGCGTGATGTTAGTCGGAAATATTCTTATAAATTCACATTACTTATAAACAGTTCCAGTCATTCTACAATTATTTTTCATTGCTCTGTGGAAGTTGTCATAATATCTTGTTTTGTCAAAACAGTGGCCATTAAGATTCTTTAGCTACGCCGCATTCCGTCGAATGCATTGGTCAAGAAATAAACGATTTCTGAAGTCACTCAGGAATTTCACATTTTTTACAATAACGCTCTTTCCCTCGTTTTCATATTCCATGGTTAATAGCGAGATATGACGTGAATAATTCTTCTCATAAAATGGAAACTTAAACTGGAAAATAGGGAAAGGCTTCCGAGGAGAATGTCTCAGTAATCTATTCCAAGTTAGAGATCTGTTCTATGAATGCATCGGCGGAATGTTTGATTATTACTCAGAGTGAAATGCAATTTTCCAAGTGTCCATTTGAAATCGCGCGGCTGATTAAATATTTATTAGAACTTGCCTCTATGCATCTGATTGTTTTGCGAAACCCCTTCATGGGAATTTTTGAGAATAAATATTTTATGTTTAAATTTAGAATAATGTTGCGGTAATTGTAAATATAATCTGAAGTGCTTTTGTTGTAAAAGTCGTTTCGATTTCATCCAGATTTCAATGGATAGGTGACCATTTTATAGGAAGCAAAATCCATTTAAACGTTAAATATATTTATTGTGCTAAAATAATCAAAAGTTACTTCGCTTTCATAAAAAAATTATGAATGCGATGATGATATTCGATAAAATTCGTGCTCATTTCCTTAGGATTTTTCATGGGTTCTATTCCCGGTCCCGTCAGACTTTTTTCAAGTCCATTCTTCCTTGAGATAACTCAAATCTTAGTTGTTGCGAATACTGCTTGCGGATGCGAATACTACTTGAAATAAATTGGAATTAGTGAAAGGACTATTTTTGTTATTTTACAAGTTCATTTCAACTTTATTAATTCATAATGAGAATTAATTATATTGAAAATTTCTATTATAATTTTGGTAAAATAACGTGAACATTTTTGGTGTTACTATGTCGAACTAATCAATGTCGAAAACGAAGAGGAACACAAATACATGTTTCGTATTCCACTTTGTGTTTTGATAACATTTTTTAAAGAATCTCTTACCATGACCTAATGTAACCTTCCTGTTCTTTAACATTTTTGTTAGATGTGCTCCGAATGTGCATCGCTACCTTCCTTTTCTTACATTATATTTTTAAGAAACTTTCTCTGCCCAAACGTGTTTTCGGTAAAAGGAATTTCACCTTCTTCGACAACCATTCGACAGCGTTTATCTTTCTCTCTGTCAGGTTCTAAATTTCTTTTCAATACCACGCCCCTGCCTGAAAAGAATGGGAAAACACGGTTTCTATTGCTGTTATAGCGGCTGAGGATTATAATACGAACGGAATGTTAGTGATTATATAACTAAAATTCTTCACTAGGTTCAGGTTATTTGTTGTTTTATAATCTTGTTTCGCAAATCTCGTCTCTGGGATTAGATATTTCCAGCTCTGAAACCGGTCGTGGAACATTGTTTCTTAGGAAGTAGCTGACAGTTCAGCACTTCACTGAAACCGGTCGTTTTGTCTACAAATGACGGGGAGAGGAAATAGTCAAGATATTTTAGAATAGTGTTTTATTTTTTTTGCGTGTACTCTTCAAAACAAAACATAGGCTGGTTTTTCACGATCCAATTCCGCTAATAAAGGTACATTTATAGACTTTGTTGGAGGAAACAGTTCTAAATATGAATGAAATTCTAATTATTCTCTTAACGTAAGAATTAATTACAAATAAACATAAACTCAAATTTTCTTACCAACTCTTAACCCCTGTATTCACCGCAAATTTCAGAAAAATTATTCTCTGCAATATGTATACTATGATTTGTATACCCATTATATTTTTTATGCAATGAGATGGTCGCACTTAAAAGTTATGGAAGACATTTATTAGGCAGTGTTTTTATGGCTTGCTTTACTGTTAAGCGTTTCGAATTATATAGGATATACTTTGTCTTAATTTATAAGGATGTGTTAAAAATCTCATTGATAATTTATATATCTTCTATGCTTAGATATTAAAAATTACTCCTAATACTAAAAATCAATTTCATGGTGCATTTTTCTAACTTTATCTTTCTAATGATTACATATTTCAATACACAAGGCTAATTCTTATAAAAAAGGCATAGATCTCAGCCTAAATTTCCCCTTAATCCGAGCCATATGCTCTTTCCTAACCCGTGGTCTAAATCAAACAGTAAACTTAAAAGTGCTAAATAGAAAACCATGGATAAGCTCGCGAGTCAGGAGCAGTAAGAAAAGATTTCCGACAGGAAGTGAATTTTATTCGTCTTCGTCTAAATTTTAAATTGATTTACTATTAATAAATCAAATAGATAATTATTATGTTTCATAGTATTTCTCTTAATTTTGTGTTCTATAATTTAGAGAAAGTCATATTCAGAAAAGATATGGGGCATGGCACCTTCTTGAAGTAACCCTATGATACCTGAAAAATTTTCAAAGGAATTCCGCTCTACAAAGTTGATTGTAACTGAGCCCCAACAGGATTTATAAATCAACATTAAATGGAAGAATAGTAGCTTTTTTACTCCTTAGAAATCTGGTTTCAATATTTTCCTTTAGAGTGAGTTACGTTGCGATGAATTTGATTTTTAAACCTATTTATCATCCAATGCCCTATCATACTTTGGAAAAAAATGCCACTTATTACTGTCAAATATATTTTATTTGGTTTGGAAGAATAATGACTTTAATTTGAGTAAAAAGTGTCTAAATAGACGACGTCTACTTTCTAAAATGTGAGAGTGAATTGTTGAATAGAATGCGTTTTTTTCCCTCTCACTCTCCTAGCGGTAGCCGACTTCATCCATACATCTCAAAAAGAAAGCACCTTAATTGAGAGAACGCCTGGGCGGTGATTTCGTTCCCTAGTCTTTAAACTAAGCGTTCCTTTTCCCTGAAGTGAATTACGGGTTGGCAGAAATTTATCCTACGCAAGCCTTTTTAGTGTAAACATTGCGTAACGTGAGGTATTCTCTGTCCTTTCTCTCTCGCAATCCGGTCAGTTTCTCTTGATTTCAGTTTCCGCTGTGGATTATGTGGAAGAATTAAGCCGAGGTTTTTCCGTTAAGTGCGATTCATATATGGATAAGATTGAAAAAAGTTTCCGTCGTTAGGGACGTGATGTTTTTACGCGAATGACCTGGTGTGATTTTTTCCCACGAGTCCTTTCCTCGACTTACTTCATACCTCGTTAAAAAGGATAGCAGCGTACTAAACTTACCTAATGATGCACGCAGACAGTGTGGGTGTAGAAGTAGCTTAATTCTTTATTCGTGGAGAGGTATGACGTAGATTAGAAAGATTGTTCTATTGATGATAGGCATCGCCAATATATATGTTTAATCTACTTGCAACTAGATCTCTAAGTTAAATAGGAAAAAGAAACAATCTGTCTACGTCCACAAACTTTTTTATTTAAAAAGGCACGACCGGTTTCGAGTTTAACTCATCTTCTTGTTTCTTTTTCCTATTTATTATGGAGAAGTTCCACCAAGTATCGCCAGAAAGCATCAACTATAGATCTCTAAGCCCTAAAATTATTTAAAGCAACTTTGAATTAGATAAATGAGAAATTTGAACTAAGTATTCGACCCTGTGATGGTCTTACAGCCATCACAGGGCAGGAACCTTGATGATAGCTGTAACCAATCGAATAATAAAATTGTGTGGAAAGTACTAAGTTCAAATTTCTCATTTATTAAATTTCATTCCACCAAGTAAGGTCTAATCGCATTGATTTGATGTTGATCTTAAATTTTAACATTGGATATTTCCAATTATCACTTCATATCTCTATTATTTCCGAACCAAACATTGAAAGGCCAAAGTAAGTAGGTAGTTCAATGGAACAACATATTTTAAATTTTGCGTCCATATTTAATTATTTAAACCAGATGAAAGCTAACCTATAAATAGCATTATTCAAAGAAATACTCCTAATCTCATTCAGAGTTTGGTAGAATTTGCAGCTTTGACATAATTCAAAAACTGTGATGGATTTTCAGGGAAAACTGGACACGATAAAGGTCTAAGAGGACGGGGACTCAAACCCCGGATCAAGCCCTTTATCTTGTAATGGAAATTTGTGACTCCTTCCTGAATTTTAGAGGATTTAATCCCGGAGGGAAATAATTTCAAGCTGCTTAACTCATTGATTGTCCAGCAGGAATAAGTTTGACAACGGCATTGGAAAACATGTTACAATAAGTCAAGTAGAAGTGAATAGAATATGACAGTATTTCAATTGTTTCAAAGCTGGTTTGCAGACAGCATGAATTGTGTTTTGGGCAAATACAAGTATTGAAGTAGCTAAGAAAGAGTTTAAAAAAACAAACAGTAGACTGTAGTTTTGGCCATTAGATGATAACGTAAAGTTTTAATTGCAAAATGCTTGGACTGGGTTGGAGGAATTGACGCAGAAATTAAGAAGGGAAGAAGAAAGAAGAACTCGATTCAATGGAAAGAATGGGGAGACTATAAGAAAAGTGGAAGAAGAGTGAGAGGTAGTAAAGGTATAGCCAAAAGAAAAATAATTAATAGGGAATTCTAAAATAATCGGGAAATTTAGACGTGCTGAAAATACAGTACAATCTCTGTAATCCGGCCTTGCGGTAATCCGAAACGTCCAGTAGTCCGGCGTACCGGGTTGGCGACCTCCCTTCGGCTATAATAATTTGAGTCAGTTTTAAATAAAAGATTTTTCAATACATAGCAAGTATTTGTTTCGTTATTATGTATCTAAGTGTGCGTCTGTTCCATTCGTACATAATTTGTATGACGTTTTAGTTACGTGACCTACTGCATCGGAAAAAGAAAACAAGTTATCTAAGAAAGTAAGATCGGGTGGGCGCGCGGCGAGCATAATTTTGCATTTAATTGATAAATTAATATTTTTAAATGTTTTTGGTGCATTGTATTTATGTATGTCCAATAATCCGTCGTTTTTGATAATCCGGCTATGTCATAGTTACATATGTGTCGGATTACCGAGATCGCACTGTATTTTCTGGAACACCGGGAGAGGCGATTAAAATTCGGTTCCAATCACAGAAATCCGGGACGTCTGATTACCCTATTTGTATACCTTGTTATCTTTGTATACTTTGTATATTTATGTATACTTTGATGATATGGGATGCATTGCCATTCCAGAGGGAGAGATCATAGAGGTAGGGGAAGAATTTCCTTGATATGCCAAGAATGTGTTTGCCGTGTCCTCGCGGACTGCAACGCTATGCTTTCAGTTTCATTCCATCATCTCACTCTATTTCTGCTTCTAATTTTTACGGTGTTTGTCTCTTGCCCGAGGATACGGGCATTGGGATACTTGCCCGAGTATATTGCCCATTCTAATAATTCCTCTTATTTCTTTCCTCCTTTTGTCTTCGAAAGGCACCAGATGTGTACTCGCATCTCTTCCCGTGCGTCATGTTGCATTTGATACCACTGGCTAGAATGATTTTTCGCATCAATTGAACATGTCAACCGATCACTGCTAATGGAATGAATGCATGCCTCAGTTTCACGTGAATTGATGCAGGTAATGTTATCTACTGCTCTCTTAGCTTCACCGAATTTCTATCAGTTTACGTAATCAATATGAATCAAAGATGTGGTCGCACATCGAAATGGGACGCTCCCCGTATTTTTGGAATTTTCTTTGGAGACCAAAAACCTGGAAGTTTAGTTTCCTAGAAAAACATTAACTTCATTTAATAAATTGTTATTTACATTTAAGTAAATTTATGATCGAAGCCATGAATCTTATATGGGACTCTTAAAAGAATCATTTTTTAATTAGCAGTAAACATTAGAATGATTAACAATTCTGACATCAGTACAAGCAAGGTTTATCTCTGATAGCATTCTTGAGATGAACCTTGTTTTATGCATTCTTAAAGGTGATTTGACAAAAAATTTTGAGTATATTTTGATAAACGTTGAGTATATTCGTTCTTACTAAAGGGAAAAAATACCCATGTAAACAAGCCGTTTACTTAATTTCACACATATTTAGTAACTATCCTAACAACCATCGCATGGTATTGTCTTTTAGACAAGAACTATAGCTAAGAAAATGTCACTAGAGAAGGTCTCTGACGGTAATTTTTAGGTAAAATATAAAATAACATTTACATTAAAATATAAAAGGTACATTTTGATCATAATAAAACGCTCCATTAGAATGAACTTTTTACTATACTACACAAAAACAACCTACACACGACCATGGTTTCGTAGCATGGCTACGTCATCAGGTCCTGATGATGTAGCCATGATAAGAGTTTGGATATGGAGCGTTTTAATATGTTTAATATTAATAATTACCACAAGGTAATACCCCTGACTCTGTATCGTTTGTACATTTTGATGCTCGTTATATTCGTTTTCTTCAATTTAATTTACTATTATCACATTCTTCTGAAGGGTCCTTCAGGTTGCTATCATGTCGGTCGCAGGCATAGTCAATTTCAAAAGCTACCACCAATGTTTCGTCCATCAAATTCTTTTTTCTTCTTTAGCATTCACCTCACACTGTCTCTCCCACGGTTCCCATCACCACTCTCCGTTCTCTCAAGTTCGAGGTCTTCTCGAGAGAACGGTAGAAAGATCTCCAAAATAATTTCAGGCGTTTCCCAACGCATTCGATCTCCACGAGACGCGGAACTTGGGCGTGACTTACTGAGGGTCATTTAGACGAGAAGTTGATGGACACGCATTGCGTATACTCCTAAAATATCATCCCTTCTCTTCGGCGTCCGTCTGTGTGTCAAATTATGCTGAGGCGGGTCAGCCTTGTGTGGAAGTGGCTTTCATCAAATGAATACCAACTCCCTGCATAGTTCTCCGTTTCACTTTCATTTCTCAGTCGATCTCTCGCACTATCCTTGGCTCGAAGACATTAAAAATTTTACGGTATAATTTGACGGCCTTTTATGGAATTTACGTGGCCTAAAATAGGCATTGAAGAATTCATGGATTTTATTTGGAAAATTCCAACTATTCAATAATTTCTCGTCTTGATTTCTACTTCAATAATCACTAACAATTAGTCCGATATTAAGATCTTCTGCTACAAAGAATCGGTGCTTAAATTTAGAATGTCCTTTTCTTCGATTCAGTGGATATAATTAGCTTATATTTAATTTCTACGGGTAACTTTTACTCAGTATTTTACGCATTTTTGTTCACATTTTAAATTTACATGTTACTTTTATAACAGCCATACCCTTATTAATTCGTTTATCGTTCGAGATTCGTTATCACCATTCACTATTCCTTAAACAAGGAAGTGAATCGATTTTCCAACCATTGCGTGCCTTTGTATAAAGATATATAAATGCATAAATTTGATTGAACATTTGTTTAATTTGTTCGAAAACTATGATTTCCTTTAGATTTCGTTGGAATCACAGCATGGAAGATTTCCTTCGTTCGCCCTAATAAATAAAAAGGAGAATTTTTAATCTACTAGAAGAATTAAATCAACTCGTTCCAAATCCTTTATTCGGTTTAAATTGTCTTATGCCCGCCATTGTAATGCGCTCCTTAGTGAATTTTTATAGCTCGCATGAGAGAGATGTTTTCCCATCGATATGGTTTGTTACGTGAGAAAATGAAGAAATTCAGTTAAGAATTTCGCTTTCCTTGCATCACATCTTTCAATGGCCAATTTTATGGCCGAAAAGATATTGAAATGAGTGTTTTGAAAATTTTTTGAAAGAATATGCCTTCATTGATTGGTCGAACGATTTAATTCAGAGAAATTTGAAGTAATCCAATTTTCTCGCAAGAGAGCGATCTTCACTGTAACATTCTATATCATGTTAAAGGTTTTGCTCTGAATATTGTACATACATATGCAAATTTTAAGGATCTAATTTAGGTAGTTGAGTATCTAATTCACGCATAGTCCTAACATTTGTTAATATCGATGAAACTATCGACTTTTACTTTCGGAGGTTTCTGTTGAATCAAAACAACTATGATTAGGAATAATTTTCCGCGTCGTAAATCATATTTAAGAGTCATCTTCTGGAAGTTTTCCTTGTGGAAACCATTGTCTTCTTTCATCAAGCCCTTCCGGTGTTTCCGCAAACCGAGTTTATGGATTTCCAAATATAATTTAATAGTTACATTAATTTGGTGAAATAACTAGATTAATTAGTTCCCGTCGATTCTCAACTGGGTAGAAATTAATAAGTACCACACTAATTGCCACCAACTAAATTCTCATGGAAACTAGAGACTGCTACCATAAAAAAAATCGAGGCGAATTTTAGGTATTACTAAATGAAGAGATTCTGACTTCCCCCTTCTTCACGTGGATCGTAGGGTTCAAGTAAGTGAGACATTGCACAGAAAAATTATTGCCATACTTCTCAGTTGCTTCAGCTCATGCGGAAATAATTGGTGTAGCATCTGTTGGGTTGATCTATAGAAACAAGTAATGAAGTCCGCGAAAATTTCTCAAAGATAAATCAGAATTTTTGAAAACTCTAGATTTGATATATTCCCAATATTATTATAAAAATACTTTAAAAACTAATTTAAACGTTACTTTTAAAAACTAAATATTATAATTGTAGAATCTTAAACCTCACAAAAATATTTGTAGCATCGGACTCGCATACATTTCACAAGCAATTTAACCCTTATATCTCCAGATGGTAGCTGGGAGTAAAATGGTCAAAACAACAGATCTTAACTATGGTTCGACACTATGGAAACGTCAGTTTTTCTCGAAAATCGGTAAAAGGAAGCACGCTTCCGTTCTCAATGACCGATCGGAGATTGGTTCCTGTTTGCGTTGAACAGACTCATGAGCCCGGAATGGTGTTTTTCTAGCCAAAACTTGACCGCGAGGGTTTTTTCGGAAAAAATATAATGAATTTATTGATTACCGCTCAAGGTTCCCACTCACGTACCTATTAACGTTTTTTTCTCCTACCTGGGTCAGTCCATAACGGTTTACACTCGTTTGTTCTAAAAGTGAAAGTGTTATCCTTTCCAGAACTGGGTCCAGGCAGCGCGTTTCGTCCTATTTGTCACAACCCATCGAAAAAAAATATTGCCCTTACGGCCCTTATGTTTTCAGTGTGAAATATATTATAACGAGCATCTCGTCCCAAAATAGACCCAAAAGAAAGCATTGTCCTCTCAGAGAGAAACTTTCTTAGGAATCTGTCGTGAAGAACAGGTACCGGCAGTGTACTAATTCCGTTTCAAAGATATTTTCCCACAGAGGACTGAGGAATGTATCAAAGAGCCATTGTAAGCCGCAAATTGAGGCTTCGTTTAGAGACAAAGGCTACTTGAAGAAAAGCTTTATGTTGCTACAACGAAGAACATGAGTTCTCAGTTCCTTGTTTCATTCCATGCTTTAAAACCGAAGGTATATTGTAGACATATTGTACGTGTTAAAACTTTATTTCATTCATAGGAAAACGGAACAAAAAAAATCAAGACCCGTTCTATAAAACTTAAATTATTAAACTACCCATGAATTTACATTTAAAAATGTAGCTATTCAATTGAGCCGCTTATCAGCGAGTGGAATATTGATATTAGATATTGTTTGCCTAGATTCTATAAAGACCGATGAACGACAGAATGACCGTAGTGATGAGAAACAATTTTACAACAGGAAATGTCGAATACAATGTTGTTATAACACGGATTTTCATATCCTGAGGCTTTGTACGATTTCAATTTTTCCATCCCTGCTTATGAATGAACTATTTTCTCTCTCAATAATAATTCTGATAGCGTTATTTTCGACATTTGTCATTCACGCGGGGGTGCGTATGTATGTGTTTGAAAACATTGTAATCAGTATTCTCTCATTTTCAGGGCAAGTCAACGTAGCGTTAAAGAGGTGGCTAATTTCTCGTTAGTTCGTCCTTTGCTTGAGTACTGTTTCGCGGTGTGGAATCCGCACAAGAAGGGTCGGATGTTGGAGCTAGAGCATATAGAATGTAGAGTAACTCACTTCGTTAAGGGGCACTTCAAATTCGAGTGGTTTATGAGAGATGATCAAAACCCTCGGCTGGGTATCTTTTAAGTATAGAATAACCGCGTATAGGCAAAAACTGTTCAAGAAAATTTTTACTGAGGATTCGAATGATAAAATACGTAACATCGGGATTCCCGTTACGATATTTCCGAGGCCAGACGTCAAAGACATTTTGCGAGACTATAGTGAAAACGGATAGCTCTTATAGGTCTCTTTTTTCCAGGTAATATTAGGTATACCGATGAGGTAGCCAATTAGGGAGTTCGGGGTTTTCACTCCTCCTGCCATCCGCCATATGGCGGCTCGCGGGGTATTAATGTAAATATAAATACTTAACTGAAGACTTGACTCAACTGAAGACTTGAGAATAAACTCAAAATGATATATGAAAAATAGGATTCGTTATGATCAAAAAACACATTTATATGCCAACTTGGGGAAATAATATCAAGAATTTTGGCGATATTGGTTCGAAAACAAATTTTATTCGCCTGATTGTAATGAATTTCAATAACATTAAACGAAGTATTCAAAGAAATATTTAGTTCTCCTTATTGATCTCGTATTGTTAAGGTTAAATTTTGAGAAAGAATTCTCTTAAGAAAAGATTGTTTTTATCAAGACTACATTGCGTGCAAAAGGCAACTTAGGATTAACTACATGTTGTTGAGGCAGTAACATTCGTGACACTGGAAAACAAATTATACGCAAGTTAATTGGTTAAATGTTAAGACTAGCATTCTCTCAATTTATGTCGTCATTAATAATCTGTACCAATAAATTTTCCGATCTGTGTGCTTCCACTCATTTGGAAAATTTAGCGTCGTAATATCTCAACGATAATTACTTCTCGGTCTTGCAAAATTGTAAGAAATGCTGCATTACTTTTTATCAACTCGGTCATTATCCACATGAGAAGTGCGAGTCTTTATTACCACTGAATGAATAATACAAATCCAATTTAAGCGTGTCAATTGCTCGTGCGTTTCATGCTGAGAAAGTCTTTAAAACCTGTATCCGTCGCGGAATGATTTTCAGAAAATCGTACGAAATTAAACAAACTAATAAAAGGTGAATCAAAAGGTGAATTATTATTTATATTTTCAATTACATTGATGAATAAAACTGAAAGAACATGATCTACAGATGAGCAGCACTGAAATAAAGTCGCTTAAAACATCGAAAGCTTAATACTGATCCTGTAAAGAAATTATTGAACGGATTTTATCATAATAGAAAAACATCGATGTAATTACTTGTGCATATAGTACAGAATAAAATCGGAAATTTCTTTGTAATAAAAATATTGCGCATAGCACTTTTCTACCAAATTTTGTGTAAAAGTACTATTTGTCGTTTTAGTGTTTCTGTGATGGATTTCCAAAGCACCTAGCCTGATACTGTGAAATTTATCTAAAGTTTCTTCTATAGCTGCATTTTTAGCGTACTAACCAATTGTTATTGTGCTCATTTAAAAATGATTATTTGGTAATACTTATGATATATTTTGTGAAACGTTTCTTGCAAAAGAACAATTTTAATGTCAAAATGAAAATTGAAAACCTTTGCTTGCTTTACTTTAAAAATGATGGAATTATCGTTTTTTTCAATCTTTTGTATTTATTTTTCCTTCGGTTCCAAATAAACTGTGAAGAATATCAGCGTTTTTAACATGAATATACTTCAGAAAAAGTACTTGATAAAGTTTGATTACATCTACAAAGATAAATAACTAATAGTAAATTAAGAAATACATTGAGGTACTAGAAAACTGCATTCTAAATAGAAAATGTAGTTCCAGGAGATTGGAATTATAAATTAAGAGAAAGCTCAGAAACTATTATACACTGAAAAATTGTAAGAAGCCCTAAGAAGTTAGTAGGTGTTAAAAAAATCGGAACATCCAACTTCATCATACATGTATCTGAGATTTTCAAGCATCGAAAATGCTGTTATTCAATGGCGGTTTGGCTGGAGCGAATGTCATCAATAAAAAGCCAAATTGTTTTATCCCTTATGAGACTTAATAGTGTTTCTAATTTTATCCGTTGTCTGTACTAATTTGGCGTTTTATTCTTTTCCTCCTGAGCTTGAGATAAGGCAGATACCAGATATACATTTCTCTTTTAAGAGAACACGTCTGAATTTAGTGATTCGGTCGAAACAAAAAAGTTTTAGGCTTTTTCTGCTCGAGAAGACCGACCTGTTCTTACGAAAACAGGAACGAAGAAAGAAGAGCCGTTGGTCCTCATCATGAGTAAGCATGTTTTGGTAGAGAAAGTTTCGAAAGAAATTTAATACGCTTTAGTTTAGAGGCTTTGTCCGCAGATTCAATCTGATGACCTAACTAGAGTTTAAACTCTTATCTTCCCTTTCAAACCCTCACATTTATGCCGCTCCTTTGAGTTATGCTTTTCTCACTGAATTAGTTTCACACCTAAGCTGGTTCTTGATTTATTTGCAGAGGTTTGTTTCCTAACCTTTCCCACCTTTTTGTGTCTTGTTTTCGGGATTTCTTGACCTGACGATAATGCTGTATCGTAGAAAGTAGTTAGGAATAAAACTTTTTTTAGGTCCCTGGAATACTGTGAACGCTATTAAGATGAAAGGCAATGAAAGTAATTGATGATATAGGCAGTGGATCTGTTAAAAATAGGCCAATGATGTGAATAGGTAGTGGATTCGTTGATCACGTGTTTGCCAATTCGCTAGGCTAGCAAAGTAGACGCTTGCGCTTGGATTTAATAAAACAGTTAAAATTCTTTTTAAGTAAAAGCGATGAGCAGTATATGATAGATTGTCTTCTGCACACTAATATTTTGCACAGGAGGCGATTCTACTGGCAAGTTCTAAGTCGATCAAAGAGCATACTAATTGAAATTCCGTCTGATTTATTTTATCAATAATATTCCTGTGGAGCAAACCTCAATCAAGATTTTTATCAGTCTGTAATTTTCTTTGAGGTATAATGGTGAAGTGCTGAGTGATCACTCTTCCTACAAATAAACCTCCTCCGAAATTTCTTTTTTACATTAGAGTAAAACGGTTTTGGGAAATTTTGATCAGTAACGCTTTCGACATTATTTAGAAAGCGTCGAAGGGAACAGCATTTGTGCGTGCAATTTTCGGACGGATCCTCAGGACCTGAAAGAGGTATTTATTAAGATGGTACATGTGGATTGAAGTGGAAATATTTTGTGAAAATTTAAGCCGAGGAAATATTGGCGTGTTCTCTTGTTATTTCGTGCTTATTGGAACTCAGTTTGAGGATCATTATTGTGTGATTAGAAGTATCAGTTATACTAGGTTTTTCATATTAGTACCTCTGTGTTAACAGCAGTTAGGGTTAGAGTTTATTTATGCCTAATTGATATAATATCGCAAACATTTAATAGAAGCTGTATTGCGCTATCTCCATGCTTTGCTGTTGAAATATGCTTTGAGATGATAAAATAATAAGACTATGATAATTTACCACCCATTCCTGTGACAGTGCAGTCCGTTAGCCGTCGAATAGGAAATAGTAGCATAGGAAATAGTAGCATAGGAAATAGTCGTATTATTATTACAAAAAACCGAAGCTATTTTACTTATTTTATGGTAGCGTCATACAATACATAATTGTAATAGCTTTCGAAATAAATTTGTACACAATTAAAATACATAAAAAATATATATAACACACTTTAAATATATCTTACAGTAAAACTAAATTTGTGCAAATATGCGTGAATGTTACTCTGACGATCTTTCAATCATTACAATTACTGATAGTCGGTACTAAGGCCATTAATAAACCGATTGTTTATCGTATGATATAGCTATAATTATAATGTGCCGTATTATATTACATATTTGATCATGAAACGTATATGTAAGCAAGGTTTATCAGTTCCCGGTAGGCCTCACAACTACCATTGCAGTCCCCGGGGCCCAAATAGTCTCCACCGTACATCACTTCACCAGGCAGTCCCTCACTCATCTTACTTTTCGTCTTCGGAAAGTACTATGACCACTAGTGTGTGCTATCTGGTCTGTTATTAGTTGAGTCCACTAAATAAGAGTCACCTTTTTGGAGACTTCAACGCCTGAGTGGTAAGAGGAATCCAAAAACTGATTCCAAATGGTGTCAATTGATCTCACCGTCTCACGAACAACTTCCGGCAAATTTTCGCATGTAGCGTCATATCAGATTTTCAGTGTCTTATGAGAAATTGTACAAACTTAATTTCCGTTCTGAAATTAAAACGGACTCCCTACCAAAATGCTGAGCTATGTCTATATCTAGACATCTATCTAGACTGGGTCTATCCAAACCAGACTCAATCCTATGTCTGGGAACGTAGCGGTGGATTCAGTTGGTATCGGGAGGCGATAAGCGAAGCGTGTCCGAATTATCGACTGGTCTCCTTGGGCCGGTAAGGAGAGAAAGGTACGCCTCTCCTGACCGTTGTCCAAAGGGAGTGAGGCAAAACTGAGGCAGCTTTTTCGGCTGGAGAAAGGCGACTCTGGGATGCCGAAAAAGGCGGAGAGGGAAAAATGGAGCGAGAGTCTCGGCCATTCATTAGGGCACCCGCGTGCCGCAAGGTGGAAAGCGATGTGCTGAGGGGAGATATCTCCTGCTGGACGAATTCTTTCCGCTTTGAGGAAGCGCGCTGGAGAGGGAGGGTGTCCTAAATGGAGCGAAGTGGCGTTTTTCTACGTAAAGGATGAGCACGCTTTCATGAGGAAAATCATCCAAAATTCGTTTTCGCGTGCTTCCTTTCGTGGCTCAGTTTCGCGTGTCTCTATCATGGGCAATTTTTTTACTAAAATTGATTTGCAGAAAATATTTTCAGCTTCGTATCGCGATTTTTTCCATCCGTCGTTGTTCCTGTATGATCACTTGATTTGTCGATGAGCTTTCTGCGGTGAACTTTCTTTATTTTTCGATATCAATCCGTTGCTTTCGAAAGTGCCTACATTTTATTTATTTTTATTTTCAAATCTTTGGTTTCGAAAGTACCTATTTAGTTGTCAGTAATGATCCACAGAAGATTGCTTTTAAAGTCAGCACTTCAAGTAAAGCCGCTATGAATTAATTAGAATTAAAATACTGCCGTTCGCTCATTAAATTTTTGCCTTCTATAATTAAAACCTATTGTGTTCCTATTATTGATTTGCATAGATTATTTTGAGAGTTTTGAGAGAGGTGGAGGACTATTTGTCATCGTTTGCATAAAAAATTGTCATAGTCTCTAAAGTCAGCGACTTTATTTGGTTCCATACCGTCTGTTTAATCTTCCCTATTAATGAACATTGAAAATAGAGGTATAGCATTTACAGTAATTAATTAGTTCCTTCAGCAGTGCACCTTTCATTACGGTAATTAATAAATTGCTAAATTAAATCGTTGCGTAGTCAATGGAAAGAGTTAAAATGGATTTATCAAGATGTTTTTATCTTCTAATAAATGTATTTAACCCAAAATGCATGTTAATGTAGTTTTTTCTGCTATTTGCTCGTTACTTGCGTGATGCAATAGTAAATCGAGCGTGATAGCTTATAAATAATAGTGTGAGGCCTATATTTGCTGGGAAAGCGTAGCTGAAGCAATTAAATAATCGACTACAATACGGATATCTCCATAATATCATCTAATTGCTTCACATTAGATTGAGATAGCTTCTTAAGGAAGATTTAACGCTTTCTCTGTTTCCTAAATCAGTCCATTTCTTCATAAATTTGCTTTCCTCACCTACACTAATAACAGTGAATTTTACATTTCATGTATGACCTAATTTTTGGTATTCATTAGAATGATAATGAGCAGTAGAAGATTTTCTGAATCAACTAGTTTGAGCGCAACTGTGGCAACAGTGAATAGTACATTTGTTATTGAAAATGGGCGTCTTTTTGTCATTAATTTATTATTCTATATCACCTTATTTAATATTGTGGAATATCCAATTCTTCAGACAATGAGCGACTAGGAATTAAAACTATATATATGAAGAAAGTAAACCTCAAATCCAAGGTGTAACACAAATAGACCCTCGCTTGCTTCATTAATTAGTATATATTAACTAAATAGAATAAATACTAATACTTCTAACAAATAGAAAATGGATTTCCAACTTTAAGCAACTAGTTGCAGCATAATTAAATCTCTGTCGCGCTGAAACGAATAGCTATCATATTTATTACCCAAGAAGAAAGGATATAGGAGAAATTGTTTAGCCTTTAATAACTGGAATGTTTCCTCCACTGTCAGGGCTTGCCGCTGGCGACCGGTCTGTTTTCAACAAAAAATTTCCCCCCGGAAAAAAAAATAATTTTCGTGATAGTCATTAAGTCTTTAAACATTTTGAAGGAATTTTTCACTATGAGTAAGGGTGTACTTTTCTAGCATTCCGAACTCCTTAGTAATGTCTTATTTGAAAAATACACTGAGCGTATTGAGTATAAGAAAGGTACATAGAAACATGCTACAAGTCATAATTTAGTTTAATTTTGCGTTTCATGCCTTTGCCCTAATTTTAAATGCCGTGGAATGTTTTGGGAAAGTGTACTTTGCAGAATAATTAGGCTAAAAGAAAATATTCCTACTACTGGATGAGGTTGATTAGTATTTTATTTTACGAATCCAGACATTGTTCAACCAAGCAAGTAGCATGACACTACCATAATTAATTCGTTCCACATTACGGAATTAAAAATATTTGCCCCTCTTATCCTGTTTATTTACCAGACATTTCTCCTCTTTGGCGATTACGCATCAGATGCAAATCTCGAGTTTCTCCACATCTCCGATGACCGCGATTGGAGCTCACACATTTCCATAACAACGAGAGAGATTTCGCGGTGCTCGTTAACAATTGAGGGTCGTTGGCGCTCCCTTGCGGAATGTGAACAAATGTATTGCGTGATCCTTCGCAGGTGAGTTTTTCTGGGGAAACTTAGGGAAAGATTGCGAAATCGCAAAAGCGTTTTGCTGCCTAATAAAAATTCTTCGATAATTTGACCTAGAGACTTGCCAAGAAAATTCTCTTGGAAAGGACTTTTCATATCAAGCTTAATCGTCATTGAATTTAGTTGAACTATATATGCAATTTCTAGCTCAGAGATAATCATGCCGGTTAAAAAAAATGAGAGTGATATCGTTTCAGCTTTGCGACTACTTAAATGTGAAAACTTGGTTCCGGTTGCCTGTTTTTTTTTTGTACTGCAACGTCAATCAGCTTACTTTATATACAAGCTAGAGAACACTAACTACAGAGGGCATTTGCCCTTTACTTTTATTGCAGACCCTGTAAGTGAAGTCAAAATATCCGATTAAGTCATCCCAACCAATGGATACACATAATATCAGTAATATCAATTGGTTAAGAGTTGTTAAATATAATTAAATGGGATATATATAATTAAATGGGATATAATTTTTAAAACGTAACAATTTCACTTCAAGTTCTAGTTACACTGTAAATTGGTAACTGCATCGTGAGAAAATTAAATAAATAAATTAATTAGTTACAAAGTAGCAATGGAAAGAAAATTCGCTTTTAAAACTCGTAAAAATACTATTTTGAATCCTGCTGCTGAATCCTTCATTGGCAGCAGATGACGTGGATAAAAGTGAAGGATATGCAGAATGCTATTTATAATAATTATTAGGAATATTTTTGCTTAAATTAATACTCCGAATATTCTCTATCTTTCATACTGCGAGAAAGTAATCTGAATATTAATTGTTTGATAATTAACTTGGCTTATTAATTCTGTGCTCCTTAATAGAGAATCCTTGCGATACTTGCGTACTTGACTAAGATATTTTGCGTAAAATTGCAATGTTTTTGCGCTTTAATTTAGTACGTAGGTAATAAGTTTATGATTACAATGATGAGAGAAATAAGTGAATTTAATTCTAATTACTATTTGAGTATATAATTAAAGGAATGATATCCGTGAAGCAGCAATTTTTTGTTTTTGTAACATGGATAAGAAGTGAAGGAACTCACTAAAAACAGCGTGCTACGAAGTATAAATTTCCTTAAAAACAATTAAAAATCAATTAAAACGATTTAAATACTGCGAATGTTCATTCAGGAGCTCTAAGTGTTCACCTGCGAGCGTAGATAGGACAAATAAATTTATTTGCATACTAGCTGAAGTGCCCGTTGATTCTCAACGGGGAGAATAGAAGTCGGATTAAATACAGTATACATATTTGTACATAAAGGAAAACAACATCTAGCAACTTAGTTTAGTCCAATGTGACTGGTTATCGAGTACAAAAATTTCTAATCAAAGCTCGAAGCCGAAATCTACAGTCAAGGATAGGAATGTGAATCTTTAAGGAATTTCGTACGTATTAAACTTGTCTCTAGTTAATGTGCAAGTTAGCAAAGTTTTCAACATCTGGGTCTAATCGTAAAATTAATCGTAACATATTTCAAAANTTTCCTTAAAAACAATTAAAAATCAATTAAAACGATTTGAATACTGCGAATGTTCATTCAGGAGCTCTAAGTGTTCACCTGCGAGCGTAGATAGGACAAATAAATTTATTTGCATACTAGCTGAAGTGCCTGTTGATTCTCAACGGGGAGAATAGAAGTCGGATTAAATACAGTATACATATTTGTACATAAAGGAAAATAACATCTAGCAACTTAGTTTAGTCCAATGGGACTGGTTATCGAGTACAAAAAATTCTAATCAAAGCTCGAAGCCGAAATCTACAGTCAAGGATAGGAATGTGAATCTTTAAGGAATTTCGTACGTATTAAACTTGTCTCGAGTTAATGTGCAAGTTAGCAGCATTTTCAACATCTAGGTCTAATCGTAAAATTAATCGTAACATATTTCAAAAGTTCGAATTGATAGAAAAAAGGTCTTTATATATATAGAAGATTTAAGGCATACACGGAGGATTGATAATGACATTGATAGAAATTTCGTAAATTGATGGTGAAGTGAATCACGAAAAGATGTCATAGTTATTCATCGACTCTATCAATTTCTTTCATCAAATTGATTTCCATAAAGAAAGATTTATTGCGCACTCATTTAGGATCTTGTCTTGCGGATCAATTTTAATCGCAGCCAATGCGAAAAAGTAAAACTGTCCTTAAAGTCTTAAGGACAGTGGGTAGAATTTTCCAATAAATCTTACCGAAGCAGGGAGTTAAACAACATAAGATATCTACCCTCATCGAATTATACAACAAAGAACAACATGTCGAACTCGTCTTTTGATGCATCGTTTGATATATAGTAGTACCTCGTTGCTTCACTGTCTTCACTTTACTTCTCAATTCGAACACTCGAAACTGCAATTGATTCGAATCTTTGTCCATGAAGAGCACGATTTTCTTCCTCAACTGTATCACCCGTGGAAGAAACTCCTTTCATGGATACAAATCTTGAGCAATGCGCTACCGATCGTTACATATCTTTCACATAATTCGGAGCTGGTTTCACTTATATCGATTTTTCGTTTTGCGCGACCTTTACCGATATTTGCCCGTGGCAGGACAGCTTTCAATTCGAATGATCCGACAAAGTTAACAAAATTATGCTGAATTCGGGTGGATGGCTGAAGCGAGTCCACGTGTGCGCCTACTAGCGGTGGCTCGCCAATCCACAGTATTTAGATCCGTCCTTAACATACTCACAGGAACCGCTGATGAAACATTCCATAACGCGTTCTACAAAAGTCAATGAAAAAGGAAATTTTGTTACAGAAATCTGTGATATTTTAGGGTAAGTTCTTAACCCTTCCCGCGGATAAAAACATTTAATCTTAAATTATGATATCTTACCTCAACAGTATGTAATCTACCTGCACTATTTATTTTGTTGGAATTAGCATCTGTATGAGCTGTACATTTAGAGTATGTTCGTGGGTTTAACTGGGAACACGTAATGTATCTTCGCCATATGAAACAGCGCATTAGCCTTTGTATGAATACGATTCCTATGGTGTCAACGGGAATATATTTGTAATTTTTTGGCTCTCCACAGTCGAGTAGATTAGGGGCGTATCTATGAAAACTCAAGGGAGAGTTTTCATATATCCGCTTCTGGAAATCGGGAGGGGGGCGGTAATTTCCGAGAAGGATGCGATTGAAGACAATTTCCGTATAACTCGTCTCCAATTACATTTTCGAATACTATTTTTTCGTGATAAGTGTATTATATAGTATTATTATATAGTAAACGTGGAAAAACTTCACGATCTACTTTTATTTCAAACTCTTCTTCAGGCAAATCGCTATGACTAAAACGTCACCAAGGGAGTCAAGAAGGGGATCGACCCCTTCGCACCCCCTGGATCCGCCAATGATATCGAGCAGTCCTTTCACACGAATTCCTCAGAACAATCAAATTTTCTATAAAAAAACACGCGAATCTTTTCTGTATTTGGAATAATCAAAAAATAATTTTAAAACTTTCGCCGCAGTCGAAACCTTACCCGAGGCTCAGAAACGTGAATTGGAGAAAAGAAGTGACATCCGTTCAAATATGTTGCCTTCCTCATCTCGTCAACTTCCACTCTAGAGATAAAAAACATAATCACTGACTTTTCCGTGGCCGAAGAATCAAGTATAATTTTCAAAATTGAATGGAGAGAGTGATTTCAGAGGGCGAATTTTCCATTTTTCGAAATTAAGCGAGTGAAACGTCGACAGAGGTATTCCATCTGATAAAGACGTAGATAAAAAGTTGTTCTCTAGTTTAATTTAGACCAAAAACTTTAGCCTGAATTAGGTGCTGATATTTCGCATTATCTAGATCCACAATTTCAGTCATCAAAGATGTAATTATTATTAAAAGGGATGCATTACTTAAATGATTCCTCCAAAACACGCGATGATATTTTCTGGTCGTGTGCGACCTCAATCATAAGAACACTAGACTTATATTACACGTTTTGTTATGGAAACAGACAAATATTATAGTTTTGTTATGGAAACTATTTTTCCATGCAAAAATTACGTAGCCCTCTTTCCTTATTTCATGATTTTTAAATAGAAAGAAAATTTGAAAAAATAAATAGCAAGTAAATGAAAATTTACTCCAATTGCTTGTTTCTTTTTCCTACCGAAGACAGTTATAAATTATGTCAACCAATAGTTTTGAGACTGAATAATCTGGTGAATATCATTCAATGGTACTTTTCTCAACGTAGGTCGATAAGGATTCAAAGAGAAAGTTACCACTCTCGCAGTTTTCTCTCTTCTACAATGTTACTTTCTGAAAATTTAGATGTCTTGCTATATCGGAATTTTAAGGACACTCCCATCTGTTTATTTAAATTGGAACCAATCCATCCTTTCATTATATTTTCTTTTGAAAATAAATCCCTCTCTTTTCGAGCAGGTTTTTTTATAATTTCATTTACTTCTTCTTTTTATTTTTGTGCCGTTTCTTCTTTGATTTAATGTTTGCGCATCTTATAAATCCATAGCATCAAATTTAAACCTTGAACTTGTTAGGGCGTTAATCCGAGTAAACGGTTGCTGTTAAAAAATAATGCACCAAAAAAGTAAAAAAAGCACTTTATTGCTAGCATAAAGTGTAGTGGAAGTAGAATTCCAAATGTGCTTCCACGGCTGTGGTCATTCCGCACATTTGGGCCCTTACCGGGAATCGAACCTGGAATCGTTTTCACCATAGGCAAACGTCATATGAAACTTCGCATGAAACTAGAGGTTTAAAAACACTCCATAAGCCGTATATCGGCAGGCGGGAATAATTTTCTGGAAAAGTCCCTGGATTTTCACTTAGTCTCAAAGGGAAGGTCTTCCCCTTTGTCTCAAAACGCGAGTTCCGCCTGCCAACATATGGCTTACGGATTGTTTTTAAACCTCTAATTCATTAACAGCTATATTCCAACTTTCTTTTCATTCGTATGGAATATCATAGATATTAATTAGAAATGCCAAGTGATTAGTGGACATTATAAGATTATCTTCTTAGGAGGATCCCGGATAGCCAAGTGGGCAACGCGTTCGACTCGTATGAAAGCGGTCCCGGGTTTGATTCCCGGTGGGAGCCTACGTGCGAAATGACCTCAGCGATCGAAGCACTTTTTGCAATACTACTACTACTACTATCTTCTTAGGTTATCTACAACGTATTAGGAAATATATGTTAGCATTTAGAAAATTCCTTAACCCACAGAAATTCTTTTCCTTAACGAGCTCATTTTCGTAAATTTACGGAAAAGGATGCACTACTAGATCTTTTGTGGAGGACTGTCCAGTTTCTTGCATACCTCTTAAAGGCTGAATAGTTACTTGTATATTTCCTTATTTCAGTATGAACTCTTCAACCATGATCACTTTATAGATATAATTACTGCTGAGAAAGCGCGGAAAAGCAAATTACCACTACCAGCTTTGAAATCGCTACTATATTGCGTGTGGCGAAAACATGCCTTAGGGATCAGGCTAATGGGTTACGAAATCTTCACTACGCCTCATCTGCGACTTCGATGATCTCGCAGTATCCGTAGTTCCGTGGGTGTCCGTGTGGGGCGCAGCGTAGGTGTCCGCTCATTGACTCCCCATCCTCGCGGGAGGTCACGGATTCTTCTCCGCATCGTGTTCACAGCCTTTCACGCGGTTTTACCCCACCGCACCCAACTAGACGCACCATTTGGGCGTTAAGGGAGCTAAGAGTGGGAGGAAGTGAGCGGTGGGAGTGTATCTTCGAGAGTAGGGGGAGGACAGGGTCTTTGGAGGAAGGGAAAGGAACTGGCAATGTTGGACCGAAAGGGGGATGAGGGAGGGCAAGGTGAAGGGAAAGGACTGTGAAAGGAACGAAAGGGAAAACGAGACGCCCTACCTTCTGTCGCCCACTCCATCTCGCTTTGATCTTCCTCGGGGCGACCGACGCATTTCCGAGAGTTGTAAAACCAGAAATTCGTCTGAGAAATAATTCTGCGGCGAAAATATCTGCGGGGTGGATTATTCCTTGTATTAGGTAATGCATTACGGAAGCTCTCAAGTAATTCCCGTTGGTGTGGATGAGATACACATTCAGGTTGCTCTTTTGGGTTATCGCGGAAGAAAAATTTCAGTCTTCGGCAATTCTTTCTGTTCACCCAAATCATATTTGGTCCACGAAAGAGCTTGCTTGCCTTTCGGTTCTTTACGGTATCCTCTTAGTTGGGAGGCAGGTTAGGTGGCGGTTCAAATGAAATGAAACGTGGATATTGCTTTTTCCAAGGAGAAATGGGCATGAGGAAAGTCTGACGGGATCGGGACTCGAACCCGGATCTTCCACTTTCCGGCCGACTGCTTTAGCCAATTACTGCCCAGACAGACATTTTTCATGTCCCTATCTCCTTGGGAATTCTCCTAAGCCCACACCTCATAATGCAAAAGTATCAATCGTTCTTTTTCTCAGCAATCTCCCTCTAATAAAGGCGCATTATTATTGCTATATTTTTGCAACCGCTGGATCAGCGAATCTTTGCTTTTCGTTAGAATAGAATCGCTTATCCCCATGCAGTTTTAACTAGATGAGGAATTCGATAGCCAAAGATCAGTCATTGGATCCGAAGGCATTTACCTTACATTGGAACATGTAATGTCTTTTACGATTGCAGATAATACATAATTTAATTCCGAGGAAACTTCATTAACAAATTTTCTCGTAGTTTTTCGTGCTGGAAGAGAGGATTCGCCCCTCTGCCTTAAAATCATTATGGGGATGATCGTCCCAAAAACCCATCCCCGGAATTGTTTGTTAGCGTGTTTCACCACGTTAATCATAAGGATATTATAGAGAGCATAGAAATCGGAACAATTTGAGTTAAATTCTTAGCACGCCTTTCTAAGATCCCCTTCAGCATCCTCTCAACCTTATTTATGGATTTTTTCATCTTTTTTACTAAAAACTCTAAAATATTGACCTCTTGATCTCTTTCTCTGCTCTCATTCGGCAGTTTCTCTAATCATCTGGCCGAAGTCAAATTCACGAAAAGAAAACCGTCCGATGAGCAGACCCGTTTGAGAACCAATGCTCTCATTTCCTCGGAGCGACAGGTGCTCACAGTCGAAGCTCAACAGATGTTTCGAGCGCACAATTTCGCACATATTGCCAAAATCGGGAGGATAACTATATATGAACTGGTTTTCGATGTTGCGCCCTCTTTTTGTTCGACCTTCGCCATTGAGTTGTAAAATATTTTCACTGTCTAGTTTTATTTCTTTTGCAATTTAATTAAGCGGCTGCGATGCGGAGTGGTTAGCGTGCTAGTGTTCAAATCCCGAGGTCCGGGCTCGAGTCCTGGCTGGTCGGAATTTTTTGGTTACGGAATGGTTTTTTGGGTTTGTAAGTAATAATTATTAATATGGATGTAATTGGTGTCCTTTTGTTACCATTAACAAAATTATTATGATTTGAATTTTTCACTTCTCAGTCTCAAGGCTGGAAACATTCACCTATCCCGAGTGTATTTCACCAAAAAGATCAGGTTCAATCCATTTTACTCTTGTTGATTAATATTATCATTGTATGTTGTTTTTGTATCTTTTTTAAGCTCAAGGCATATTAAGCCATTTTAAGACTAAGAAATTACTATGTAGCATGTATGTAGAATAGATTTAATTAACGGGCATAAAAATGCCCTCTTTCTATAGGATACATAAGAAATACATTGAATACATAAAAAAATACATTTTTAAAGGATATATAAAGAAATAGAATATAAAACATCACAATATTGATAAAAATAAAACATCACAACATATCTATACATCATAAAATAAAAAATATATAGTATACATAGGAATACATACATTTTTGAGGATACATAAAAGAATAGAGCATAAAGCATCACAATATTTATAAAAAAACATCATAACATATCTATAAATCATAAAAATATTTTAATTAATACAAAAACTTGGAAATAAACTACAATTACTGCACATGAACTCACAAAGTCAAGGAATTAAATAGGAGTAAGGAATACTAATATATCATTGCAGTGTTTTAAAAACAGACTTTATTTGCATAATATTTGTATTAAATATATCTATAGAGTGAACACTAAGAAAGTCATTGCTTGATCGTTGCATCCTGGTAATGGGTGAATTATATGAGTAATTTCTTGCATATTTATCATTGANTTATAATCATTTATCATTTCATGTTTATTATTGATTATCATTTCTGTTTATGAATCAGAGATTGACTCCAAAAATAAATATACACGAAGAGCTATGTCCTTCGCCGATTGAAAAATGTTGGTATTTAGAGTAAAAAATTTGAAAACTTTTAATTTCAAGTATTTTATAAAAATTCATCTTATTCCATCTGCCATACATTCTCTTTTACTGATTACAAAATAATAGTACATATTGACATGATTCTAATTTATTGTTGAACATATTGAACGTAGTGTTTGATAATGCATTAGTCTTGTATGTTTGATATTCGTAAGTTCTGCAAATGCTCTTGCGTTGAGGCAACAGACTTGAATGTTTTTGAGCATAGACATCGAAAGGGTTCTGAACTAAATGCGAAAAGGGGCCAAGTACAACCTCGACTTTCCCACTGAAAGTGTGCAAATCTAATCATTAAACTAGAAATATCAGGTAAAGAATGGAAGGCTGTTACAATTCGATGGAATTAATTTTCGAATTCATCTTGCTCAGTTATCGATAAATGACTGGATTTAAGTAAATTATTTTTGTCTATATTTTTGTGTGTATGCATAATTATACATTTTCACTTGTAAGTGATACATTTGTCTCGAGGGGCTCCCAAATAGCCATGTGGGCACAGCGTTTGACTTAGGTGAAAGATGTCCCGGGTTCGATTCCCGGGGGGCGTACCTGTAAAATCAACTCAGCTGTCTATTTAATTTTCGCAATACTACTACTATATATCCGCTACTGTACCATGGGGGCCAAAACATACCGTGGAAACTAAATTTGAATCGTTCTTTTGATAAAAAAGTTTCTGCATTTGTTTTTCCTATTTTTCCCCCGAGACGATCCATCAATGTTTTCTTCGAAATGAGGGCAACGACCAGTCGGCATATTAGAGCTTTCTTACCCTTAATTACTGCCAAGAGCAAGAATGGTTCGTGAAGCTGAATACCGGAAATTAGAGAAGTAAACACAAAAATTAAATTCTGCATCATTAACCACCATCTTTATATTCACATTCTATTTAACGTTCCTGTGGAGAAACTCTCCGATGTTTATATGAGAGTCAGTCTTTTATTTATACTCACAATGCTCAGTTATACTGCCATTTTTATCTGTTTGATGCTTGTACTGCACATAGGTTCCTAGGACCAGTAAGACTTCTTTCCGTGATGATAAAATAAATCAGCGGAGATCAGTAAAATAAAGTAAATCAATGAAACTAGCAATTCAATTCATGCAATATCACAATACATAGACATTCATCGACCGTCACCGTTATACAGTGAAGCATGTTCTTTTTCACACACTCCCAAGTTTACCTCCTAATCACTCACTCCTTACCACTCCTCAGTTACCACTTTCTGCATCGAGTGCCACTTATCATTAGGGTTACCATAAACAGTAAAAAATCGGGATTTATTAAATTCTTTTTTCAAATTCTAAAGAGGACAAAACCGGGACGTTTCCTCAGAACTTAATCTGAATTACTTTCATGTGCTTTTAAAACATCTTAATTAAGACTCTTAGTTTGTCGATACATTATGGAAGTTTATTTTCAAATCATTACTATCAATGAAAATTTCGTACTATATGGTATTTATTTAAAACAATCTCTTCAGTCTTTTTCCATCAATCCGAGAAAACAGAAAAGTTGCTTGGGACTACACGCTGAAACCGGGAGAGTCCTGGAGAATACGGGACGTGTGGTACTCATAATGGAACTTTTTTGAACGCCGACGTTGTTACAATTCCAATTCCGATTATAAGATTCCGCTCGAAATCTCGTTAACCCTGTGATATTTGCGATCAGGAACATGTCGCCGGCCGCTCTCCGAGTGGACCCTGCTTCTTATTTTTTAGCCCCGCGGTCACTTTTTCCCCATCCGCGTTCCACTTTCCCGTTGCCGATCCAACTCATGGTCTCATTCGGAGGTTCGTCCGCGAAGGGCTATGAACCCAGTTCGATTAAACTTCCGCGCTGCAAGTGATGTGTGAGTCGCGTGCTCGGAGACATAGTCGTGATCAGCTAAAGAGGGGTGTGGCCGTGTAAAATGGAGAAATGTAGAGAGTGGGAGTAGAGAGTCGTTAACACGGAAGCCATTCTTATCGAATTGGTTCCTGATCACATGGTAAGAAAGCCGTGTGAGAAATTATCTTCCAACGGACGAGTTATGTTAATTTCCCAAACTGGACGCACTGATCATATTTTTGTAAGAGTAGGTACCGTTGACAATAATATTAATTTTATATGGAAACAATACCCTACTTACGTGAGTGATGAGCTAGGAGATCCGCTTCGCAATAGGCGTTCTTCCTGATTCAAACAGCGATTTTAGAAATATGTAACTTCCCTCAATGTTGAATTTCCTATATTATAGTTAGTTTTATGTAACTCGTTTTCCTACATGATATCATGCGTAGTAAAATCAGGGTACAAACAACTACTCTGGGGCTGACATAGATCTGATTGCCCCATCATAGATTGAACATGCCCCGGGATACACGCAGAGGCACTGACAGTTGCATAGATAAGCGTGTTTTTGCGCGTGTCCCGTATGTAAACATGGGGATTTTCCCAGTAAGAGTGAATACATTTATTCTGGATTTACATTAACGGTTACGCAAAACATGAGCTTTTGTTACCATTAGTTTACGTATCTTTTGGCTTAAAACTCGTTTTTACCGGATATATCTGAATAAATCTTCAAAAGGTTCTTGAATTTCTGAGACAAGTACTAAAGCAGTGTGTTCTGCTTCTCCATTTCCTATCCTAGCAGTCCTGTTATGCCTGAAAATAGTTTCCGTTGTTCCATTTTCTTAAACCTTCTGTATGTATCATTTCAATTTTTATATCTTCAAAGGTTTCAATGTTTCATGTATCACTACATTTATACGTACAACGTAATTTTCACTAATCAATCTCGAAACAAAGTTTATATGAATGTTGTTGGACCTTAGGTATAGATCGTTTCATACTTATCGCTTAGGTGGTTTATCACTGAAGAACTTTTCCACAAGAAATATATAGCGGTAACCTCGGAAGTTATCGCCATTTATACTGTCTAAAAATTTATTTAAACTCGTTTCGTCGAGCCGCAAGCATTTCATACACGCTAGAAAGGTGCTGTTAATTACTAAGTAGGAAATTTTTGCAAATTCCTCCGCTTTGGGAAAGAACATCCCATTAGGATTTAACTCCTCTCCTAGTGACTTCAGTTACCATAAACCTAAGATAATTCAATTTTTAATGATAACCATGAATCTTTTATGGCTATGGTAATTAATACCGAAGGTGTTATTCATAACATCTTGACTGGTGCCTAATTTACACATGGAAAGCCAAAATTTCCTTCTACATAAATATTCTAGGCCAAAGTTCCAAAGACTACAATAATTCTAAAAATGATTATCATCAATCATTATAAAAATGTTGTTATGGATGAAAATGAGTAAAAATACTAAAGCATTACGTTATAAATAGCTATTACATAATTAATTTTCATGAAATGAAATAAAACAAATTGACTAATATTTGAGTTGATTTCCATTCAGAAGCAGGTATTTATAGAAATGAATAATTGGAATATGATTATTGTCATAATAAGTATGGATAATGTTCTCAGTATTAGTAACCTGCTTCTTTCGATGGGAATATCTCATTGAAAAGTTAAGAAATTTATTTCTAATTTTAACTTTAACTTTCAGTTATTATTATTTCATCTTGATAGATGTTGATTGCCATTCCTTCTCAGCAGACGTAAGAAATCTGACCTAGATAATCCAGAAAAATATTTGAAGTCTTTGTAGAATGATAGAAACTTTCACGATCGATCCATTTGAAGTTCATTTAATAGATCGATGCCAGGCCAAAATATCTATCAAAGGTTGACATTTCAGAGGTCATTTTTATGTATGTTACTTTCACTAGTTTCTATATATTAATTGTACCGGTTTAAGTAGCGCATAATATTGAAAATGTGCTCTAGTTAGAATATAAATGGAAATTATTTCCGGAAAGCAATAAAACCTCTATTGAATTCCTTTAGCATTTCGTACATATATCTTCCTTAAGTGTCGACCAGCGGTAGTGAAAGGCTAAATGTAGAATAAAATTTAGGAGGATGAGCATTTAGACGATGAGATATATACGATAAGGTCCTTGAGGAAGCAAAATACTTATTTATTCCCTCGTAATGAAAGGCAAGTATCTTTTGTCTCTTATTTAATAGTGTAAATCGAGCCTTGCTGATTGATGGCATTTCTTGCAATCAACCCATCGATCAGTGATGTACAGTCGGTAAGTCGCAACTGGTCATTGAAATATTTCTGAGCTGTCATGTAATTTTGATTATCCAAAATTCTTAACTTTGCAATGAATTCAAATGAATGCAATGAATTCATTCATTACCGCCTAATGACACAAATGAAACAATAACATAAGACTATCCTTAGGCAATCATTAGAGAAAATGATTTCCTTCTATTCTTAGGACATTCTCAACGTCTTTTTTTTTTGAATGGACGACTAACATAACTGGGTTGCTTTTAGTAGTGCATTGTATTAATAGTTAACTAGGGCCATTTGCATTGCTTAGAGTGGGGGTACCCGGCCCTTGTTATAAGACCTTTGCCGCAGATAAGTCTTTCTGTTGCCTTTCATCAACGTTTTCCTATTTGCGATTAATCTTGGGAACCCCTTACTTAGAGATTTTGTCATAAAGCGATATTTCTTTATACGTGACACGACCCAAGCGGAGAATGGCTGTGGAAGAGAATAGGATATAAGAAAACAAGATCTGGGCCCTATTGCATTTATCGCGGGGCCTCTCGCGTAGTTGCCCTAGGGCCTCTTATGAGGCGGGGTCGAAGTGAAAGGACCATAGTGGTAGGATAGGCATAAGTTGATGCTGTGAGTAGAAGGAGAGACTGAATGCGTTAAACCGGACCTGGCCGAAAATAAGGAAAGAGAGGTCCTGCTTTCTACCGAACTTCTTTTACTCTCTAATTCACTCCATCTTCTAAATCGCCGACTCATGAATCATTTATTTGCTCGCCTACCGCATTTAATAAAGTTTTCGCTTTCTTTCGCTGATCCTTCTTGAAGTTCTCACTTGTAATTATCAAAAGTGACTCACAGCGTGATGACGAGGTGATTTTTCTTTTTCACTCGCATCTACTTCTCACAGAGTAAATTTAGCTCTGAGGTTACCTGCAAATAATATTTTTAGATTACCTCCAGAAATGACTTTGCGAGTGCTAAACTGATATTAAAGAAGTAAGAAAAAATACTTAGTAATTTCCAAGTGATGTATTTTTAATGACTAGTTTCGTCTACAAGTAGACATCATCAGGACAGGTGTCTACTTGTAAGCGAAACTAGTAGTAAATAAAAAATGTATTCTGTAGAAATTACTAAATGTTTGTTCCAACTTCTTTAGTATGGCTCCCTTCCAAAAAGTAAAGCTTGAACATATTAGATTCTGAACTCATATTATTGATGTTTGCTAATAGGAGGAAACCTTTATTTTATATGAGCAATAGTTACAAATCTACAAGTAACCTAAGTTTAAAGTATTTCTAAACCTAAGTTAAAAAGTAATCTAAATCTAAATTTGAAGCATTCTAAGTTTAATTGAGTGGCGTGTTTGTTAATTATTGTAATATAGCAAGATATTTAAGCATACTTTCTAAGCAACACCACCATTTAAAACATTCTCGGCAACACTATTGAAAAAACCCGAAGACCTTCAATAATTGGAAATTTATCGAATTACTCGTTCTCATTGTTACATTAAATATATTGGAAAAACTAAAAGTAAAAATTTAATCAGATTTAAAGAGTTCTTCTCGAATGTCAAAAATTCACGTTTTCAGAATTCTAGTGTTGTTAAACACATTCTACACACTTCACATGGTATACTATCAAAATACGTTAAACTGATTTCCAATTCTAACAAATCTTTGAGGTCTTTAGAAAATTTACATACACGTATATATAATAATAGACACAACATTAAATAATTTGCGAGGTTGTAGTAATGAAATTCATGAAAAATTAAAGGAAAAATATCAGGAGGGCAATTTCAAGAGGCTGTATTATATAACGATACTGAAATTGTAATTTATATGAATAGTCAAGTCAATTTGATATTTAAAGTTGCCTAAGTGACATTTTTTCACTTTCGTTATTTTATTCCAAGTTTTGCGATGTGTTTAAGAAATTTTAAATCTGTTTCAGAAAGAGTTGAGATACGAAGCTTGATTTTTCGCCTACTGTTCCACTGATAACAAATGATAAGAAATTAAGAAGATTATAATTTTANAGAATTCTAGTGTTGTTAAACACATTCTACACACTTCACATGGTATACTATCAAAATACGTTAAACTGATTTCCAATTCTAACAAATCTTTGAGGTCTTTAGAAAATTTACATACACGTATATATAATAATAGACACAACATTAGGAACAATGATCTGTACTTTAATAAAATATTATATAAACTTTTGGACATTAATCTCTAACTCTTGACATTTCGTTCTTTTGTTTTTCCTTTACTGGCGTCAGTTTCTCCTTTTGTGAGATCAGTCTTCTCACTAGTACTAGACAGTAGCCCTAGATTAGTCTGTGGGGTATGTTCCTCAAAGAAACATTTATGGGTTTGACTTTTTGTGAGAAATTATATAAGGAAAGTATCGCTACAAAAATAATGAAAATATTGTCTTATTTCTCTTCTTTGCATTATTTATTTAAAAAATTCTGGTTTCATGAAATTCGGATAACGAACGAATTTATTCCAATCACGAAATTTTTCTTTGCTTTATTGGCATAATATTCCATAGAGTACAAAGGGCGACGATTTTTCACTATGACTATAATTAATTATAACGTCCATAATTACTGCTAACAATGTTCATGCATATCTGTTTGTATCAATTTATTGAAATAACCTTAAAGTCAATTAAACTCTTAAATTTCAGAGAATTCTCGTTTCTTTTTATAAGAGGTATGTTCGTCCTCAAGTATGAGTCCGTTCAGGGAAGGAATTTTTCGTTTTTGCTGATCCTAAACTATGGATTTTTTTATTTTTATTCTATTATATCTATTAATTTAACATAATCTATTGAAAAAGCCTTGAACTTGTGGAGTTCTAAACGGGATACAGAAATCTTACCATGTAACAATTCTACTAAAGTAATATATTAACATTATTA
>KZ308453.1:466648-508210 GCA_000376725.2 Ladona fulva
CTTCAAATATCTTTTATTTTTTTAATTTTCAGCTTCATTTATGGTCTTAGGTAAAACAGCGACTGAAATGTCCATAAGGAATTTAACTTTGCAATTTAATCATTTTTTATTCAAATTTATAAACTCTTCTCTTGAGTATTTTCGGATCTAAAGGCATGCATGTACTTAAACTCGCCCTGAAATAAAGTCGATTTATTATTATTATAAACCGGCAACGGTGGTGGACCGGTTAACGTGCTAGCTTGAGCTAGCGTTCCAACTCGATGGTCCCGGTTTTGAATCCCAGCTAGTCGGATTTTTCCGGTTAGTGAATGGTCGTGTATGTTCGCCCGTTGTTGCTGTTTCTTACCTATACATTTAGAATTTTTTATACCAGAAATACTCCAAAGAAATGGAAAGAAATCTGTTTGTCTTTTTCTCATTTATAGAATTGTGCATTTTAGAGATGGTGACAAAATTTTAACTTTAAGCTATTTTTTACAATAATTAAGTACCTCAACACATAATTATAAATACAATTAGAGAGGTATATACTGATTTGCATATCTGCCTGGCGAGTAAATATGGAAAAGGAGGAGAATAAAGGTTTTGGAACAGTGTACCCACTGGTAAATAATTGGATTTATTCGGATTGATTGTTTATTTATGCCAGTCAGAATCAATATTGTTTTTATCGCATTTAAATCGCAACGATATCTTTTGCCGTAAATTTCATGGCTGTGGAGGTGAAAAAATATCGGGAGCAGCATATCTCCATTTATTCGAACGTTCCTTGCACTTTCCCTCACGAATCGCGGAACCACGACACTCGCTGCGCTATACGAACTCAGGGAGTGGAAGTGATTAAGGAACGCGTGTTAAGGGATGCAGATTAAAGAGGCCTTTCGTTTGTTCTTGAAGGAAGCACTAAAGAATCTAAATAGCGCACTATCTTTTCAATGTATTCAAACATTCTCTGTGTAGCAGTACAAATCGAATGTGTGATTTCAATAATTTTTATATTTGATTAAAACAATTTTGATACTTGGTTGTAACATTTTCATAATATTAATAGTTCATATAACAGATGCGTAGCCTGGATTTGTTTCTGGTGGTTCAGATCCATGGAGTAAGTGGAATCTTCCCTACATTTCCGGGGAAGGCAAAATTCTGCCATAAGTGTAATTAAGATGGAATCAAATTTATATTTACATATATTCCATGCGAGTCACCAGTAGTGTGTTTAACTGTAAATGTTTAAACAATTACATTTTATCTTCCATAATCTCAGTTATTTATCACCCATTTTGGCTCTGGAGGGTTTAAAACCCAAACCCTCCTGACTTTGCCACTGCACATAATATACATTGAGAAATGATTAATAAATTTTGATTATTTTAAAAGACGAAAATACCCTCTCTTATCCCAAGGAAGAATGAAAATTCAATGAATTGAGGGGACCGGGAAACGAACTCGGGTCTCCCAATTGTCGGTCGGATGCTCTGTCCGTTGAGCTGTCCCGGCAGCACATTTCTCCAAGCCATTCGCGGTCCCGTCAGACGTTTTTCAAGTCCATTCTTCTTTGGGATTTTTCCTGGGTGCGCACCATCTAGCGCAAAATCACCCTTACCCGTTTTCCTGTATCCCCTCTTATTTTTGTTCCTAATAAGGAAAACAATCAAATTAATCCAATTTTGTTTTCGTATTCAGAAAACTTGATACATTTTTGGGAAAATAAAATTCACTAAGTAAAATAAAAATCACTAAGTAAATTTCAGAGTTAGTTCATCATCAGGTGATGATGTTCTGTTCGAAACCGGTCGTGAAACTAAATATACTCCTGTGGAATTTTACTTAGTGAATTTTATTTTCCTAGTGATGGAGTTCCACTTAGTTCTTCTTCTATAGATTATATTGATACATTTTCTACTTAATCGGTGTTGCACTAATTAAAATGGAAAAAGCACCAAGTGATAATTGGATTATAAAGATATTGATTGCTTTTACCCAGAGAGCGGTCTGAGGAAGCTGTGCTGGTAATGGACGGTTTGGATTGATAACATCTGTGAAATAAAAAATGAGCAATAAAGCGATTTTGCCCAATTTATGTTGTATATCTTTTCAGGTAAGGATGTTGACAGCTTCTATTCCCCTGTTATCTCTCTGTCAGGCACTCGAGTGCGAAAGAGTTAATTGATTTCTAGAGTGGAAAAGGTATTTAAGACGGCCATTTCATATTTCATATATCGTCAGCTCATTTTTTGCTGAAACAAAGAAATATCTAGAACCAGATGCAGTTTTTTGCGATTTAATTGGAGGAGAGAAAATGTTGGATATTAAATTCCTCCCACTGCACGACCATTGGTTTTACGTCTTACCTCTTACGTGTACGGAAACCGGATAAGCAAAGTAAAAGGGACAGCGAGTGATTCGTGCGCGGAAATCTGTCGGTAAAATCAGAGAGTAATGTAGAAAACGGCAACTGACTCCGATAATACGGTCGTGAAATACTCAAAGATTCCAATCTTCATTCTTTGGACATTAAAACGAGTTGATGTGTTAACGGCGCAAATTGAACGGTATCCCTATGGGGAATGGAAATGAGAATCTGTTCCAGCTGGTTTACAGTCCAAAGTGATACGGAATGATTCCTAGCCACGATTGACGCATAATGATCCCATTACCCTTTATCCTTAGAGTTCGCCTGCAATTCACGACTCCGCCCTAGGGAAAGCGCTCCTTTCTCGTTTCTTTAAAAACATTCTTTTTTGCATTCAAGGCCTTTTTCCTATTTAAATTTTGCGTCCCTCATTAGTATCGACTCTCTAAGTTCCTTTTCCGTGATACTTTTACTGTTTGCCATGACTTTCAGGGACAGGGTTTCTTAAAGAATTCCGGCTGTTTTCCCCAATGGGTTTAAATCCAATAAAAGCTTTCTGAAGGGCTTCCTTGTAAGGCAATCGTATTTTTATGTTGGTTATAGCTTTTAAGTCTCTCACGAAGGTGCTTCAAGTAGTGTGAATTTGATGAGCTAAGTTATTTCTTGTAAAACTTACTACGAACTTAATTCTCTTTGTGAGTTGTAATTAGTAATCTGTAATTTATTCTTTTGTTTTAATGTGTGATNTCAGCGTGAAGGATGACAAGCTCCGGAGGGAAATCGCTAGGAAAGAAAATCTGCTTTACTAGACTATAGTACTTTAAATTAAAATTAAGTTTTCCGTAAAACGTCGGAAACATTAATTTCGTTCATCTCTTAAGTGAAAAAAGTACTTTTCCATCTAATAACAGAAGAAACCAGCGTGAAATTTACCATTTCACCTAATTTTATGCAAATTTTTATCGAACGACTTTTGAGTCTTTAGCCACCCAAGAGGTGCAAATTTTCCTCAACTTCGGTTCTCTAATTGTCTCAGAATAGAAATCTTACCACAGCTTTCTTTTATTACTATGAACTTTGGTGGTCGTCCATAATTTCTGAGATCTCGCAGATTTTTCTTTTGCACATAAGTGATAAACCTAAACAATTATCGTGAAGAGGTGACAAAATTGCAGTCAATCGCCTTTTTTCCTGTTTAAAGTTCCTGTCGGAGGTCGATTACGTCTTCCAGTTTGATCGATTCTCCTTCTTCACTTGCCTATGGGAATGAAAATTCTATTCCTGGAATATTGGCGACGGCCGTCAAGCCGATCTAGACACGTTACATTAGCAGTGAGAGGAACAAAATACGTTCTATTTTGCAACCGTTTGCATTTATAATACCGGAAAATCGTTAGCGCCGCAACTCCATGGTGGCTAAATAGTTGTAGTCGCTCGATGTATCCCGTATCCTCAGGTTGGAAATTAATTTTATCCGTCTCGGACTTCCCTTCGTATTGGACATAAACAGCCGTATTTTAATGCCGTTCATTCTCAGTCTTTTACATTTAAACGGAAAAATATTTCAAATTTTTTTTTGAGAACGTGAAACGTATGAATATATTGAATAGCATTTCCTTATAAGACCATTACTACATCAGTCGTAAATTAGGGTAATTTTTTTTACATCCGTTAAGCTTTTCTCAATTTGAGCATTTATCCCGTATATTCTCGTTTTTATTGCCCAGATAATTGCAGTAAGGAATGGCGTCTCTTAGTTTATGAGGACAGATTTTCTGACATATAACCTGTTTCAAAGAGCTGCTGTTCCATCATGAGCTATTCCTTAGCTTTGATGTTCACATTTAAGTAGTCTTGTCGCGATACAATGAGTGTCTAATAACGTACATTCAAATTAAATGTATCGTTGGAGGTTTTCACTATTTTATCTTTTCATCCCGATTCTTTAGTGGTATCCTCTTCTAGTGCATTCCCTGCTGGGGAAAGAGTAATCCAATGTGTTAATTTTACTAAAGCTAAAATACTAATATTTGATTTACGATTTGAGAAATAGTGTTATTCGATATGAGTGTTAAATATTAGCGAGTTATATAGGATTAGATATAATCTTTATTGAATATATTGCGAATATAAATCTTCTTTTAATTCCAACTAATTGTTACTTCATATTCACAGCATTGATATTACGGTGATTTAGCAGATAATCGATGAAGGAAATCTTTTATACCACATGGATGTGCAAATATAAGTCAAACAATTACAAAGAATTCCAAAGCAGGGAAATGTTTGAAAGAATTCGAATTATGAAAACTTTTGGGATATACTGTTAGTAGCAAAAAAATTTAAAATTAAGAAGATGAGTTGTTTATGATCTGAATACAAAATTCTCCGGTGCTAACCTCCCACACAGTTGTAGAAATCGTTGTTTTCTGGAACGTTGTTATCGCAAACAAATTGCTTAACTCATAGTTATATCACATGAGTGATCACATGAAAATCACATCACGTGATCTATTGCTTCATTAATATGCAAATAAAAATACGCCTTACACAAGTAAATACTCAGAAATCTAAAACGCAAATAAAAAAACTTGATACGAAGGGCGACGACAAATGTATGACAGAGTCCACTACTGAATAAATAATATAAAATACCTTAAAAATACACAAATTATAATAAAATGAGAAAACAGAATGCAAGTTCCTCAATTTAGATCGTTCTTTGGATACGGTTGTCTAATTAAGATAAATTTTTTATCACCGCATCGCACATTCAAACGTTTGGTCAAAATTGCTCACTTTTTTACCAGGGATATGAATCATGAATTTCGGAGGATATTTATTATCTTTATTGTGTTATTTGTCACCTTGGCCTTCAATGAAGCTTTGCTATATGGTGTCGCTTTCGGATCCGAGTGAATTATGCATGAATGAGGAAAGCATGCATAGCGTTCTCATATGTATTTAATTTTATGCATTGGCTAATTTTATCGTTGCATGGCGAGACAACTTTTGGTCCTCCCTGAATAAATTCTTATGACCTTCATTTACTTCAAATCTCGCCGAAAGGCCAGTTTTCAGAACCGGAGAGAGAGGGAAGAGTACATATACTCCTCAACCATTGCAATTCCATTTACGTATTCATTATTTCGATGGATATTCAAATTTTACTACTTTACAAAGAAGGTTCTTCGAGAAAGAAAAAGAGAAATAAAAATCAGGAAGTGAATGAATTAGTTAAATGATATATCTTATTTCCTGCCAAATAGTCTCCATAATTTCGATATAGTACTTCTATAAATGTAATTTCTAAACACACACACCGTTTTCTGAAATTTTGTTTTGAATCGAATTTCATGATAACGGACACATTTTACATTTTCTTGAGTCTCTTTAAGAGCAAATTGTTTTCTTTGTGCTTCTAAGTACGATGGTATTTTGCGACATTTTCATTTAAGTTTCGTTGTGAATTACCTATAGTTCTGGTAATAATATATTCATGCAGTTTTACCGATCTTGTATTTTAGGATAATTACTTAATAATCGTCAGTCACAATTTTAAATCATTCACTCATTACTGTAAATTCAAATTAAAGAGAAATTAATGAATCTCTATCTTTATCTTTATAATCTATTATTTTAATTAATAATCTTTTGTTTCTTTATCCGAGAATACATTCATCTTCTTTCTCTTCTTGTACTTCTAAATATGTCCGGACGATTATAGTTGTAAGTAATGATTTGCTGCAGAAAGAATGGCATTTTTAAAGGAAATTTATGCAATAATGACTAGCCTATAAAGTATGACATTTTACCGTTAGGGCGCTTGACTTTTTCCATATCTTACAAAATTTGTGGATTATGAGTAAAAATTATTTGTCTTTCTTTTTGAAAGTAAAATATTTACATGTTGCTTTCTATGTACCTATTTCATTTATATCGAATTCAGTTCTCAGCAAGCGAAAATTATGCTTATTTAGTGTATTAAAAAATATGAAATGTCTGTCAGCGTGAAGGATGACAAGCTCCGGAGGGAAATCGCTAGGAAAGAAAATCTGCTTTACTAGACTATAGTACTTTAAATTAAAATTAAGTTTTCCGTAAAACGTCCGGAAACATTAATTTCGTTCATCTCTTAAGTGAAAAAAGTACTTTTCCATCGAATAACAGAAGAAACCAGCGTGAAATTTACCATTTCACCTAATTTTATGCAAATTTTTATCGAACGACTTTTGAGTCTTTAGCCACCCAAGAGGTGCAAATTTTCCTCAACTTCGGTTCTCTAATTGTCTCAGAATAGAAATCTTACCACAGCTTTCTTTTATTACTATGAACTTTGGTGGTCGTCCATAATTTCTGAGATCTCGCAGATTTTTCTTTTGCACATAAGTGATAAACCTAAACAATTATCGTGAAGAGGTGACAAAATTGCAGTCAATCGCCTTTTTTCCTGTTTAAAGTTCCTGTCGGAGGTCGATTACGTCTTCCAGTTTGATCGATTCTCCTTCTTCATTTGCCTATGGGAATGAAAATTCTATTCCTGGAATATTGGCGACGGCCGTCAAGCCGATCTAGACACGTTACATTAGCAGTGAGAGGAACAAAATACGTTCTATTTTGCAACCGTTTGCATTTATAATACCGGAAAATCGTTAGCGCCGCAACTCCATGGTGGCTAAATAGTTGTAGTCGCTCGATGTATCCCGTATCCTCAGGTTGGAAATTAATTTTATCCGTCTCGGACTTCCCTTCGTATTGGACATAAACAGCCGTATTTTAATGCCGTTCATTCTCAGTCTTTTACATTTAAACGGAAAAATATTTCAAATTTTTTTTTGAGAACGTGAAACGTATGAATATATTGAATAGCATTTCCTTATAAGACCATTACTACATCAGTCGTAAATTAGGGTAATTTTTTTTACATCCGTTAAGCTTTTCTCAATTTGAGCATTTATCCCGTATATTCTCGTTTTTATTGCCCAGATAATTGCAGTAAGGAATGGCGTCTCTTAGTTTATGAGGACAGATTTTCTGACATATAACCTGTTTCAAAGAGCTGCTGTTCCATCATGAGCTATTCCTTAGCTTTGATGTTCACATTTAAGTAGTCTTGTCGCGATACAATGAGTGTCTAATAACGTACATTCAAATTAAATGTATCGTTGGAGGTTTTCACTATTTTATCTTTTCATCCCGATTCTTTAGTGGTTTCCTCTTCTAGTGCATTCCCTGCTGGGGAAAGAGTAATCCGAGTTTATTCCATGTTTAAAACCCTCTAGGCAAATAAATCTCTGTGATAAATATTGAAAGATCATTGTAGGTATTCATTATATTTTCATTCCAACAGACCCTCCAATTTACATTTCTCTTCCCACAGTTTAGTAAAAACAGTAGTGATAAAACTTTGTGAGCAGTAATAATTTTTCTTAATTCATAGTTAGATAAAATGAAAAACGAGAATAAACTGAAGGAAGATGAAGCGCTACTTTAATTTTATTCCGCTACCGTGACGAGATTTACCAAATCTTAGTTGACAACTCCCTCGCAGTTTTTTAAATGGTTTTTGTGTCTTCCATCGTTGAATTTCGCCAGTACAAATTGAAGGATACAAATTCAGAAAAGGTTTAAGAATTTTAATTCAGAAAGGATATGGGTAATCTTTGATGTGGGTGGTGTGCATGAGAAGCTATCTGCCTCATCTTGAGTTACGTTTTGCCAGTGTTTAAATATTTCGTCGAAATTCTTCATTTAGAAAGGAGTTCAACGAGAGGAGATTATTTTCAATCCTCCCTCGGTTAACGTTACTTGATTTAGAGGAAAAATTATTTATGTCCCTTAATTTGGTGCGGAGAGTTGAAGAAAGACCGTCGCCGTATAACCGTCGGTTGCCAGTTCTGGTTTAAGGAAAAGATACACTTTAACCCCTATTTTATCATAGCAATCTTACAGACTGTCTTTCGCTTGTTGCAGATGATATAATATGCCATCGGATTTTCTAAGGGCGTGGGTGGTGATTTATGGGGGACAAACGAGCCCTAACTTGAAATATCACCTTCCTTTTCCCTCTCTTATGAGCACATGTCGGTGCGTTTCTGGTTCGGATCAAGAGGGAAAGTGGCGAGGATCGTGTCTATAATGACTCTTTTAGGAAAAGAAATTCTGGAAAAAAACGACGGCTTAAGACCAAAAGGATAACTAAGATATTGTATCCGGAAACTGGTCTGCGCTTGCGGGTCGGAGGCGAATGAATAATGGAGAGTTTGATTTAGCGGCATTGCAGAATGAAGGGAAAGCTCTCAGCCGTGTGTGTTCCGAAACGTCAGTTTGGGCGATAAGGTGAAATAATTATTACGCGCGGCGGAGTCATGACCAGGATTAGAACGCCATGGAAATGTGTGTGTCGGAATTTTCTTTTGGTGCGCTCGATTTGAATGGTACTTAAAGGATCCGCAGAAAGTGTTTGACTTATCGCTGGTAGATAGAATAGTGGATAGATGTTAATGAGGGAAAGGGCAATGATTGGGTTGCGTAGAAACTGAGTCACAAAAGAAATTAAATGCGATAAAGCATCGGTGTATAATGGAATCAGTAACAGTCCATTATATAAACAATATGTCTCGTATGGGGAGATAACGTCGAGTGTTTGAATGCGCATTGAAAGTTTCGATTACCTTGAGGTTAAAGTAGATAAAAATTATAAATGAGGTTTACAGATTCTCATTAAAACGTAGTATTCTAAACTCTTCTATCTATTCGTGGGCGTAATCTGGAGTGCAGAAGGTTCTCATGCGAAGGCTCTCATACGAGCTCATGATGACATGCAGGGGTATATATTTAGAGAAAACCAATCCATTTATCGGATAGTATTCAAACAACTCTGAGGTATCCTGTTGACAAGACTGTAGCCACTCTACTCTAATTGCCGTCGCGTATATTACATGTATGAATATTTTTATTTTCTTGAGTATAAGTATTCTTTCACAAGTTATTATTCTTCATAAATATACTGTCTAATTTAAAGAAAGCTAATCGGATCGAAAAGGATCATGATCCAAAATCTAAGTATAGAACTCATAAATATTTTAAAATGAAATAAAATAATTTTAAAGCGAATTTTCAATAATTTAAAAGTAATTAAACTAGTATATTCTCTTACAGTACGTTTCCATTTAATTTGGCGGATAAATAGGAAATAAACAGGGACTACGAAAATTAAAAGGTTAAAAGAATACATTTAAAGCATAAATTAGGCCCATTAAATGTGACGAAATATGACATATTTATCTCTGAACCATGAGAAAATACGTTTGAAAGTTATGAGTTTCATATATACTGCAAAAATATGGAGTTAGTTATTTATGCATGTTCATTGTTCATATAGCTTACACCTATTGTGCAAATATATTTGGTTTTTTATTAATGAGGCTTTAGTAATACTTGGGTGGATAGGATTTAAAAAAATATAAAATCAGTCTCAAAAGAAAATATTTTTGCAGAATTTAATGATTGAATTGCCGTCCAGAAGGTGGTACACCTGTGTTTAGATCCTCATACAACAACCTGACGATGATGCGACGGATCTACTCACCGGGTGGTATTCCGTAATTTGTAAATACGTTGCAATTTGGCTTTCTGGCCACATTGGAAAGCTGGAGGGGAATACGTATAACATAATAATTAATCGTAGCATACTAACTAATATAATTTAAAGAGAAATAAAGTGAATGATAACAATTTAAACTTAACTAAGAATGGTTTTTACCTTTGCGCTTCAAATTTACTCATATATATTTTTTCAACTTTCTTTCTTCAGGAATGAGACGGGAAAAGTAGTCTTTCGGAATATCTTTTTATTTTTCTGATTCATAGGTTCGATCTATCTTTCCTTCAAATGTGACATTATCTTTGATTTTGCCTCGCAAATATTTGGCAAAGGATATATTTGTCAAACAAAGATTGTGTTACGAGATGCAAAAACAATAAAATGGTATCGCAGTATTAGCAGATGCATTAAGTATTACAATTGGTATTAAAAAAATTGTCATTCATGAACGATGTATGAGGAAAACTTCTTGGGGTGAGGAATTTTTCTCCTGTAAGCCTTTCGACGTGTGTCACTGGCCATTTTTTGGACATCAGTATACATTTTTTTTTCGAAATAAAAATCTTATTGTTATTATAAGAAAATTGGAAATAAACTTCTTCCCAAAATATCCTGTAAAGTAATTGAACTGATTTTTCGCTTTCAGCTTGTCTAAGTATACGTCTCATTTCGTCTACAGATCTCCTTAGCCAGGTTGACATTGAAAAATATACCCAATAACCATGACTTTCTACCTCGAATTTATGCACAAAATTTCGCAATGTTAAGAAATTAGTAGCTTTTTATAAAGTGAAAAATATTAATAATTTCCTATGAACGATTTAGATTATAATTCGATATTTTATTGTCAACCAAGCCTCTCAAAATCCTAGATATTGTCTGGTTGTCTGCTCAATTGCGTATTAGAAAGTTCATAATTAATTTGGTTTGGTTAACTTAGAGAAAGTTCAAAATATATTGTTCGATCGAAAGACAGTATGCATGAATGAATTTCAAAACATATTTAATGGCGTTCAAAATTTTCCAATAAGTTTCTCTTTTCAGTTCTCAATTTTCAAATTTATAGGTGAATCTGTATACTCTATCTAGAAATGCAGTAAGGTCAGCAAGAAGCACTTAGCGCATCTGGTAGAGGAGTAATCAAATCATGTCATTCAATTTAATTTCTCTATTTGATCTGAAGATTTTCCCTTCGGCTTAATTTCTTAGACAGCTTCAGACAATTACTCAAGCAGCAAAAATCATTTAACGGAGTGAGTCGTAGCCGAAGGGTGGTCTGCATTCTCAAATGCTCCATATGTTATAAAACGCTATTGGTTCTAAAACGAAAGGATGTGATAATCTAGTAGCGAAATATTATCGGAGTTTGTACGACTCTTTCCCTTCACTTCTATCACATTTCCCAACGGCTTTTGCCATAACCGTTATTTTATGGACGAATTCTTATTTTTGCTCTTGAACTCGACCGCCGTAAACAAACGGCATAAAAATCATTTTAGATTTCGCGGGATTTTTCGCTGCTGTTGCTAATCGCCGGCCTTCGGAGGAGAAACGAGAATATGCCACATTTTAAGGTCTATGGTTTTGGATTTGAATCAAGGCCAAAGGTGCCGGTTGTAAATTTTGAGTTTGTCTCTTTGGAATTCGATTAAAAATGTAATGCATCTCGGTCGCTTGCAATTTTCCCTGCGCTACTTTTATTCAGTGTCAGCTAAATAGAATGAGTTATTTTACTATCGAACGTATGTAGAATAAATACCATTGGGGAAATTAAATGAAACATTTTGGCTTACGTTTATCACGGAAGTCATAAAGTCCTTATTCTATGGAATTTAAAAGTATTTTTGTGACATTTACCCTTCAAGTATCGGGTATTGTTGAAGGGTTTTAAAAGAGTACCAAAGAATTGCATACGTGGTTCGTAGGAGATTTTTGAAACTTCTATAAGCTTGAATGATTTCCAGAAACCTCGAAGAAATTATAAATTCTTCTATTATTATTCTGGAAATGGCTTTTTTGTAAGCTCCAGAAGTTGGCAAAGCTTTAGGCAGTCCTCAATTAATATCGAAAAAGAGTAAGACTGCTCCGAAGCTTCCAAGCGCTTCCCGGTTTGAAATGTAATATCTCCGAAACAAAAAGTGAACTGAACAATAAATAAAAGTTCATGACTTTGTAATACGATCTATGTACATCAAATATATTTGTTTGACTTTATCTTATAAGCCTTATATCCCGTATTTTGTGATTGCTTAAGTGAATGATGAAATTATTTTTCTATCTTTCTTTTTCTGATATCCCTGTGATATTAAAAAATGCTAGTTCGTCTTGAAATGCCCACATAATGCATAAATAAATAAATATGTCTTATAAAATTGGGTCCAAATGTTATATATGTTATAATCTTTTGTAATTAGCGGGATAGCCCTCTGATCAATCATAAGTCAGGTTATATAAGAAACCATTGGTTTAGATAAAACGATTCTCATTCGCGAGCGCAGCAGTTCGTAAAGGGAGAAATTAGGCAAGATCACTTTCATTTTCTGAATTTTCGCGTTCACGAACCATCCGATAGAAGTACGCGGACATTAAGAAGTCGTGGAGTTCCGATTTTCTTTTTTTTCACCATCGGTGGAAACTAAAGCGAAAAACAGTTACGCGCCGCAGAGTGTGGAAAATTCTTTGGCTTTTCGAGTTAGAGGTGCATATGTCTTTCCCATTTAAAAATATTCGAGGGAATCAATAGAAACTCATTTTCTCTACTTCTCTTTGGTTGTGCAAGCTTCATGCTCGGTATGACGTGGGAGACTGCAGTTCTTGCAGCACACCTACGCCTTTGTTACCACATTAGGGTTCATTTGATTGGGACTCCCGCAACAACGGGCAGTTTGTTTTCTCTTTCTGCGGTTAAGATGACTTGTGCGAAAGCATGCCGGATGAGGAGCGGACCCGTGCTATTCCGCTTTGCCACGCCTACAATTTTTCAGCTTTTAGTTTACTTCCGTTACCCTCTCTCTGTGCACCAAAGGCCTTGGTAAACACCAAGGTTACAGGCGCTTTGAAGAAATTAGACGGTCCCTTTCGAATATTTTCAGAGGCTCTTGTTCTTTCACTAGGGATTCGATGGAAAAGAATATTTCAAGGTGACTTTGCCTCTTACCAAAACGTGAAGGATGCCCTGATTCAAGGATCTCTGTCCATTTCATGATCATCTCTTGTTCCCTTCTAATCTACGCATTACCTTGACGGGTGTGGGAAATGGATTCCCAGATCCCAACACCTGTGAACATTTATTTGGAAATCTAATTTTTTTTCCTCTCCTTCCGGTTTCCTGGACCGAGAAAGGATTAATTGCTCCAAAACGTACTGCGAATGTATTATTTATCGATATCGACAGGAAAAGTTAATCCGTTTTTAGAGATAAAAATATTTGAAATTAATTTTTGTAGTGCTCTCGAGAATGTTGCCCATGTCTGTAATTTGCGGGTCGAAGCGTTTAAAAGTTGATATTCATATGAACTGAATCCAATACTCAATCGAATTGATTGTAACCAATTTAAATTTACCTGATTATGTGAAACCTATGTTTTAGGAAGTATATATAGATGCGCCCCAGACTAAAATAGTGAGTTTAATTTGCATCTTTCGTAATTTTAATTTCGTATCAATTTTCTAGGTAGGGAGTTGAAAATAAACTATTTGAAATTAAACAATTTATTAAACTATTTATTAAACTATTTTATTAAAAATTATTTACCTTGGATCATTATAAACATAATGATCGAAGGTATTCCAATTTATAAAATATGCATCGAGTTTTAATTTTAAAAGCGGAAGACTAATTTATAAGCAAATATCGTAATTTCCCTGAAACTGATTTGGCCGCTGTGAATTAAGATATGAAGCTTAACTCGCTATTATTCTATTCATCCTATTCATCAGTAAAAGTCAAACTGAATTAAAGAAAAAATCAAATTAGTAAATACTTTCAAATTTAATTTATACGATAACAGAAACACAATAGCACCTGTGTTTAGATCCTCATACAACAACCTGACGATGATGCGACGGATCTACTCACCGGGTGGTATTCCGTAATTTGTAAATACGTTGCAATTTGGCTTTCTGGCCACATTGGAAAGCTGGAGGGGAATACGTATAACATAATAATTAATCGTAGCATACTAACTAATTATAATTTTGTGTAATTTAAATTTGTTATTATTAATTGATTTTCTTTATTCTGTTGTTTTACCACAAAGTCTAGGTCGAAACATAATGTATAAGTTGTTTGAATTTGCAAATGGTGTTCTTTGATAGGTAATCTTTATCAAAAGCAGCTTTTTTAACTCCTTAAGATTTTGAGTCAATGGAAATTTCAATCTTATAGAAGACAAGCAGCTCTCTCATTTCGTTCCACGCCAGAACTGGTAATAGTTCCAAAATATCCCTTCTGATTGTCTCACCATTTTTTCTTTTAAGTTTGTAGATGTTGTTCCACTTACTTTTCTCATGGAGTCACCTTTTTTGTCCTCCTCGTTTGGTAATAGTACCTCTTTCGCACAGTTAAAAAACTCTCATCTCGTTTGTCCAAGTCACGGTCAGGTAACGAGTCACGCAAAAGAGAGCGGCAGTCACGATGCGGTTCCTAAGGAGATGTCACTGGTCGAGGAAATTTCCCGGAAGCATCCCAAAGAGAAAAAACGCATCCGTAAGTAATTGCTTGGCACCGCGGGGAAATGACGTTCCGCACCTATGGATTACGGAGGGGTTGTCTCTTCACCGGAGAGATTTCGGCGGTAATGTGATGTAATAACTTTTGTAATGAGCGATGAACTGAGGAGGAAATTGTTTCAAATTGGGCAATTTAATTTGCTCGCGGAAACCGTAAATAAATTATTCAATGGTCGTGAAAGATCGGCTTTCCCTTCGTGAACATGTATACGATCGCCTTCAAAGCTGTAAGAATTATAAGAAATTTTACGAATAGAAAATATAAAAGTAGTAGAGTTATGTAATATAGAATGGACGTCATAATTTATCCATTCGAATTCGGCTTTCAACCTTCATAGCTCTTCATTGACATCCCGAAATCTTTTTATTAAATAGCCATACGTTTATGCTAGATGTTCTATATTATGAGAAGAGTCTATAACTATGAATATGTCAAATTGAAGATAGGAAAAATCATCCTAGAGTACCAGAAATCGATCCGGGGATTTTGGATTCGTGTTGAATTCACACATGCTGTAGATGAAATAAACGTATGCGACACCAAAAGCTTTAAGAAATTGGATGGTTCGTTTTGGTTATTTCACAGATTTATTGAAAAGAGTTATTTAGGATTTTGAGAAGTGTATTCTCATGAGATACATAATCATGCTATCGAATTTCTGTTATTATTTTAGCAAATTCTTACAACATTCACTTTCTTCCCCTATAATGGCGGTAGATTTGATGGTGGTTTGGTAGAAGCGGATGATTTTAGAGAAATTATTTTAAAATTCAATCATCTTCAATGGAAGCTTCGATGGTTTCGGCCTTGACTCGGTGGTATGCCGTAATGGAAGAAACATAATTCGTTAGACTAAGAATTTTATGGTATGGTATGGTTAAATATTAGTTTAATTGTTAATATGGTATTGTATAATTAATAATGAGAATAATTAATAATTAGTTGTACTAACAAGAAGTAAGAATTTTACGGTATAGTACAATTAAAATTCTTAGTCCAATTAATTGTGTTTCTTGTGTTCAATGAAGCCCTCTATCGACATGTTCTGCCGGAAATTTACCATTCTTCCACATGATATGTTATCAATTCTGGATCAACTGCATGATAAAAAAGTAAGGAGAAAACAGCTGCCCACTTAAAGACTTATCTGGAATTTTTTGCCACTATTTTTTTTTGAGCGCTGATCAATGTAATGCATACTCACGTCTCTCTGTTTCCGAAGCGAAGTGTCACAAGTGCACAGAGCTTTAGAATGCAATTTGAAAGGAGAGAAAGAGAGTTAGAAAAGTGGAATAGATGCATGAAAGTGATTGATCACACAATAGTGATTCCAATCATTCATTCAGCCCATGATTTACAAAAAATTCTCAGCTTCACGCCTTCTTTAACGAATGATCTCAATAGCCAGTGCACAGCACGGGATACCAATGGATTGTTAGCACTAATAATAGAGATCGAGGTCAGCTTAATATTTTATCTTTCATATCGATGCTTGAAATGTATGTACTGTTGGTTTACGCCAAATCACCGGCTAATGAGAAGAATGTTATTTCTCGATGAAGAATGCTATCTGAAATGAATAACGTGAAGCCTTATCCTTCTCGTGTCAAGAATCTTTAACTTCTAAACAATTAAAAGTAAAATTTGTCTTAATTATCACCTATTTCTTGTTATGATTAAGGCCAGTTGATGCGATCTTTCTATTGTTTTAATTTAGCGGCTAACGCATTTTAATCCATCTATTATTATTTAATTAATCAATAATTATTAAGAATTACTCCTCGTGAAACAATCTGCAGCTCAACCTCAATATGTGCCACTATAGAAATAATAAAAATAGGTGTATATAAGATTATGTTATGATGGATCACTTTTAGCATTTTCCGAAATGAATGTAAAATGTTCACAGTTAAGTAGCACAGTATTAAAACGAGTGTTTAGGTTTTAATTTTTCTCCACAATGAGAAATGTATCAAGTCATTCTTGAACCATTAGTCCTTTCACCTTATTTCGTGAGCGAATATCTCGAGCAATACTCATATCCCCTCTTTCTCGCATTAGCAATAATGATCGTTATATTTACGATCTGAATGTATTCAAAACAAAGCTTAATATACAGTGCTGGTTTCATACCTTCATGTAAAAAATTACTCTTGTCATATTAACTTCGGAGCTGAAGGGAAATTTCTGCTAGGGTAAGGTAAATAAATCGATACCATATACTTAATCGACCGCTTGTATCAACTAGATCACTAGCAAAATCATTATCCATACATTTTTAATTTTAGCCTTTACATTTCTTACCTATTTTATATTTGCTCTAATGATCTCGTATTCTCGGTATGAACTTGTTACTTACTAATCTTTTTCATATAATTAGACGTTACGCAGCAAAAATAAACTCAACTGGTAGTAATTTTAAAAATACCAATTAAAATCGAATAGCTGTTTTGAATATGTATTTATTAAAAATGCTCCTTGGAATATTATTGCTTAGAAATGCACTCTACGTGTTTGGACACGGCAATGTAGTTTATTGGCTAGAATACTTGTCTAGAAAGTGGAAGACCTGGGCTCGAGTCCCGGTCATGTTGCTATTTTTCACTTCTGCTTATCCATTGGCTCATTATTTTATCAGCTATTACAGTAATAAATTCTGCAACGAAATCAGAAGTATCAGTTTCCTTGGATACTCAAAAATTTTAATGTAGTTTCAATGGCTGCTGTTTTGTATCGGGCGTCTTCTCGAAAAGGAATGTTATTGTAGTAAGCATTTGTGATTTTATTCATAACTATTACTTAATGCAGTAAATTATGATTAGATCTAATATATATATATATATATATATAACTAAATTATTAACTTATGTCGGTTTCATCTTAAAATTAGTTTAATTTGTTTAGGGGATACTCACTGATAAATTCTGCGTTTCGATATTTAGATCGATTAGAATTAGAAATATTATTGCTTTAGTAGCTGATGGTCTATTGAAATATAAGGTAAGAATAATAGTTAACATATATTGACCTTTTAGATAAATTAGGAAATAAGTATGTTTCCAAAACGTTAATCTCAAAGATTGGAGCTGAAAACCTAATTTAATAGATAGATTTCATTCTATTTATAACGTCAGCCTTACAATTGATTGGTGCTTTTAAAATGCCCGATAAATCGGCATGTGTATCGGCACTTTGAGTATGTTATAGTTAAGCATGTAGAAATATTTAAAGGGTAACATTCTACGCAAAAGAACGCAAAGGAATGATAAAAATACCGCCTGAAAGAATAAGTTCTTAATGATTTCTATATTTGTTCTTCCTCACTTGTATGTTTTGTCTTCCATTTCCTATACCTTCTCTTTTGATGTTGTTATGGAATTCGTGTGAGACTATAGAAATTCGGTTGAGTTAAAACTTAACCGGACTTCAGTAGTCTAGCTGGTGATATTCATTTCAGTAAAGAAACAAATTCCTTCATTGATTGGCAGATCATTCATTCATCATCTTTGAATATCTGAATTTGAGATGGCACTTTCCCGCATACATTTTGGTCCAAAATCATTCACCCGCATTTAAAGACGAATGAACATCCGAGAGCGTTGAGAGTAGGAGAGGAACTAAAAGGAGACAGTTGAATTGTTGGGTCGCTGCCCGAGTAAAGGTCGTCCAGTGCTCAAATGCATCGTCCTTGCATCTTCTCTAGGATACCGTTACTCCAGTTATGCGTCCTCATCCCAACCCTTCCACTCTTCCCAAGTCTCCTACTAACATCACCTGCACTCCCCATGTACCACGCCCTTTCCTTTGCGCTGTCCTCCTCTTTAATCAAGCACTTCCAGACCCACGTTTTCCTTTCCACGTCCTTCTATCGGAGATTTTCTCGCGTCAACTCCTCCCCCGTCCAATCAGTCATTATCCTCCCTCTCTTACGCCTAGTTTCCCTTTTAGTGATCGTTGTTTGCTTTTCTTTCACCCGGTTATTTGTCCCGTTGCCATCGTGCTGCGGAGGCGTTGTATGAGGTGCTTGCTTGAGGAATGAAAGGCGCTCATTTGGAGTCTTAGCGTGATTATCTCTTATCGATATTTCTTCTCCGTTACATTCATTTGTTCGGAACGGTAGTCACGATGTGATCGCTTGGGTATGATTAAAATTTTCAGCTTGAAAGGAAACGTAATTGCAAATGATTCATTTATAAATGCTTCCTAGACATTTTATTTGTCTTATGTCAACATGATAGAAAATCTTATCATGGCATCTTATAATCATCATCCGAATCCTTTGCTTTCATATCAGGGCTTCACTATTTCGATCTTAAGCAATTTCCTACTCTGACAAATTCATTGAAATTCTTATTCACATTTTAAAATGTACGCGTTTCGATCCGAAGCCTTTACCTCTATTGGGAGCTCTAGCTCAAGGGCTTGGTATCAAAGGGCCTAGTATAACAGTATCGTTAAAATATTAGTGCTGTGTTTTTATGCAAACCTGTTTGTTTCACTATTTCACCTCACTTCTTATGGAACAACTTGTAGCTATAATATATAAATCTTTCCGCAAGGAAATACTCAATTGATATATTCATATTTTTTGCTAACTACAGTCGCGGAAAGAACTAGTTTCGGAAACGTGTCGCTCTCACTACCAATTCTATAATATAATGTCGCATATAAACCGGCTAGAGCAGTAGGCAAAACAAACAAAAACGGCATTAGAAGATCTACTTTCTCTAAATTTCACTATTACCTGAAATCGTGCTACTAATATCACTTTTACTGAAGATTCCCAGTCGGCATAAGAGCTAATTCAGTTATTGAGATATAATTCCTTATTCGGTAGCTTAATTGGTTAAGGCATCCACCCAAGAAGAGGAAGATTCCGGAATTTCCTATTAGTAGTGTTAAGTTTAACCATGAGAAAATGTTCATAAGGTATATCATTGTAGATTTAAATAAAATCATGGCTGATAAATTTTACTGAAGTTTCTTTGTTTGGGTGATTATTTAAACTTTATACCTCGAGGCAAAGAAAACTAATGGCCTAGAATTTTTAGGAGTCTTTTCTTAATTCTTCACAAGTCATCCTTCGTTTTTCTGCATTTGCCTTTCCATTTCACACCCCTTTCTGTACTCTTTCGCTCCACCATATTCTTCCATATAAACTTCCTTCTCCATAAGGAGATCTGGAAGCGTCTCCAGGTATGCATCGGCTGAGTGCCTGGCGCCACTTAAAGTTTTATTTGATTGATTTAGTGCGGCGTCGTGATCTTCGACCCTTTGGCTCACGCTTGTCCATGTCTGCATGCGTAAGAGGCAGCATATAGGCGGATAGGTTTCTTTATCTGGGTCTCACTAACAATTTCCTCCTCTCCCGGTTTACCGGAAAAGGAGTTAATTAAATTCGCTCACTTCAAAGCAGACAAAATATTTTTCCAGTTGCGTGTACTAAGCCCTTTATATAGCCCTTTCAAGATTTAGCTTTAAAATTAATAAGGGAACGAGTTTCCTTAAGAGTAGTTCATTAGATCGTTATAAATAAATATGTTGTGCAATTAGAAAGAAATATTAAAATGCGGAATTCTTAATGAATTTCCAACCATCTTGTCTAACTAAGCTAAGTCGGTTGATTAAAATTCTTGCCGACAGTAGGTTTGTTAGATATCTCAAACACGCATCTTTTTGTCATCCACAAGTCACGCTAATTGGTTAACGTTTACACCATCGTGAAAAACTTTCATAGCTTCAAAATAAATGTAAAACATTGTTCCATAACATGGAACATATCTTGGAATAAAAAAACTGTAAACCTTTCTCACTAATGAAACCGAGTGATTTGATATATCTCCGTGAATTAAATCTCGTTTACAAACTGTTATCCTGACATGTATATGGAATAATCAAGAAGGATATCGGGGATAGTATTATTGTTGCATCATTATAGTAAGTAAATTTAATGCTTTCTTTCTTCGTTTTTTCTGGGTGAATTCTTATATATGGGCTTTAAGAAGGAGCTATGAATTCCTGAGTTATCACTTATACATACGTCATTTAGATTGACGTTTCTTAAATACAAGTTAATAGCGACAATCTTTTTATCTTCATTACGTGTACGACTTAACTATATTCTACATAGTTACTAAGTAACTCGATTATAGTTATTCTTGATTCGTTAACTATAACTTTATTTAATTTAAAATTATCTATGCTTTTACCGTTCTTGTTGGAGTTGGGATGACATAACCACTGTCCAACTCCATTTTCTGTCTAACGATATTATGATGGTATAATACTTACTTACATAACTAATTTTGGACCATTTTCTGTTAATTTGGTTTGTTGGAGTGTATACTAATACAGATCATGTATTGATTACATAGAAAACACAATATTGAAACGTAGAAAAAACTAGAACAAAATATATTGTGAAAATGAGTTACTATATTGAAACAGAGGGACAACTTAGGATGTATTGGGTAACATTACACGGATAAATCTTCAAACTTTAAGGATTTCTGCTTACGGTGGAAGCAAAAGCGACTGAGATGAATGTAATCTAAGTCCCTTAATCTTGAGACCCAGGTTCGATTCCCGGCCCCGTCAGACTTTTTTCAAGTCCATTCTTCTTTGGGATTTTTTCCTGGGTGCACACCATCTTGCGCAAAGTCACCCTTACCCATTTTCCTGTGCTTACTAATAACCTCCCATTTAGCAGAGACTATCCCCTAAGCAAACATACTTCATCATTAAATCATATATAAGTATGTTATTATTGAGGTTATAACTTGAGTCACCGGTGACCTTGTTATTAAATATCAATAACGAGTATTACTTAAAAATCGATTGTGAAGTTTTTATGCCGTTTGGGACAGCAAAATTATTTCCATCCAAGTTGGGCAATTTAAATCTGCAGCATTACTGTTACCTTCGAGAATACAATGCAATGTCATCAATTTTATCCCAAGAGGCAAATTAAAATCTTATTTAGTGACTTTATGTTTCAATTTAGAGCTTTTATTAAACATTAAATTCGATACGTATATTTTTCGTAGAAAGATCCCTTAATCAAATTTAAATTCAAGTGGTCGCTCAAAAATCTTTTAAACCAAGACAAATTTCTCTAATAAACCCAGAGTTCCATATGAAGAGTTATTTGAGATGAAATAACCGGTTTGATAATTTTATAGCAAGCAAGTTTGTACCTTGAGAAAGTTGTGATAAGGGGAGAATGGTTTTCTGGGTGGAAGTACTGCGCTATCAACAAGCCGGACCGGCTCTGAGGGGAATCAAAGGCGTGTATTGGGAACAGATTTATTCATTAGAGACGTATATCCCTTTCTCATGGCTAGACGAAGCCATCTGTGACGGCCGTTAAACAGTCTCCGTTAGAGATAGGCAGTAGCAACCTATGGGACACACCCATTATGTGAGACCAGGAAGTAAATAGATCTGAATTGGAAGGAGAGATTCAAAGCTAATGCCGAACGAGATGTTGTCTGTCCACCCATATCAATTTATTCAAGTGGGAGAGCAAACGTGATGCAAATTCGAATTATTTAGTTATAAGTCTGTGAACAATTCATAAATTATCAATAGAAATATGAAGGTTTTATTGTCATTGTTTATGTTTGAGAATAATTGTAGCAGAATACACTTCTCAGGGTTTAACTGCTTTAGGAAACATTTTTAAAATTACAGTGGGAGAGTTTCCGAGAATATCATACTTAATTTAGAGTAGGCCACTCTGACCATTGCGAAAAATGGCACTTCTTTAAAAATAAATTCCAGTTAATCTATTTAATCTAAAAGCATTTTAAGCTTTCCATCTTATAAATATGTTATGTATATAATCAATAACTATAGATTGGTCTAAATGTGCTGATAAACTTTAAGACTATGGTCCAGGAATTACCTTCTACAATTTTTAGTACACGATTTAGACTTTGAATTTTATTAGAGGCTTTAAAATGACTTAATTATATTTTTAAATATATTTTCTATCATTCGTAGGGAAGGATTATTGAGTTTCGCAAAAGTGCAAAAATATTAAAATTGCAATCAAAACATTCAATTTCTACTAAAATATTTTGTTGTTTTTTATTAATTACTTAAAAATTATAAAAAATAGTCCTTAAATCAATCCCTCAATCCACGATAGAGAATCATATAAGGTCCATTTTGATGAAATTTTATTACAGTGGATTGAGATATCGTGTACACCGTTTTGAGAAACCACGTTTCGTGAAAAGCGCGTTTAAAGTTCTGAGACTCCTATTTCGGCGTATGAAATGGAAATTCTTGACAATAACCTCACTAATTGATGCCTGCGTCACAACGAGGTCTTATCTCATCTTCAGTAAAGCGTTTGATGGACATTTTTGTGCTTTGCCGTTTAGTTCTATCTCGTTATCTGGAAACGTGTGCTAATTGGTCCGCCAACATCAGGGGGCGTCGGCCATACTCTTCGCTCATTTGCTCTTCAATAGTTCCAGCAGCAATAGGCATTTGTTTCATAGTTCAAAGAATAGAATTGGCACCTTCGTTAAAGATAACAGGGGTCACAAAATCCGAAAACTGTAAAGTAAAGCTGTAATTTCGTCAAATTTGCCAATATATACATAACCAAGTGCATAAAATAGCAAAAAGTTTAAACTACATTTTAAAGAAAAAAGAGTCTTTCGAAAAAAAGTCTTTTTAGTTGTCTCAGGGTTGCCTACCCCCTAATTAAATTTATTTTTGTAGTATAGTTTTTTTCTGAGAATTACTTTAATAGCATTGCCACCCACCTATCCTTTTTCCTTTGAAGTAATAACGCATACCTTCTTACTTATCACGATAACTCATAGGTTATGAGTTTGATTAAAAGAAATCCTTATATCCCTAAGGCTAATATATTCGTGCACTTTTAAATCTCTATTCGTAGAACATTTTGGTCATGAATTTTATATAAGAACTTTTAATGTGATACATTTTCAAGTAAATATTCTGTTTATTTTGCACGCTGTGGCTTCAGAATCAAGAAATTATAATGTTACCGCAGGAAACTAGCATGACTTATTCGAATATTTGTATTGGTAAAAAATGTTAAATTATCTTTAATTCAAAGCAAATTGATCTGATAAAATATTTGCGAGATTCAATATCGCCGTCTTCTTCGCAGCTGAAATTCCACATAGCTAATCTATCGTGGGAGGTTTTAATAAGATTTGGCTCAAATGCTCATGATTTCCTTTGTGTTAATAGTTTAATTAATGTCTTATTTAATAATTATTAAGTCGCGAACTTGTGTTTGAAGAAATTGTATAATAATAGTCATAATAATCGAATCGAGTTATCGAATAGATCGGATTATTTTATAAGATTATACATGCCAATTGTGCTGAATCTTATTCAGATTATGAACTGATTACAACTAATAACTTCAGGAATAACTTTGTGGTAGTAAGAGACACAGAAATCTATAATGATAACTTTACTTCACTCACATTCTTCAAATTAAATACTTTGAAGTAATTTACTTCACTACATAATTATGTATTAATTATTGAATTTAAAGTTTTCTATTACCAATACATTGGTGATGGATATTCTTTTCATCAAAGGCCTTGTACCGACAATCGAAAGTGCCGATTCAATTGATAGCCATAAGTATCCGGTTACGCCAGGAAAATTTTAATGCTCACGTCCGTGACGACATATTTTTCATGTATTCATATGATCTCAGAGCAAATTTATGGGGTACTCAATCATGTACGAGTAAAGTATTTTTGGCGAATAACTTTCTCTAAGAATACAATTGAGAAATCATTAAGAGTAGGTGTGTCATTGGTGTAAGGGTAAAATGAGAAAGTACTTCCTTATTAAATGAATGGACTTACTAGAGAGTAAGGGAGTCATTTGTCACCGTGGGAATGTAATTCAGCTATTCCTGGAAACAAAAGGGGAACAAGAAAGCCTATTTCTTCTATTGGACTTTCCAAATCAATTTCAATTTGAGCATAACAATATTACGATGTGAGTGTTTAATTTCGGCCCTAGAGTTGAAGTTTCCGACTCCGTGTGATTATGCAACCTTCAGGACGAGGTAATTTCAACTGTTGGCTATACTCGGTACATATCAAAAAATTTAATAGTAGTTTTGGCAATTAGATAGTTCTTTCGCGTAGATTCTTCCTGAAGCCTTTTAACTATATTTGAATTTTCCATTCATGATTTATACTCCAATATATACGTACTTTTAAGTTTTTGGTATTCTAAATGCTGGAACCTTTTGCGCTGATAATAACAATTGCAACCTATACTATTAGTTTGATCCGAAAGCACTACGGATATTGATATATCCATTACTGAAGTACAAGGTTTTACTTTTATTGAGTCAACGCCCTAAATTCCCTTTGCTCTTTGCAAAAAGCGCATCTTTTATTTTTACATTTAAATTTCTTTTTTCGACTCGTTCTTTACTTTCCATGTTTATAAGGACTAAAATGAAGCAATATCTGACATTTATCGGGTTTTAGATATGTTGTACATTCAATAGGAATTATACAATTTTCTCTGAGAATCGTATATGAAAATCTTTAATAAAAGTTACAAACGTGTTTAATAGTCAAAGTATCAGAGATCTTTCTTGGTAAACCTCATCCATGAATCTCAACGTCTACCTGTAATATTTAACTTTATTTACACTAAAACGGTTACCAATGTAAAATTTATAGGAATAATTGAGTTTCAATGGCAGGAAAGACTGCTTCTTTCATAAAAATTGACGGTTGCGGTTGGAAACAAAAATTTGCGACTTCAGTAGATAAATTAATTAGAAAGAATGATTGTTGGCGTAACTTTACAGTATTGTTTTTTTTTCTGTAGATACTTTCCATGCAAATTTGAAAGACTGAAAATACCGCTCCACATAAGAGATCGTTGAAGGAGTAGTTGCAGATTAAATAACTTTCCGTATCTACTCACTGGATTTTCATGATCTTTTGCCGGTAGTGTACCTTCTCATTGCCATATATTTATTCCCTATAATTGATAGTCTCGAATTTCCAAGAAAGAGAGCGAACACTCATGGAAACATGTAATTGCGAAAGAGAAAGCGGACGTCAGGTGAGCATTGTGTGGGTGTAGGCAAAGGGTGAGGGCATTCTGGTACGGGAAATAGGCACAGACACACGTTTCTCCGGCCAATGATTACTCGAAATTTATGTGTTCTCTGGGAATGGGGGTTGGTAAATGCAACGGGAAACAACGCAGCTAAGGTCTGTATTTAGGAGATACAGAGCCGCAAATAGAAAGACAATAGGCCGATGATTATATGTTAGAAAACAGAAAATTTACACATATTCTCCTTGAGTTTTCTTGGTTCGGAATTAAAAGGAACCATGTTTACCAAAGGAAACACATGAATTTCTTGATGTAATCATAATAATAGCTGACTTCCGCAGTCAATAATAAAGGGTTTATATCCAAGACTTCCTATTCATTGTTTTTAAAATTTTGATTAATTTTATGAGTTTTGCGAATATATTATTTGCTGCACATTTTACTTCATCTGTATAGAATGTCTTTAAGATGAACTTTTATGAAAAAATGTTCAATTAAGATCTTATCGATTATTCAGAGTTAATAACTTTTTAATGTTTCTAGGATGTACTTCTTACCAACTATCGTTGGCCAATATTACAAAATTAAACGAATCGTAACTATCTACATAATTGTGATAAGAAATAGTAAAATACTCCCGATGATTAAATGTTAGTTTATATAGGTGTAATTTATTTATTCATAAGTGGAATCCTTTTCAGGTTGGGAATCCGTAAAAGAAAGGAAATTAGAAGCTAGGCTGCGATTGTTAGATAAATTCAGAGGAAATACATTTTCGGATGACGTAATTGATATTATCCAATTACCTTAAAATCCAAGACCCCCCTGCTACTTTGGCCGATCCGACAGTGAGCGTAAAATAAGAGAAATAGATGCGAGGACAAGTCGTTTTAGGGACTCTTTTTTTCCGCGAACGATACGCGATAATAATAAATTAAAGAAGTAATACAACTCTTGGTGTTTACACCCCCTGCCACACGCCGGAAGGCGGCTTGCAGGGTACTTATGTAGATGTAGATGTAGAAGTGAAAATCCTATCGATTTAGAAAAATTAAATCCTATTAAGTTGCATCACTTTGTATATTTAAGTGTGTGATTGGTTTCCGTTATCAAAGAAGATATTCTACATATTAATAAAATGAATGAGATCGCTAACGAAATAAATTTCTTATTCAGATTATGAACTGATTACAACTAATAACTTCAGGAATAACTTTGTGGTAGTAAGAGACACAGAAATCTATAATGATAACTTTACTTCAACGCTGAATAAGAAAATGATGATCAGGTCCTGATGATGTATCATTGCTGCGAAATCCGGGTCTTCTTATACAGTGGTGAAGTAATAGTTATCATCATGGATTTCTATGAGCTGATTTTAGTCACAGTTATACTTATGACAGCCAGAAGGACGGAAATATTAATTTAATTAGTTTTTTAAATGCTAAACTAGTCCTTTTAAATCAATTGCATCAGAATTCAAACGCCTTTTGAGATAACCTTGGTTTATCTGAAAAAAAGTAGCGAGATTAGAACACGAAAGATTGAAGATGTTCGCGAGAAATATTTGGCATACGGAAATTTGACGAGCCTCCCTTGGTAATAATAGTAATTTAAATTCAGAATAAATTCGTGACTTCCCTCAAATTTTGAGTTACTCCACTTATAACTAAATAAGGTAAACACTTTCTTCTCCTCACTTCTCAAGTGGCACATGCATGAGTCTAAAGAAATCGGGGCCTTTATCGGAGTCACAATTTGCTTTCCATTCATAGTTTCCCTAAAAATAGAATGATGACCTCTGCTTGATATATTATTTGGTTTTGACCATTCTCCCGGTAAGAGGAAGATCTGTGCTTTGTCTACGTTTTTCCGTTTACTGCTCGTTTACGTAAGTCTATCAATAAAAAAAAAACACTAGAGTGACAAAATTCTCGCTATCTCTGACATTGAACGCAATAAAAGTATCTTAATAATCAAGTGAATATTTTGCTACCTTTGTTGTCATTTCTTTATGCCGTATTATCTCGTACATGCGTGGGTATACTGAAAGATATTTTTTTATATGAATTCGGAACTTCGCTTGAGGTGCCATTTAGTAACTCCAAGAAGTAAGAGAATTAAGATCAAGAAATATTCATCTTCAGAATCTTCAATTACAATACAATTAAAATAGTATTTTTGCTAATATAAATTGGTACTAACGATGTTATTTTCTTATTATTTTTATAATAGAGTGAAAAAAATCATTGGTCAGGAGATATCTTTTTCATCATGACGATTACATTGTTATAGTATTATTTGTTGCTTTCGTAGAGACATTTCATTCTCAGAATATATTTTGAAGTAGATATCGTGGCAGAATTTTACCATTTGTGGACCTATAATAGTAGAAAAGAGGAATTATGCGTTGATATCAATGTTGATGTTTTATTGTTGATTTCATTGTTGATAGATAATCTTGAAATTGTCAGTGTTGATCTTTCGCTTCTCAACATATGAAATTAAATTTTTTAGCCACAACTTTCAATGTCTAAATATATTTTAAAATTTTTCCATTAATTAATCAATTCCACTAAATTTTAATTGCAGAAATAAGCCATTCGTATAAAACTATGATTATTCATAGTCTCTTCAATGGAACGCTTAAAGACGTTGGAATACCGACAGCACAATTTGCCTTGGATTATTGAATATTTTGCAAATATAGTAGAGCGTTATAGAAAATAGAATATTCTGCATATATTTCACAATTTAAGTGTGTGGCTTTAAATCGGCCTTCAAGGAAATCGCGTGATATCCCGTTTCACACTCATCGAAATACCATCCTAAATCCTTTTAGAGGCGTGGATTCAGACGGGAAAACAGAGCCGCTTTAGTTCAACGTCCTCCGAAGGCTGTAATCTCCCACCACACCCTCCACGCAAAGCTTCTCCAGAAGAGAAATGGGAGTAGGGATGGAGGAGTTGAGCAGCTCTTCGTAGCTCAGGGAGACGCTTGGCCTTGGCCCTGAAGACGCGAAGAACTGGAAACCATTCCGTGTATTGACTCTTCTTCGATGGAGGTCAACTGAGGAAGGCGAATATCTTCCGTCACCGTTCCCGTCCCGTCAACGTAGATGGCGCATCGTTAATATTCAGTGACTGACGGAAAGCAAGTTAGAGTATACATAGATACATATATGTATATATTGAGGGGTAGAGAAAGTTACAGGAAGTTTGTTGTGATATATTAAAATATTTTCGATTTAGCAGTATTACCTTTATAGTTGTATTCAGGAGTGGTTGTGTATAGGATGGTATCAGATGAATAGAAAATGTGTAGTTTTCTACAAGAATCTAGCTTTAATCAGGATAGTTTGTGGTATGATTCAGTTATATGGTCATGTTTTCTTAAGTTAAAAATGAATCTCACGGCTGCATTTTGAGCTCGTTGTAGCACAATAGCTAATTTAATAGATAAATCTTAGTAGACAGTGTCTCTGTAATCAAAGTGAGGCATTATGAGATATTTCATGAGTTGAGCTTTCAGGAAAGTAGGGAGATAATATCCTAACGGCCTGAGATTTAGTAGGGACGATTATACTTTCTTACAATTATGTGTAACTTGTTCCGATCATTGGAGATTTTTCATTTGCATAAAGGCTAAGATTCTTTACTGAATTGCATAAGAGTATTTGAAATCCATCGAGAGTAGGCTTAACCATGTGCCGATGAAGAATCCTAAGAAATTACTTTATGTCAACGCTCATGGAGATACGACGAAAACCAATCAGTTATGATTTAGAGAAACCCAAGGCGCACATTTTGGCAATCATATTGTCCCCATCAACAGAGTCAAAGGCTTTAATAAAATCAAAAAGAATTAATGTAATTAGCTTTTCACTACCGATGGGTCTTCAGAATCATCGGTAAGTTTCGCCAGAGTGGTAGCGACACCTTAGGGAAGCCCGACTGTAAAGCGTTAAGAATGGAATTTTACCTGAGAAATTCGATTACCTGGATGTATACTAGCTTCTCAAGGACTTTGCATAAAACCGGAAGGAAGCTGATTGGACGATAATCGATTTAATTACACTTAGAAGTTTTAGGAACTGGTCGTATTAGCGTGCACTTCCATGTCTTAGAACTTTCCCTGTGAGAGGGAATAGTTGTATATGCTGATTAATGTTGGTAACATTACAGGACATATTTTGTTTATGATAGAGATTGAGATTTCTTCCGCTCCTTGAGCTTCAGACTTGATGGCTCTTATAGCTTGAAATATTTCTCGTTGCGATACCGGTTTGAAGAACAGAGGCTTATTATTCAATGTATTCACTTTTTGTCCCAAATTGTCTAAAACACGGCATTTGATATCTATATCGATACCTGTCAGGAGTCGAGACATTTTTTCGTTAAGCGAATCGAGAGAAGAATCACTAAGTAGATCCTTTGGATTTTCCTATCCCGAGGATGCGCATATCTTTCCAAATAGAGGCAGATGTATTATTGCCTTTAGAAATAGGATAAGCAAATTTCATTTTCGAGTTCCTGACTATTTACTTCGTTCTGTTTCTGAGCTTTTTATAACAATTAAAATTACCTGTATCTTTAGTCTTTTTAAATTTACGGAAAGCTGAATTGCGTTTTGTCCTCATCTCTTTATTTCCGTTGTTAACAAGGGAGCAAATGATTTCGAAACTGTTTTAATGGGTAATAATAACAGGAACAACTTTTCTCGGGAAACTAAATCCTATTTTATGATAAAAACAGCTAAATTTTGTTATTATATATACATATTTATGATCCAATTTCCTGAGAAAAGCAGTTTCTGTTTTTATTTTCCCTGCCGTCATGGAATACCACAAAGTAACTCTCCAGTCAGCTGAATTCATTATTACTTTATTACGCATTAAAATTTTAGATTTTTGAAAAATAAAAGGTATGTAAAAAAACCAATGAGACAGTTTAGTTTAAACTCGTGCGGTTATCTTTTATTTACGATTAAACATTTTTTTCCTCAAAGTAGTTTCCTTGGAAGGCCACACAGAGCCAAAGATGTTTCTTCCATACATCTTAGCGGTTCAGTCCTTCAGTAGAACCACCTTGTCGGTCTTTGAAGGTTTTGAGTGATCTCCACTGATTCAAATTGCCGTCCTTTTGAGGTGTTTCTTCAGTTGTGGAAAGAGGAAATGTAACACGGAGAGAGATTAGGGAAATATGAGGGCTCTGGCACAACTTAAATGCCTTTTAGCGCAAAAAATTGGATGACAGAGTGCTGTGTGATAAGGTCTATTTTTCTTATGTTTCACGGATATTTGAAGAGTCCATAGTGATAATGTTTCTTCTCTAAGGCATTTAATTCAGCGTAGAACTATGATAAAATGTTTGAAGCCAAAAGACCGATTTTATTCATAAATCACCCACGAATTTATGTATTTCTAACATTATGCATTATGTCAATCCATTTTTAAAATCAATCTCTCAACAACGAACTCGAGAAATATGGGATGAGATGAATAATATTCTACAGCTCCAGGAGCTATCACTTCCTTTCGAATTAGCCTTTTAATCTACTCAGCATCATAATAGACTTTGAATGCCCGCTTCCATTGGCAGAAAAAATATTTCCTTTTCTGCGTCCATACTCATGAAATGGCTATTCCTAAGAAGACTACGATCACAAAAGCCGGCATTCGTTCGAAATAGATCGATCGTTATTTTTAAGAACTCCTTAAAAGTCGTCATCTCTTTACCCGTTTTCTCGGTTCATTACGCGGCGGGCAATTTGATCAAAGATCGGCGAGGAAAGACAAAGAAGGAATTGTGTAATTGAAATTCCCGTGGCCACTCGTCGGTCTTCTGTCATTCAACTGTGTTGTGGTTCTCCGCCATCCTACTTGCCTTATTCTCATGCATCCCTGCAACCCGAGCATCCTTTTCTCTTTTCATCACCATTCTTAGGCGGAATTTACCTTTCATATTTATTGCTCAAGGCGTGTATTCAAAGGAAATCCGCTGAAAAATTCCCCGTTCCTTCCATTCCCGAACACTTGACGTTGTCTCGACAGGTGGTCTTAAAGGCGGTAGTTTTTTGGCGATGTTTTGCTGAGCAGTGCTGCCTATCGGTATATCTATCGATTGCGAAACTTTGACAATGAGAAATCTCAATACAATTCGATGTTTCGTCGCGTTCTCACGGTGTGGGTGGCATTGAAACCTGGGGGCTGAGGATTCGGAGAATAAGTTGTAGAGGATACACAGGTCTTACGACAAGGATCAATTTCTCATTTAGTGTGACTAATTCTATATTTTATTTGCACTTTCATTCAAAGGAGTTTTTCTTCCTATTCCATCATTTTTTTATTTTTAACGGGTTAATATAAGACAAGCATTCCCCATTTAGTCACAGTTTCTCCCTAAATAAATTGTTGATACGTACATACATTTACCTAAACGCTAAAAAATCTATTTCGTGTATTTGACAAACTTAAGAGCTTGGAAAGAAAACAGAAAAGTTTTCAAGATAAAAGAAGACAAACAAGTGCATTCTTCCAAGATTTTCAATCATTTCGTAATTATATGTCATAAGCGTAAATTTCTGAGAGAAAAGAAACTAAATTATTTAATATAAACTTAAAAAGAGGTATAAGCGATGCAGATTTCGTTGCTAAAACACCTTATTTGGAGATAAATGGAGATTTATCAAGTAATTTTCTTTCCTTTTATATAACTGTCCACGGGAGGTTTTTGGAGGGGTTTTCCTCCCGTCTTTGGGCGAATTCCGGGCAGATGTCACTATTAATGTCCCCCTTGACCATTGCCACCTGGTCCGTCGACCAACTTGCAATGATTATTAAATAAATAAATAAATATTTGTAAAAAAATTCCATGTCGTTACGTCTGAAAGCTTTTATTTCGTAAATTTCTTGTTTATGTTGCTACACACTCCAAATAAGTTAGCGCTAGTGACCGTTATCAATAAATCGATCATTTACATAAATAGATAGTGCCGTAAAATTTAGCGGTAGAAATTTATACTTTAGAAATGCGAGTTACGTACATTTTATATCCGAAACGAAACTCAAATAATGTGCAAGGAGAAAATTCGACTCTTCCGTTAAACTTTTTTCATGTTCATCTCTCCTTGGGAATTCAAATAATGTGTACGAAATCAATTAACGAAATTTGACGTCAATCTGTTTGATTTTAATTTTTTATTTTATACTGATATTGATGTTTGTTTCTTTTGTTATGATGTTGTTTTCACCTTTTGCCATATTTATTACGCGTCACCATACTTGTGGCGATTTAATTTACTTCCTTGTTCTCCATTTCGTGTGGACATTTTTTATAAATAAATTATAATAATTCTTGCTGGTTTAAGAGAAATATGGATGATAGGTCTGAAGAACCAAAAGTTTATTGAAAGCAGAAAATTGGGACATAAAATTGTGAATTAGTTATGGCAAAACATATACGTATAATCATTTTTGAAATGTTTTTATAATAACAATTAGAATACGACATCCTTCCGTGGCTTAGAAGTTAAATGATCCCAAACAGATACATTTAACTTCCTCCTAATACTGTTGCACACGATTATTTTCTCTCTTTATTGTTCTAGTTAAAGATAAACATACAGTGCCTTTATAGGTAGAAATAACGGAGACGTAGCTCTCATTTCCATTTTCAGGATGCATTAACTCCGTCTATGTTGATAATAGGATCGATAAGGTGGACCATTGAAGGTGGTTTTAAATAAAAATGGGATTTACTGAAAATACATGTTAGACCTAACTTTTGGTCAGTATAACGAGTAAGTATATTTTATATCGTTTCTCTTAAAAATTCTAAAAGCATAAACCAAATTGAATTAAATTATTTAGCGGAGATTTTAGGATTTAAGAGTTCATTTTGTCACCATCATTTGCGAGTTACTCCTAAAATAGCCGCCTGCAAACAGGCCATTCATAATAACTGTGACATGTTTTCAATTTAGTGATATTGAGACATGATACCGCACTCCATTCTCGGGTCTTTATCCACTCCATAAATTCTTTCAATGTGACAAACGGAGAATTTTAATGGACCACATATTTCGTACATATTAAAGCGCATCGGTTAGCCAATTTCATCATTTGGAAAGGGTGGGGTAGTTCCGGAGACCACCCGCGGTCTAGAAGAAACGTTAGAGGCCGCGTGGGTGGAGGGATAGACAAAAAAATTTCGGCTGATGGAGAAAGGAAAATTAAGTTCCTGTGATTGTTACCCTCGCTGGGAAAGAACATTTCCTTTGACATCAGAGTCCTTGAACATCAGACGTCCTTCAACGTTTAGAAAGATTGCTGAATATGGGTTCGGTGAGTTATTTGGGCTGTGCTAGTTAAATGTATCCGCCTGACTTAACTGAGAGGAGTCTTGGGCGGATAACTTAGAAGAGGAAATCGGAGAAATTATCTGACGAGCGATCTGACTTTTGGAGAGAAGCGACTACAAAATATATCGGAAATTTGTACAGATATCCCCACACGCGAATGAATTACATTCCTGCATTTGGATATTTATTGCTCTATATACATAAACGTACCAACACGCATATGTCAGAACAATGCGTTTTCAAATATCCTTTCAATTTCTTTTAGAGTTTGAGCATCTTGTCTTTTTCCGTATTGCGTGCCTCTACTTGAGCGATTGCATTTGAGGTTAAAAATTGTGAATTACATTTATTAAAATTTATATATTTTAATAAAAATGGATGGAAAGAGATAAACATAATCATTAGCTTTTGAATTTGAGCCTTTCGAACAGAATTAAAAGATATACGAAAAATCTTCCATTTCACAAAATGAACTGTTATGGCCTCAATTTTGTGGTAGCTTTTCATGATGAGAGAGGTCGTGATAAACTAAAATTCTGTGATAACGTGTAAAAGTTGTTTATATTCCTGTCTTATCTTTAATGTATGACATTCCGTGGAAGACACGATCACATGAAGAAATTTTTCCAATGGCTTTGAAGACAGTTAATATTCCATAACTAATGTTTAATTAAATTTGTTTGAAAATTATTATTTTTGACGTATTAACTGGAATATTTTAAAATTTCAACAAAAATATTACATTACGGTCTCATAAATCCGTCACTATAGGACTAGGTAAACGTTATTTTCCAAATGTCTGTCCGGATTGCAACTCTTAAAGACTTCCAGCATTAATTATTCATAACTTCAAATTACGGATTAATGAAATGCTTTTAATGTTTATGACTTTTATTTCGATGAAGTCTTCGGTTTCTGAATTTGATGATCAAAACAATAGAGATGAAGTGAGCAACGCGATTTTAAAGTCAGAAATGATCTGCCGGGATAGCTCAACGGACAGAGCACCCGACCGGCAATTTGGAGACCGGGTCCCGGGACGGGATTCCCGGTCGCGTCAGACATTTTTCAAGTCCATTCTTCCTTGGGAATTTTGGAATGGAAAGAAATCAAAATCGAATTTTTTTACCTTGGCTTGTTGTAAAGGTATCAAAATTATAATTGTTGTTACCTATCTCATGACAGTAATTGAAAAAAGAAAAAAAGCTTTGATTTTTATACCTGATTTTTAATTAAATTAAAATTAAGAGATTCAGGTAAAATTTGGGCCACAAAGGTTACGTTAATGAAGTCACGCTTTCAGATACATCTTGTGTTGAGCATGAAAAAGATTTCCAAAAATTGAGAATTGGAGCATTTTTATCTCTTTGCAATATATTTTTTTATTTAACATAAATGAGGCAATTTTTCGGTTTTAATTGCCTTTGATATGCGGGAGCGGCAGCAATCCCATAGAATGTTATATCGAGTTTTTTTCCTTGATTTTTTACTAAAGTAAAGTAAAAGGTAAACGGACGGTAAAGTCGAAAGCGGTAAAGAGACGAAGTCAATTGGTGAATAGGTTTTGTCTAGGTTAAGATCTTGTATCAGTTTGGATTGCTATCGATATCAACTATGGAACATTTGCATCTCTAAGCATAGTAAGTGATTGTGAACAATCGAAACTTTGAATTGTTGGTTTCATAAGTTTAATAAAATTTCTTCAAGAATTACATATTCCTTATAGTAGTGTTTTTCAGTTACTAAACTGAAAGGATTTCTTCTGAAAACAGTTTTAGAAAATAAAGCTCGAACATACTTACCGTTACGTAAAAATTGGCTATTTATGCAAAAATCTGAAATAACTCATCTATTTTTCGTAATAATTAGCAAATTTTATTACCCTAATCATCAAAATTATTTTCATTTCAAATTCGAATAAATGCGTGAGGGGAGACCAATAGCATTGATCGACAGGTAATAATAATAAATAATTTTAGTTGTAGCTACCTTCTAATGATGATTACAACATTCGATCCACATGTTTTAGTGCACGGACTACAGACTTCCTTTAAAACAGGTCGCCCTATTGTGACATACACGTTGAATAACTACGAAAGGAGAATCGACTGAAGGCCAGAAATCGCCACCGCTCATTCAATCTTGTGTGCCTTTTCTTTCATTAAATAGTTCAGTCAGCCAGATTTACAGTGTAATCAACTTGTGATGCAGATACAAATCGTAACGCATTTCCCGAAAATTTCTTTCAAGAGTAGTTCCCTCCTTTTATGGAAAGACAAGGTCATATAACATATTTTATTTTTATAAGAATTTAAATCAGAAGTCATATTTTGGAAGTAGCATTGATCGTTCATGACAACATATTTTCATCGCATAAAATATCTTGAGGTTCTTTGGTTGTTTTACTGTGTTAAATTTTGAACCTGAAAGCAATTACACGAATGTTTTACTGATTATGATAGACTTTTGTTTCCGTTGAGAATACAATAAATAATAATAGATTATTCTAAACTGAATTTTAATAATGTATCAGTAATTTCTGTATCTATCTACTTCAAAGTTAAAGAAAAAATTAAAAGGAATGGACGATAAATGTGACAATTGAATGCAATTTATCTCCGGTCATTACTTCATTTAATGATTTGTAAATGTATTTCAATTTAATCTTTTGAAAGATATCATTCAAAAACATTGACGAATCAAATTTATTTTTAAATTGAACGATGAATCTCATAAATATATGCCCTTATTTCCGCTCTGATTGCACTAGAAAATGTAGTACCTATAGGTGCAGTAATGGATTGTTTGAGTTCTTAAATTATTCAGTTTCCAGTTTCTCTCCGGAGTTGATCTTAAACATCCATAGGTATCAATCAATGAGATTTTGTAATCTTACTGAGCTTCTATTCAGAGATGTTGAAAACTTACTTAAGCCTCTATTACTTATGATTTCGTACAATTGTTTGTTTCCTTATGAAAGGAATCTTTCTCGGACAAATCGTTCGTTCCTTTGGGCGTTGTCAAGGTTACTTTCAGAAGAGTAGGAGGCATACTATAGCTGTGATTATCTCATCTGAATTTAAAACGTGTTATCATAGATAGAGATGCTTTCAGAGAACTCCACTCGTAGGTGCATTGAGGGATATGCGAAAATTATTTTCCACTCTTGTTTCTCGGAAAAGAGTGTCAACTCATTAGACCTCTCCCTTATAATCTTTGACATAATTTAGAAGCCGAATTAAATTAATTGTTAAAGAAAATTAGTGAACCCCATTGTAATTTTTTATTAATTAATTCTGTCCAAAGAGGAGTCTTTAATTAGGAAAAGTACCTGAGAGTGCTCTAGCTTAAACTGCCTATTTTTAAAAATAGATGATAATTTATAGTTATCTCCAAAATATTTTCACCCTTGTCCTTTTTTAAATTATAGAAGTAAGAGGAATATATTAGTATACCTTGGCATTCCTATTAAATGTGAAAGTTTAAACTTTCAGAAATGTCATACAGTTACATAAAATATATAACTTTACTGGGCTTATTATTTTCTACCATTGGTTAAGTTTTATTTCTTGCTGGAGTATTATAATTCTAAGTGGTAAAGAAGTTTTTAAAGACAGAGCCAGAGTCAAAGAAAGTATTTAAAAGTATTATTCTATTATTAAAGTTGTTCTTACACAAAATTATAATTGTTTACTACGCTACTTCCACAAAAATAAATTAGTAATTCATAACATTCAATCGTAATTAATTATTTATGTTGTTATTTGCGTTTGCATCATAAATAATAATAGTGTATTTTACATAGGAATCCACTTCTGTCCAAGAATGGCAATTTTATTAAGCAGAATTAAAAAAAGCAATGTCATATCGAAGGTATTTGATATCTGTGTCAACATCCTTAGGGATAAGTAAATTTTGTGTACTTGATCTGCTTCAATAATTTTCATAAGTGAATGCTACAAACTATTTTCAAATGACGACATCCACGTATTCGATTAGCTCTAAATATTTCTGTTACGTCACGATTTAAGGCCATATTTTTTTAGTTTTGTTAGTTGGGAAGCAGAAAATTAGCGGGAACTATTTCATTATCTCGGATACCCCTGTGTGCGCTTCATATAAACTTACACCTATTTGTCAGATTCAACCTTTTTTAAGAATTGATGAGAGAAGCTATACGTTATCTCTCTTCATTAAGGAGGGTATTATTTATTTATTTGATTTAGAACAGGAAGGGTTCGTCTGTAGTGGTTAGCATAACATGTAAACGATATATCACCTATAACGGTTACATGTAACAAATCCATTTGATATCCGTTATAAAATGCTTTGCAGTCTCACATATCATGTTCAACACACAGTAATACATGATAAAGCCGTGAAACGTTACAGTGCTATGTGTCAGTGTCATAATATGGCTGATTTTACGTGGATTGTATTATTTGGAATCTTTTTGAGATAATGAATATCGAATATTTACACAGCCCTATAGTCGAATGTAGATGTATGTAATCATATTCCAGCTATACTATCAAATGAAAATAAATTTAAAATTGACAGGGACCATTTTAGTTGACTAAATATTAAAAATAAGTCTGAAAATAATAAGACCTTTCCCAATTAGAAACGGACATGAACAAAATGTGACGGAACCGGGAACCCACGTTTCCCAATTGCCGGTTGGTTGCTCTATCCATTGAGCTATTTGATCTTAATCGTGAATTTTGAAATTAAGAATGTGATAAATTCATGAAAAATCTTAAATATAAAGCGAGTACGTGGAATCCAGCGCCTTATCGTGCCAAGTACCTAAAACCCTTTTCCTTATGTAATAAGACTTTTGTTAGTGCATGCAATTCCTAAACAAAGCAAACTAAAATAGCATTCCGGGACAAAAAGAGTCAAGACTTTTACCAATCACAATATTTATCGGGAACGACGATGGTTTCGACTCAAGGAGTCATCATCACGTCATAGTCCTACCACGAAGTCACGGCCCAAGCAGTTTCTATTATCACAAGCGGTACAGCCTTCCAGGTACATCTCTACTGGACAATTTTCGTATAATTTTCGTATATTTCAAATCTTGTATTGCTTCATTGGACATCCTTTCCTATTCCCAATGCCTCAAGGATGGACTTACGCCTAAGTGATCTGATGATGAATCCATGAGTCGAAACCATGGCCACTTCCAAAATATTATTGTGATTGGTAAAAGTTTTAACCTTTTCTCGTTCCTTTAATGGAGTCCTACAACGAATTCACGGCCCAAAAGGTTGATTCTATAAACAGCATTTTTATGTCCTTATCATCATATTCTTCTGAGAATTACCTGACCTTCTCTTAGAAACTGCATCAATAAATTAATTTATTGAAGCTTTTGGATCTTTATCATGAATTTTGAAATTAAGAATGTGATAAAATTCATGAAAAATCTTAAATATAAAGCGAATATATGGAATCCAACGGGTTAAACGTGTACCCGCGAACTCGAGAATGTGCAGTGCAAGGCGATTCGCGTTGTTATAAAAAGCAAACGCAGCGAAAATTCTCTCTGGTTGGAAATCCTTTAAAGAAAGGAGATTAGAAGCTAGGCTGAGATTGCTTCAGAGAATACAGAGAAGGTACATTTGCGGAACTTCGGTATCATGAGACTCCCCCTGCTACTTCTGCCGATCCGATAATGAGCGTAAAATAAGAGAAATAGAGGCGAGGAAAAGTAGTTTCAGGGATTCTCTCTTCCCGTAAATGATACGCGACAGTAATAAGTTTAGGAAGTAGCTGGAACGCACGGTGTTTACACCTCCTGCTACATGCCTGAAAGCGGCTTGCAGGGTATTTATGCAGGTGTATACGTAGATGTAGATGAAAAAGATCCCAAATGTACACAGTGACATTAGCGAATAGTTTCTCTCATCGTTTGCCAAAGTGAATTCAAAAGTGATAGTTTCACTCTATTATTCCAGGAACAACTGCTTACAACCAAATCACCATATTGTACTTTTGACAGAAGATTGATTTCCATTGGTTTTAGAATTGCCTATTCCTGCCAAATGAAATCACAGCTCGTGTACAGCTTCGATTAATTTGGTCTCCCTTTCGTTTGCCGTCATTGAGCATTGAAATATTTTTCAGATTATTTTGAAGCGTTCCTTGAGGTTTGAGGAAAGAAAAATTACGATTGACTTATCAAAACAATGCTGATCTCTTTAATCTTACCAATAAACCTATTTATCTTTACGACCACTCGGAAATAATTAATGACAATTTTTATGAGTAGCTGTTCGAAGAGAAAAGTTCAAGGGTTGTATTTTTATGGATTTTCTGATTGTGAAGTGCATAAATCAAGCGGAGATCGTGTCTTTTGCTTTAGTGGTACTTGTCCGACATCACGAACACTGTGTAGTAAAATCATGATGGAACATTCTACACATCTGTGTAGGATGTTCCATCATGATTTGTAATCTATTTTGAAGAAATTTTTGTTTTAGATATCGGTTAAAAGATGTCGATGATACTCCTTATAAGAGGAGCATCGACTGTGTTCCTCTCTATAAATCATCCCTCAGTTATTCAATATCTTTACTATCTAGAAATAGTTTGAATAATGTGATCTCCGTTAAAACTCCGTCAAAGGAAATTATTTGTCATCAATGCTACGTTAGATAAGAACATTTTTCGTAATTGACTGTAACTCTATCTATATTTTCTGTAATAAATTCATACTGTATTAAAATTATTGAAGATCGTTTCTCAACCATGGTATATTTTATGAAAATTTCAATCATTTACAGGAAAATTTTAAAACTTGAGTGTGATAAGCTATCATGGCTAAGTTCGTAAAATGAATCAATGGACATGTATCATTTGAATTCCAATCGCTTACTGGGTATTGAAAACCCTCATCGCATTCATCGCGGAAATCATCTATCGACGATATTTAAAGTCATTCCTTTATTACACCTGATTTTATTATTTCATTTCTATCTATGTTTTCGCGGATTTCTTGTGTGAACGTTTTCCCACACCGTGGCTTTTTCTCTGAAAGTCTTCATCCGAGGAGTTTTTCCCCACAACCCCATCCTTTACTTTATTCTGTATTTTAAAAATGATTTTTAATTTCTTTAATTCTATAACTCTACCATGTATGACTTCAGAGGTTAGGTGTAAGAGAGGCCCGTATGGGCTTAACCTCGCAGAATAAAGAGTTTTATAGTAATAATCTACATCTACATCTACATAAGTACCCTGCAAGCCGCCTTACGGCGTGTGGCAGGGGGTGTAAACACCAAGAGTAGAATTACTTCTTTAATTTATTATTATCGCGTATCGTTCGCGGAAAAAAAGAGTCTCTAAAACGACTTGTCCTCGCGTCTATTTCTCTTATTTTACGCTCACTGTCGGATC
>KZ308453.1:521464-572761 GCA_000376725.2 Ladona fulva
TCTTCAAGCAAAAATTTTAAACCCCAAAATTACTAATAAATTAATTTTATTTCTGCTAATATTTCTTCATTGTTCACGATAATATAATCAAGTATTAGTGTAAGGAAAAATTGAAATAATATGAATCTAAGTTATTCCAATAAATGTGGGATACAATATAATATCAATCATCCGTTGTTTTCAAATATTTTCATTCATCAAGATCACGTTTATCGACTATTTCTTACCGAGGCCTGCTTAATGAGATTCATATTCATCGATAACTATAGGGTTATGGGAGCATGTTGAAGCTATTGAAATTCTGAAATCTTATTCCTTGACTTTTTCCATTATATATGATAGCTTTCTTTCTACTTTGCGCAGAATTTTGCCAAGAAATCGAAAGTAATTCGTTGGAAATCTTCGTAATAAGTTACGGAGAGTTGCGTGGTGGAATTTTCGGGGAATTTAAGATATTATTTTAAAATGATTGTTTAACTATCGAGTTTTAGATGTAAAATCTTAGCTTTTGTAACATATACATACAATTAAGTTGCAGACTTCATACTTGATCTTACTGTTTAGTGATATCAAGGTGGATTGGTGGAATGAAAGGCATGAGTATCAAACAAGTAACCCAATTGGATTACTTACCTATTTACAGAGGGGAAGTGGTGTGCCGAGAATAAGCTCATGGTGTGCCGCGAAATGTTTGAGATTTTCATATTATTTATGAGACCTGTTTCAGAATATATTTAATCGTTTAATTTCTTTTATTGAATTTTTCTAAATCAATCTCAAAATTTATTTATTGATCATTAATCAAGTCCTTGGAGCTCCTGATAAAAAAGCTAAAATATCTAATTCTACGCTCGTTTTTCATTCAACTTGGCTTGAGACTGTGACTGACGAACATATGGTTTAGCGTGCCAAAAAAATAGAGTAAATAGCTTAGTTTTTCATGGAATTAAAAGGGTTGGAATGTCCAACATAACAGTTTCTCCAAAACTAGGATGAAATCTCGACTACTAGTAAAGGTCTGGTGGAATTTACAATCGCCGTCCTACAATTGGGACTAACTAGTTCTCATTATTGAATACCCTCCAACTTCATGTACGACATTCAAAGTTTTTATTGCTCCATAGAGCTCTAATTTTTTATTTCTAAAGCTGCTGGCACTTGACAGATGAATTGGCTGTCTCCGCGGAACAGGTGAACACTGAGAAACATTCCTTGAAAAAGGAAATTATGATAGTATGAACCTGGGGCCAGCGCTCAAACCTACTGAAAGTTTCATAATAGTCCATGTTAGTATTCTTGCTTAACACATGCGGGGTTTTTAGAGTGAAAGATGCGATATAAAACGATTGGGAAAAGGATCGTTGCTGACCTATTCGTCCTGTTATTAGCCTCAAATCTGTGATTTCTAAGATATTTTATTTTCATATTAGTACCTCATTTCGTATCTTAATCATTCAGCTTCCTGGACTAACAAAGTTACTTTTTAGAGGTTTAGAAATGTATGTTATGTTATTTACAGTAAGCTGAATGTCGGTAAGTGGAACTCGCGTTTAGAGGCAAACGTGAAGTTCCGGATTACCGATTTTTGGGAATCTCTATAGGCGCATTAATTCATAATTATATCGTAAATATAGAATTATATTTATGATATATTTATGAGTTAAATTCGCACATACTACTGACCCTCGGTTACGGTTAGTTACGGTGGGTAGGATTTAAAGTCAAATCGGATCGTACTTATCGTAACATTTGTATGTAAATTAAGGTGATAGGTTTCCAGATAAGTTTACAAGGCTGTAAGTTAAATTTTATTAGAATTCGTAAATAATACGTTGTAACAAAGTGGACAAGGGAAGAAATCTGGACAAACAATATCACGAACGGAAACAATAATATTAGTCAACTCTCTGTCTTTATCACCTACTATTAGAGATCGAATTTTCATTTTTCCTGATCTGAATGTTGTCATTATGGGAACTGCTGCTTTCTTCTAGATAATGAATATTCTAAGTTGTTTTTCTGTGGGCTTCACTGTTTGATAAATTAGTTGTTTGCCAGAACCAACCGATCAACAACAATTTGTTTACTTCACACTTTTTCTTTCGAATTTGTTTCATTTAACGTAACAAATTGTCACTTTTTCATCAAACGAGAGAGAAGATCGCTATGCGTTGGCCGAAATGTACTGAAAGCGTTCTAATTAAGTACCGTACAAACCGAAGAGTAGGTATTTGTATATATCTTCTTAGTTAAGATTCTATTGCCTAGGAAAATACATCACAAACACTAGCAAAATTTTTGTACACATTTTTATCTGAATAAAAGTGACTATATTCAGTTTTATAGACTGACTTACGTTAACATTAAGTTAAGTTACGTACTTCTGTTAATCGCGGTTTAATTGATACATCAATTCTCCTTCCGAGCAATAATTCTCTTTCCCGTTATTCAATAGCCACTCGCACCAGGATAATGTATTCATGGTGATCCCACTCTTTCCAATCACCTCCCTTTTGTTGCGCTCCATCAATTGAATCGAATGTGACTTAACTTTCAAGCGAATTGACCAAGAAAGCGGAAAACACGTTTCATTGTTTTCGAAACTTAAAAACTATCGAAGGCTTCCGAGACCAGATAAATCGACGATAAACACTCTTTCTTGATTTCCGCGAGCAAGAAATGAGATGGAAAACTGAATCTAAGTATTATAAAACATGGGTTCCCAAAGGCAAACTTTAACCTTCAGTTAAATTCAGATTGGATTTCATGATCAATGGTAAGGCGCAATTCGTCGCTAAGTTGACGGATGCAATAGTTACCGCAAAGAGAGTCGAACGTTAATGTGGTGACGATCGGGGAATGTATTATAAAACGTAAATGGATAGAGGCACTCTGCACGTAATTGAATCTTACCTTTACGGACAAAACTTTAAAACACATTTATATTGATGAAATCAGCGAAAGTGAAGTGCCACACTTGTTTTTTTGTTTTTTAGGCTTTATTATTTTAATATTTGTGTTTAGAGTTGTGACGATGCAATCTATTTCCTTATAATTACCAGAAAAATGTTTTTAAAATAAGTAAAGATTGCCAATTAATTTGATGCCTTTAGATCGATATAAATCTACTTTTAATTGGATTAGTTTATTGGATAATATTCCCAAATTAGTGGACAATGATATCTTAGAATAAGTATTGACAAATCTAGCGGGCTGTTATAGAACTAATGACTTCTAATGCCGTGATGGGCATATCCAAAAAAATACACTTGTTGTTTACGAATTATTCATCGTAAGTTATTTTCGTCGCTCAAAAATTAACATTCTTCAAGCAAAAATTTTAAACCTAATGTTTGATCAACTAACTCTTTTCTACATATGTTAAGATTAAGTTTATAGTAATAATAAGCATGACTTATTAGTTATTGAATTTCTCGGTGGATTATTGAGATGGGATTTTTAAAGCCTTTAGGGCTATTGATAGGAAAATTTTTTCCTGCCTTGATATTCCTCAAATTCGCTTATTTGTTTATTTATTAATATTATTAGTATCGATTTACTGAATACTTTCCCTCATTTATTTCATATGTCATTTTCAACGATTTTTTCCGAGTTTGTGAAATAAAAGAATTAAGTCTCGAATAAAGATGGTAGTGACTTGCGGTTCTACTGGGAGTTTCTTAATGATTCTTAGCAATAAATCTAGACCTTTTCGCTGAGTGTATATCCACTAAAAGCTTGCTGAAAGAGAACAATGGAAGATATTTATAACGCGCAGGGCAATGGTTAATAGCTAGTTATATAGGGCAATAAGGAAAATGCATGTAGTATGATAGGTAATTTTGCGTAAAACCACTTGAACTGCTTTTCTAGAATTGAGGAAATGAGAGGGTGAGTACAGATGGATAGGCTAGATAAAGTAGTAGTTCTTAGGAAATGAAATTATCGTCATTAACGCTTAATGAAGCTGGAGTTTTGAAGGTAATTGCTAGGGAAATTCTTTCGAACAGGTATTGCTGTCCTTTGAACAACATGATCAAGCAATTACTCTTAGATTCAGACTAATAAAAAGATAAATGCATAAGACTTTTCGTTGCAACGCAATGAGAGTTAAAATCACTTCAAAATGTATTATCTTAGTAACGGTAGTAGAGTGAAGATGACTTCAACTTCAAAGTACATATAATCAGATCCGATTTTTGGAATACTAGTGGTTTATCATTGTTTTCTTTTGTTAATTAAACGTATCGATTTGGAAACTTAATAATGGGCACCGCGTAATCACTAGTATGAATGAATGGTTAGATACACACAAATTCGATTTGAATATCGAATTTCTTACTTGTTTATGTCAGAAATCGTATTAAATTCGTTATTCAATGTGGAAATGTTTGTTATATTTTTAGTTTTAGGGTGCCTTTATTCTGAAAATGTACACTCAGAAACGTATCGATAACAATGACACTGTTGAACATAGTGTTCAATTTTTCCGTAAAAGTAATATGAATTGCACTTTGGGAATTCTTGTTCATCGTTATTGGTTTTAATCATTGCAGTTTATGCTTTGTGGTAATGTTGGAGTGTGATAAATCTGAAATGTAGGTCAAGAAGAAGTTGAAAACGAGGGACCTAAGATTTTATTACTCGATTTACTCTAAAATTTCATTCTCTTGCAATTTTAAACTTCTATACAAATTGATAAACATTGATTAACCCGAATTAATATTAATTAAACAAGCCAAGGAATGGTATTTTACCGTACTGATATCCAATGATTTGCTTGATTTTCCGAGCAACTCTTAACGTCTTTAATGCACCAATCATCTTTTGTTGCATATTCTATCAAACATATCTCTTGAGAGGGAAACTGAATTATTTTTCGGATGGTCTGTTTAAGTCCTGGAAGCGGTCATTGCACAGACAATCAATTTCTCTGCTAACAATGTGTGGGAAGGACAGAGTCGGAATGCCATCGCCTTAAGATAATTATCTTCCATTAGCTAGGTTTAACTTTCCTTGTTTCAGTTTAATGTCATGTTCCTTGAACAGCATAATATTTCAAGCAGTCTTGTTGCTTGATTAACGATAGCTTCCTTTATTCCGTCCTCACACAGTTGCCTACGCTATAAATGAAGAATGAAGAAGCCAATGAGATTAGTTCCTCGAACTCGGATTAACTTTTTTCGCGCGGGTGTAAGAATAGGGCTTTAGGGGTAACCCAGTCCTTTCCTGAGCCAGTCAGTCAGCCTGATTTGAGTAAGTTTAGGGCTTACTGAAGCTACTCATTGAGAGAGACATTTTTGATCAGTTGCTACGAATAATAGCAATCTACTTTTCAAAATTAATGTGTTCTGGGTGATTGCCATTTGAAATAATTTTCTAGTAAATCCATTGAGTGCTTATTATAATTAAAAAAAGCATGAATTGTTCTTCAAAAAGTAAGTAATTATAATTTATTTCCTATGCATTATTTTTTCACTCCTCTTAAAGCCTAGAATAGGTGGCTCCGGATGTATTCTTTTGCTTACTTCTTCGCGTATCCTTCCTTTATTTCGTCGCAAGCAGCTGAGTTTGGTCTATAGTACTTATTCCACCCAATGAAAAATGATATACTCATTCTATTGAGCGCATCAAGGAAAATTTACCCAAGCCCATAAGTTATAATACAGAAAAGAAAGGCAGTAAAAAACATCACAGAACTATTGTTTTTATAAGTAAAAGAGGGATATGCGAAGATTTGGACAGATCTCGCAGATTAAAACATATTTTCTTCTCAAAACTAACTGCGAGTTATGAAGAAGTTACCCATCAATGATCAAGAAGAACTATGGTTTGTAAAAGTTACCTTCGTGGCTAAGGAGTTCGAGCAAGAAAATGAACTTCTTTTAGGACGCGATGGGGGAGGAGTGCAATCAGAGATAGGTGGAATAAAGAGACTTATCAGTGAATTCGCGAAACTCATCATCTCTTTATTGTTCCATTAGAAATTAGCATATCTCAACTGCCTCAGTCACGTGGATTGAAATTGAAGGGATCAATAATAATAATCCAAGGAGCTTTCATACTTCATTAGTAGTTAGTAAGTTCCTCCGAATCCAATTGACACATATGTGACTCGGTAAAGACCCGTAAAGGACTGGAACCGGACCACGACAGCGAAAAAAATCAAAATAATGATAATGATAATCCATCACAAGAAATTTTCCAAGTTGTTAATAAATAGGAATAATGGACGGAACTCAGAAATCTATATGAAGATGTGACCTCTTTTCTGACTGATGGTCGCCTTCCCCTCTAGTATATATACTTGTGAATTTTGTGTTACGCCTTGCCTGATGATGAACTTGTAATATTCGAAACCGGTCGTTATAAATACCTTTTTTGTGGAATTTTTGCTAAGTTATTTCTTCCACCATATTAGATGTGACTTGGTGAAAAACTGTCAGTTCAGTTCCAGTGCTACGAATAGCGAGGAAAAAGTGTTGGTAATAATAATTAGAACAGCTTCTTTAATGGGAATAGGAAGACCCAATCACACCCATTTAAATACTGCTGTTATCGAGGAACAATTAATACACAAACATTCTCCAACTACGAAAATCCGACTAGCCGGGACTTGAATCCGGGACCACGTACTGGATTGGCAGCACGCTAACCATTCACCCACCGAAGCCAAATCAGCAGCATTAGGATTCTTGGTGATGCGGATACCCTATAGAGCTTATAGAAAGGTTCGAAATACAGTTGAGTTCTAATCCGTCGGTTATCCACTGGATTACCAAGTTAACAATCTTGTAGCAGTCAGTCTCGTCCAAGAATTACGAATGCAAATGTATGTAGCCTTCCTTTAAGCCTTTGAAAGTGGAACCTTTCGATTTTTACAAACGTCCTGACATTTAACCATGGTATAGATATCAGTTGAATGCGATGCAAATCCACTTAATAAATCTTCACTGGGTTCTCTCGATTGCACCCACTTTGTCATTACAACGATTCTCCTAAATCTGAGACTCCAGCATTCATCCTTATGTCTTAGGGAAACCAATTTACAAATTTAGAATTATTAGTTCAATCTAATGGAAAGCAACTCACGGCCGTGGGACGATAAACAACATCTTGTGTGACATGTGGGAGAGAGCGCATCCGAGGCGGGGTGCGTGGGGTCCGCCCATCGTTGGGCACCTCCTCTCTCTAACGCCCCGCTGACCTCGCTGAAAACCCCTTCGTTCCCACAATCACGGCCAACTCCTTTCCCTCTCCGGCGCGTGCGCTGTAAAATTGCGTGTAAAAATTAAAAAGTTCGATCTTCGGAAAAATGCTAAAAATGAGTCGCGGTGGAAGTGAGGGGAGCCGATTGCGAGTGTTTTGGCCCTGATTGCTGCAGACCTTGGCGCGCTCGACAAGGAGAGATCGCGGCGGCGATGAAGGATCTCTCGCGGATTTGTAAGTGCAGCGAAGGAGGTAAGCGGGATGGGACATGCAGTGGACTCATAAATACATTGCCGTGGGATCATAAAATATGCGTCGCTCCGCTCTCTTCAGAAAAATCTAATATGCGGGGCTCATAAATTGGAGTCTCTGTTGGTCGTTACTGCGGGGAGTTTCACTTCGCGAAATTACGGCTTCAATCGGATTTGCTAAGTTTTAATCGTAATCTGTGCGGTGTACTGCTTCGTCGAAACTTTCCTCTTAAATGCGATTTTATATCAATGCAAATAGAAATTGTTCTAATTTCTGAGTTGGAGAGCGGGAGCAGTACTTTACAGCGAAAAATGAAGGAGTGACCAAACACCCCTTTATTTAGGGGTGTTTGGTCAAATTGGCCTTTCTTCTACCTAAGCTCAATTGTAAATATAAAAGTTTAATTTAATTATTAGAGTAAAAAAATACAACAACAGAAAAACATAGGAGTGTGGGGAAAAATCTTCGCAACTGTAGGTTGAAGAAGTCAAAAACCCTACTGGATGGATAGGCTAGATAAAGTAGTAGTTCTTAGGGAACAATTTTAATAAATTGACAAAGCTGAATACATAATAAGTCCATAAAAATAGAAGTAAAGGTAATAATAAATTATACATTAATCATTAAATAAATTATTAGATAGTTAAATAATTATCAAGATCAACAATTCCATCTTTACTTAGACGTGTGTTCTCATGCCCGTGACTTCGAGTGAAATCAATAGATTTGATTTCAAATGATGTGACTGAAGTTTCTCAGGATTAAAATAAGTTTTTTTATAACAAATTTTCTCTTTTATTATTCGATTGCCCTCATTTCTATTTGAAGCTTTCCACCTCTAAAAAGGATCAGACTAACGTTTGTTTCAAGCAATAATAGGACAGTAATAACAATAAATTTCATGCATATCATTTTTAATTATTGCCTTCCAGCATTATCCTCAACTCTTTTAACGTAAACCTCCATCAGGTGGTATTTGCGAAATCTGCAACTACTGCGGATGGTGGAGAGCTACTTCCGACCAATACCAACTAATGTTTTGCCATGTTATATAACGGTGAAATGTTGATCATGAGAATTTCTTTGGGACACGGGAATTAAGAGTGGAGATAAAGGATGTTTTTTCATGGGAAGCCAAGTGATTCGCAGAGACTAGAGCGTCCGAGCGTGTAAAAACGTCGATATACTTGCCTGCGGTGGACGCGCCTCGAGGAATATACGTTTTCGTATATTTCACGAGGGACGAAATATCGTATAAGGATTAGTAATTCTAAAAAACTCTGTGGGTCCATCCCAGAGCATAGCAGGTCTTCTGAAGTCACTGAATTACAAGTTTTCGATCGAAGTAATGATAGAATGGAAAGCGCTTCAACAAGGCTTTCAACCTTTTTTATGCACTGCTTCCCTCGCTTTATATTTCGTAAACTTTTTTAGCTTCAGCTTCCCTAAAAAAGAAACTTTAAAGCAAATTAATAATAAAAATTATTGTTGAAACTGCATTTGTTCGTCATTTTCCACCATTGCAACTGGCTCTTTAAACTAATTTAGTATTTCAACTGATATAAATCTTAATACCATCTTCTATGATAGTGCCTCTCATTTCAAAATAAATCCAGGAAGGCGAAGTTTCATGAAGATCATTATATTGAGATGTATCAAGGGATTAAGTATATGAATATGGCTTTTGAAGATGAGCCAATAAAAGTTGATGTTCATACATTTGTTGAAACATTATCTCGTATGCAACAGTGAAAATCCTAGGACATGAAAAGAAACTCAATGAGTATGATAATTCACTTATCATTATATTATGTGGAATACCTTTTTTATGTGCAATATTTCTAATGCAATGAACTCATAATTTATCTTAAATTAAATTCAGAAGTACCATTTCCTGTGCTAAAGGATATCTACTTAACTACTACTATTTATAAAATAACAATAGCAAAATAGGTCCCTAGCAATTTTTACCTAGGATATTAATTGAAGGATTAAGGAGTTGAAGAAATACACATGGCAGAGGTTTGAAATTTCAGTACATTGTACTGTACAGGGACAGAATACAGTGCGATATTCCCTTTAATCTAGAATGAGTTTCTCCACTATGGGTTCAAATTTTTATAAAATATGTCTTCATGTATGCCGTTTACAATTCAGGTATTTTTTCTCATTCACAGTTTACTTTCACACAAGTATCTCCCTTCGCTAGATTAGTGCGCAATATTGTTATTAAAACCATTATCTTTATCTTAATTACGAGCTGAGCTGTTGATAATCATTTCTGTTGCAGCGGCAAATAGTGAGGTGCACGAATATGTTTAAATGTATGTACCAGGAGAAGCTATAGCGTAACTGCATGCTACCTCACCAGCAAAGCACAGGAGCGTAAAAACCCACCGAATATATTTCCATTTAAAGCAGATTCTGGAAGTCAGCCTTCTTAACCAGGATGCAGGGAGTAGATGGGATGGGAAGAAAGTTGGAATGAGAGGTTAAATCTTCCGCTTGAGATGTATTGTCGCAACTCAGCCGATCGCTGGCGAGAATTGAAAAACCGCGCGATTTTGCATGCTTCTCGTATCCTCCTTTCTCTGTCGCTATACGTGTACATAAAAGAAGACATGTGCGTATTAGTGAGTTATATTCCGCTTGGAAAGTTGCAAAACGCGTTTATCTCACGCACATAGTTTATTGAGATGAAGTACGCTATGCTACCAAGATACGAGTATATTGGTATTGAAATTGTGTATCCACACATTCCAACCTCTATTCCACCCTTTATCTCAGACATCATGGCAATTTGGAAGAAATAAATAGTTATTTGCCGTAGATGTATTTGTGTTCCCTTTTGGTTTCCTTTCATGCTAAGGGAGAGGCAGAAGAATTGCAGCTGCCCAAATTTCCGGCATTAAGTTACTATTTACTTATGAATAATTTCTTTCCAAATTTTTAACTTCTAAGAGATGCTTGGAGTTCTTTTGGGCCAACTTGTAATATTATCATTTAGGTTCTCTAAGTTTAAATTTGATGGATTTGTCATTGATTTTTGCTGCTACTTTGCGAAAATATATTCCTTGACCGAAGTAGGGAATCGATGATTTCAGTGCGGTCGTGGCGAAAATACTATTAAATGTTGAAGATTAAGGTCGATTTCAGACTTAAGTTTCCGAAATCATTTGTCAAATAATTGACACTAAATTAAAATGAATGTGCATGTAAATCCGAGCGTCTCATTCGTCTTCTTCCATGGTTGGAACGCTCTTTCGAATCATGCGAAGTTTACAAACAATAATGCTTCTCGCACAACTACCATTGTTTTTATCTATTATTATTATCATCATGAAATCTGTCAAGAGGAATAAATGAAATTTCGCTTTGAAAAGTTGTTTTTATCTTGTGACCTGATCACTTCTACAACATTCTTTCTATCTTTGTGAATCATTTTCTCGTTTAACAAGTGGCAATTCTGATCTACCCTTATTATTATTCAGCGTTGGAGAGTATTCATGTAGAGAAATCACTTATGAAAGTAGTGTAGGATTCATCCATGTATCTATTATCTTAATTTTGTTCATTTCAATGTAATCTGTCGGGATCAGGTGGACAATGGAGATTTAGACATAAGACTCTCAATAGAGAGGGCATGTATTTATGAAGTCCTAGCGTCTGACCAGGCGAGGTCACCAAGAGCCTATAGACGGAGAATGGCTATGAAAACATTACTTGTGATATTGTATGGATGAGGAAGATCACGCAACCGAGGAATAAGTGGATGTAGTGGATTCTTTAAAAAAGGTAGGAATCAGTAACTCGCGATTGAGTATTTAAAATAGCGACGGCTTCGAAGGAGGAGAAATACAGGAGGAGGTATTTGCAGTGCACATATTTATTTATTTTCTGTATTACAACAAGTGTTTCATATCAATGATAGTGATTATATTCTATTTCATTAGGTAAATGCTAAAGATCTATGGAATATAGTCCCTGAAAATATTCACTAAAAAAGAGACGAAGGTTTGCAAATGATGAATATTACTTTCTCGATGTTTTATTTCAGTGTCTAAAACATTAAACGCTGTAGTAAAGTAAACGTTGAAATTTGTCGATAAAGCAGACCCAAAGACTTTCGAATAATTTTCCATGCCATTAACATTGACCCAGTAAAATAACTCCGTCATAACTGGCAGACAAACTTTCTGCAGCTAATCCGCCTCATCCTTCTAATAAAGAGAGCATTTGTCATGGGCAAACCTTATTGCCTCAAGAAATGAAGTGCCTATAAAGAGAAAGAAAACCAGTCAGAGCAAAACATTTCTCAAGGGGAAAATATCCCCGCTCATTATTTATATTTCAATGGGTCTGAATTTGATTTGTTTCACTCTTTTCGATTGCTGATTTATGCTCAGCCATCGATAGACTTTACTAGCGCGTCGGATCACTTGCCAAGCTGACATAGGAAAGATATTAAATCAGTCGTTTCAGGTAGAAAATTAACATATTTCTATCGTTCGCTTGGACATCTAGAACTTAGGTTAAGCGAGCGCCGGTATTTTAGGTTTTAATACAAAAGGGCGTATATATATAAATTACCTTTGTGACCTAGTGACATAATTGTAACAAATAGTGTATCTTTACTAATCTTCTAACGAATTTACAAGGTATTGATGGATAGTCTGCATTAATGGGGGACTTAAATGGATTAACGTCTAGCAAATGTAAGTTTTTTGTAATAGTGACCCTTTAGAAGGGCAGTATCCATAAATCAGAAGGAAGGTATTGGAAAGTTAGAAGCTTAATCTACGCTGAATTTAATTATTAAAGCTCATGCATCGATCCATTTGTTTTCAAGTTGCTTTTGCGACTTTTCCAATCGAACGTCGTCCAAAATGAGTCGATAGGGGTTTGCAATCATAACTTTACCCTTTTCAACGTGTATTCATCCTCCGTCACCTTTCTTTATAAAATATATTCAAAATACTGACGGTCCTTAAAAGAAGGATATAGTTAATGATACCGTGAGAGATAATACCACGCAAATAATGAAATTGCTCACTCACCAATAATCACCCCTTTGCTTGCAATTACCGTCGCTGTCGGATTTTCAACCAACTTCCTCACCCTTAAACACACACTCTTTTCTCACCTAATGATTGCATTTTCCTTTTGTGGTTTGAGAGCTCGCTTGTTGCACTGAAGGTTCATTCTCCTTCTACTGAAATATTTGGCTAATGAAACCTCTCTGTCTGAAGATGAACTTATAACGTTTGAAACCGGTCGCAATATTAAAGTATTTCTTTTCGTGGAAATTACACCTACTTTTTACATACGCATACTGACCCTGAAAACTGACAGAGGCGTGTGGCGGAAGGTTTGTTACATAGTAATGTGTTTATTATATCGTGTTTCTTAACCCTTCAGCTGCAGAAAACGTACTTCTACGTTCTTCTAAGAGGACTGCGGGAAAAACGTATTTCTAAGTTTGACCTGCTCTTTCTTCCCCGTTCTTGTCCTTTCTCAATTTTATGGCCCTGCCTCTCTGTGGATTATCTAAGAATTATTCATCAAATGATTATCATTAGAACACGGGAAAAATATTTCAATAAAACACAGGTACTCAAGATTTAGTCAAGGAAAAATAATAGCTAATTCATGCTATCATCACTTTTCTTCATTTGCGTTGAAAATCTATGCATATAAAAAAACTCTAATGGGAGCTGCGTCTGTACATCAAACCAATTTTCAAAAGAGTTGCAGAGTTGGTTATTAGGAGTGACACTGAGCTCGATAATCCCCTTTTTGAAATACTTGTCTGTTATCACATCACACAAAAACTATCCAACTGATTTTGTTGAAATAAGCAAGATGATAAGGAATGTCCTGATGGCGGTCTATGTTTGGGTTGGCTTGCCATTTGTAGAATATTTATTTCTGTGTCTCAATTGTTATTCCGCCTTTCCATTCGCGCTTCGTCCATTTTTACTTTTCCGATACGAATCAAAGGGCATTTCCGGTACTTTCATAATATTTTATTATTCTCTAAAGCGATAAAGGATAAAGTGTATGTAATATTTTGCTCAAGGCGTAATTAAAGCCGAAACAACGCTAAATCATCTAATCGTCAAAATTTAGGTCAAAAATAATCTTTTTTCAGGATCAGATGTAATTTGATCTTCGTTAATTTCATATACACAAAATTAACGAAGATATCTGGGAGATTTCTAATGAGGTGTGAAACGCATGAAGTAAAACTTAGACAATACATTTTATGCATAAACAGTAAGTTCTGAAAAACCGTTCTCCACTACAGTTCTCTCAACTGATTGTGAGTAGGAAGGTTGGCTTCGAACTTCCCGCGGCGCTGGTTGAGTGACGTCACAAATCCATTCTGAAGAAAAAAAACAGCGAAATTATAGCAGGAAACAATAGTAAAAATGAGGCGAAGGTGCTAAACGAATTCAGTCATAAATATCGATAGATTTGATTGGTGAAAATGTAAAGTGAAATTTCAGCGTATACATATGCCCGTCTCGTTGTTTTTTCTCTCGCTGGGAGTGGTGGCGTACTCCTGTAATCCAGCTACTTGGAGGCTTGGTACAGAGGATGGTTTGAGGCCGGGGGTCCTGCCTGTGGGTTGTCCCACGTCGACTGGACGTCCGCACTAAGCCCGGCATCAACATGGGCACCCTGTAGGAGTCCGGGGCGGCCAGGTTGTCTAAGGAGGGGCGAACCGGGCCAGGGGGGGAAACTCAGCAGCCAAAAGTCCCCGTGGCGGGCAGTAGTGGGATCGCGTCCGGGAGTGGGAGGCCACAGACAGCCCGGCCGATATAATTAGACCTGTACCTTTTTGCATTTTTTCCGTCTAAATCTTTACATTCTTTCTTTATATCTTTCCTTTCAATCGCTTCAAAATTTTTAAATATTTGACTCTAAATTCAATTTCTTCTGAGAATATAAAACTCATGTGTATTATTACACATGTCGTAACGAATTTTACATCTAATATGTTATTGCTGTAATTGTGCGTAATAGAAAACGAATTTTACGTTTTAACTAATTTTTGTATCATTTACTGTCCGTCTCAAATGAGGAAAAAACTAATAGATTTTTTTATAGATGATAACCTTCAAATTCCTTAAAGAAGCACTTCTTATTGATAAAGTGTTGCAGATGGTTTCCGAAAACTTACGAAATACCCTTTATCTTTAAAACTAAATTCTTTCTGTATATTTATTTAATATTTTTAATGTCCACCGATTCAAAGTTTTAAATCATCTAACTTAATTTAATATTACTATGAATATTTTACGCTTATTCTTGAATTTGGCACCATTTTTAGAGCCATATCCTTTTTTTGATTAGTTCTTATCTTTGCGGTTTATTGAGTTTGGTCTGTTTTTTGGAAATTTTATTGCTTTGGTTTTAATTTGATTTTCACAAAGCTATAATTGCTTCCGCAAAACTTGAAGATGCAATGTAGTAAAGTCTTCAGCGCAATAGGCGTTGCCACATCAGCATCCTATCAACGACTCCTCGCCCTTCAGGACGAAGGTATCCTGTCACAGACGTTTAGTTCATGCATGTTGCGATTACTAAACAAGTAATACGACAGAAAATAAGTGAAGTGCGTGGCGTAGGAAATCAATCACAGCTTCCAGGTGACACGTGAGGCAGTGCCTTATCTTTAAATATACATGCCTAATAAGGCCAGAGAACGTCGCAGATAAATCGGAACGTTAGGGCTTACATTTTCACCTCCGTTTCCCAGTTTGGAAAATGCGCACGATAAGTATCTTGTAAAGACCTAGATAATTCGTTAAACTTCGCAGGAAAGCGTTCATAGAATGCGTTTCACTTATCTTCATTCCGATATGGTCACATTCACTTTTGTATTTCATACCTTTAATATGGATTCCTAATTTAGTGTGGGTTACTAATGATCCTGCAAAAGCTTACAGTACTCCGATGTGCTGAGATTTTTTGCAAGAAGTAGTCGAAACAAAAATCCAGGCAGGCGAAATGGAGCTATATATTTGTAACCAATCAATAGAAGCAAATTCTTAATAATGGAGTGGTCTAAACGAGGGATTTTCCATTCCGTTAGTGCCGTTTGCTTTCGCGGAAGATTTCGTCTGTAATGAAGGAGGATATCCACCGCTCCATCACATGCAGCGTTTTTATTTTCGTCTTTAATATGGAAGGCAGGAATTCACCTTCTCTTTAACGGAGGTCTATACCGTTCCAATGCAAATAGAAAGACATGCAATCAAGCGGTGTCTAACGAGCATGCAGGTCAATTCATAAATTACTTGGCGTACGTATGAGTGACAAAAAATTTAAGTTCAGACGGATAGAAAATACATTATCGAGTGATAATGTTTTGATATTCTGTTTACTCTTAACATAATTGTTGTAAAAGAGAATAAAGACAAAATTTATTGCTATCATTAATACGCAGGGTTGCTTTTCTCAACTTTTAGTTTTAGTAATCCTGTTTCTCAAAATATTTCCTCCCAGTACCCTTTGTAATCTTCTTTTTCTTCGGAAAATACGATCACTCTATTATACTTCTTATTACTTACTTCCCTTTTCTTCAGGGTATCATTCTCCGCATTCTATTACCTTTTTTCCGCTATACCTCTCCCTTTCGGACGACTCACGGCTTCATATCTCATCTTTGTGATTCTGAACTCATCCATCTTCCTCTCATAACTTCCAAACAGGAGTAAAACATCTATTTCATATTGGTCACGGCTTCTCTTTACTTTTGACAATCTCCATTTTTTCTTTACCCAGTAATTAGTAAATCATTCTTCCTCGTCCCGCATTTCCACACATATCCTATTACAACTCTCGCAGAATAAATATACGTAGAAATATATTATTAATGTTTACATCAAAATCATAACAAAATGACTCAATATTACGCCAAAATATATTATCATATTCTTAAAAATGATAAAGTACCGCAGTAGTACAGCTATGATTTAAATCCTAAATCAACAAAGAAATGCGCTTATCTCAACATCTTCTCTAGGGTTCCTTCGCTACGGTTTCTGCAGGTAGATGACAGTTATCGCTGAATATGAAGCGAAAATGAAGTGACTTTGAATTTATGATTTCGACTTGAAGACGCCAGCTGATATGCTGGCGCAATTGGCCTACATCTTCAGAAACCATCGTGGTGAAAACCGAGAGATGGTGAGATCAACAGACCAGCTCCCCGGAAACCTTTTAAAGAATATATGAATAGAATAAAGTTCTCAATTGAGCGTTGATCTTATCTGTATTATTCTTACAGCTTTCATAACATTGATAGATGAAAAATACTCTGTACTTTTTTAGAATTATACTAAGCTAAAACTTTAACTTTTGCTGCTAATTTTGAAAGAAGTTGTTCATTTCCGTCTTCTCTTTGCAGCTGCCTTAAAGTTAAATATTTTAACTCGCGCTTGATTAGTGTTCTGGAAAGTATGGTATTTAAAAGCGGGAGATTTTAAGAATGAGTCTGGATGCGGGAAGCACTCCGTCAAGGCGGGAAATCTCCTTCAAAATCAGGACGTCTAAAGGATTCATAAAATAATAATAATAATAAAGGACTTTATTCAGGGCGAGATTGAGACTAACAAGTCTCTTCTTACATCTAACCCCTAAAATAACACAAATAATACACCGATCTCCCGAATATCCAAGTGGGTAGCGCGTTCGCTTTGGCGAAAGCAGTCCAGAGTTCAATTTCCAATGGAAGCCCATATCTGCGAAGTAACTTCAGTTGTCGAAACACTTTTAACCCTCCACCTGGGTATCCCGCGATTAACACGGGTTAGGCATCCTTCCTATCTCTTTCCTATCCTGTGATTTCATCAGGCTCGAGGTTTTTCTCATATCTTCCCCTGCGTATTCCGTGAATTCTCCGTCTGATCCCTCTATCCTATGCGTTACTTTGATGGTGATGTACTTAAAAAATTTCAGCTATAGATGGCAACTACAATCATTAATTCATAAAAGATTAATATTTGCAATCAAAGATTTGCGAATAACTTAATTCAAGGATAAAAAATATACTTTTTACCAGATTATCGAAAACATTACCCAGTGGGAGGGTTAACGATACAATTAACAAAAAAATAATTTTTGTGCAGGTGCATCCGAGATTCATCGATCGTAGTACATACATCGCCGATTGATATGGAACGATTCGCGATGATTGATATGGAAGTCCCACGGAATGTAAGGCTCTCCTACTCTGTAACTCACCTCATAAATGAGGAAAAAGCCTTTTTCTTCCTTGGTCTCTTAAAAGGGTGACCATATCAGAAGATGGAGTATAAAAAGCGATTCTTCTCTAAGCGAGTCTTGATCCTTAGTTAATATTCCTATATTCGCTTTCTTTTGGGGCTTTCCTCCTCAAGTAGAAACCTTATCTCATTTAAGAGACGGATGTATCCTCTTTATCGTTAAAATCGCCAATTATGCTCTCTTGTCACTCGCTCTCCAGCGGTCACTTAAGGACGCATGCTCCAAGTCTCATGCAGCAAAAAGTAAAGCAGCGTCAGGGAGATGCAAGGGAAACGAAAGGCGAAAAAACGAAAAATGTTTTCACCAGCAACACAAGTAAGAATTAGAAAAAAGTGTTTGTTTCTGAGCATTCCCTTTGTAAAGCAGAATTTTAAGAAATCAGAAAGGAACTATAAATGGTTATTTCCACCTCAGTTTTTCCGCCTTAGTAGACTTGAAAAAGTATACTGCTCTTATATTACGACAAGACGTAAATTCACCATTCACTTTTCGCTAGATGTTACCATTAGGTTGGTAAAGAAATTCAAACTCCGCAGATTCTAACTTCCCGCGGTGCGCCGGTTGAGTTACGTCACAGAACGATCCAGAAAATATAAACTGCGATAGAATTGCAGAAAAAGATATTAAAATTGAGACGAAGGTGGAAAACGAATTCAGTCATAAATATCGATGGATTTGATTGGTGAAAATGTAAAGTGAAATTTCAGCGTTCGTATACATATGCCCGTCTCGTTGTTGGTTCTCTCGCTGGGAGTGTTGGCGTACTCCTGTAATCCAGCTACTTGGAGGCTTGGTACAGAGGATGGTTTGAGGCCGGGGGTCCTGCCTGTGGGTTGTCCCACGTCGACTGGACGTCCGCACTAAGCCCGGCATCAACATGGGCACCCTGGAGGAGTCCGGGGCGGCCAGGTTGTCTAAGGAGGGGCGAACCGGGCCAGGGGGGAAACTCAGCAGCCAAAAGTCACCGTGGCGGGCAGTAGTGGGATCGCGTCCGGGAGTGGGAGTCCACAGACAGCCCGGCCGATACAATTAGACCTGTACCTTTTTGCAGTTTTTCCCCGCTTACTTTACTTTCCATCGAATCTACATTAGTATTTTATTTATTTTACATCTTTCATTACTTTCAATGGATTCAAATCTAAAAAAAAGTAACTCTGTAACTACGCATAATAACCTTCAAATTCTTTCAAGAAATCCTTTTTATGGTTAAAGAGTTACGAATAGTCGAAATATAAAAATAATTACATTCTTTACATATTCATTTTTTACTTTGACTTCCAATTCAAAAATAGTACTCATACCTATCGGTACAAAAAATTACATATGAATAAATTTCCAGTTTAATATGTGTCTTTCTAGTTAATTTATTCCATGTTAATAAATTTCTTCTACTTAATTTATGTTTGACCCGTAAAGTTGTACTTTCCCTTATAAACATCGAATTTTAAACATCAGCTTTTACGGTCCGTCTCTTTTCCCTTTTCCAATAGGATTCAAATTTTCTTATCTCTTAGAGCAGCCAGTAATTTATTCATATTTGTCATATTTATAAAAAATGTTTAAGGAGACGTATTCGTAAGCAATATTATGGAACAAAATATTTCAGATCCCACGTATTCCCTTTTCATCTACAGAAAGTCCTAAAGGATACATATGAGTAAAAATCAAACCAAAACCTTTTGGAATAACAAGTGTGAAAAATATAGTGAAAACCTTTTGCTTTTTTGTGTGTATATATATTTTGAAATACGTAATACTTATTTTAAACCTCCTCCTCCTTTTCATGTTAAAAGCTTACTTCCCTTTTATCTTTATTAATTAAAAATTGCTTTAATCTTAGATTTGATTTTCCTAACATTTTTGGAATACCAAATATTTCTCTCAATTAATAAATATTTACAGTAACATAAAAGAGCCCTTTTTTCCTTCTATTGTCTTCTTCCATAAGACTTNTTTAATAGATTCCACTCAATTATATAATACTATGTTCTACATGTGATGCAATGGTAGTAGTAGTACTTGTAATAATGATTATAAGCCTTACTTTTAGATACTAATCTTTAGATTTATTTTCTCTCATTGATGAGTTTGATTTTTGCCATTATTTTAAAGTCATTTAAATATTTATAAATACCAAAAAATGAGATTCATATTGGGAATATTATCATTCTTACAATATGAATCTTTCTCGTTTCAACTTAAATTATATCATAATAAACCAAAAGATTTTAGTCGCTTGGAGTAAGTTTAATTTAATAATTATGCTGTAATGCTTTTTTTCAAATGTGTAACTTACCTTCATTTGGCTCATTTTCGTGTATACTTTTCACATTCCGTGCGATCAGGCGTTTAGAGTAAGGGCCATTGTAAATGTTACATTGCTACTTAACTGCTAATAGTTTTTCAATTTTAAATTAAATTTCAAAGTATTTACTTATACAAAGATAGTTATTTATCGGTACTAAAACAATTTTTCTGAAGTGGAGTTTAACTCGATCCCTATGAAGATTTCCTGCATATACACTACTTTTCTTTTTATTTATTGGACCTTACTTAACCATTCAAAAGTCTTTCTTCCCCATTTTTTACGAAATCAAATTTTGCTTAACGATGAACTGAATAGATTATTAAGTTTGTGCTCAGTATTGCAAACATTAACTTGGGATTTTAGGATCAGTATAGGAGCCCATGGGCAAGCTGATAGAGGTAATCACATCTTGTTCTTTCTGAAAAAATTATGCTAAAATTTTGAAGTCGTGCCTTACTCTCCCTCCTTGTAAATCTCCACCTCCATTCTTTCGGAATTCAAATTATATGCGATTAAAATTTCAAATTCCCTCGTATTGTTAAGAATACTGAATGCATAACGTAATAATGCCAGTTCATATTGATTATGCAAATATTTGCCACAACCGTTTCATTCTTTTAATAGGAATGCAGTAACGAGTCAGTTTCTTTATCTTGCTTCCCTAAGGGATACATTTCCTGTGCTATGTTACGCAAAATGTTTTAAATGCCCCGTTCTCCTTCTGATTAATTAAGGTTTTCATAAACGACCCTGGAAATCTTAAATTATCATCGTCATACCATGCATTCTTTCTTAATTTTCGATTATTGCTCATTTAAAAGTTGGCCATAAGAGATTATCAGATTTGGTATATTAGGTTTTCTCTACTTAGCATTTTTGTATAATAATTCTGCTGAAATTATTATGTACCCCTTTTCTGTGAAAAAAGAGGTCTACGTAAAAGTGTTAGAGTCTCTGAATATTCTCTCTTAATCAGTTAATTCATAACTGGATACTAAAATAAATAAATTTATTCAGAATTAACTATATCTCTGTTTCTCTGTAGCTTCCACAAAACTAAGTTAAATGTGATTGAAAGAATGATTTTTTTCTTCCCTTCACCAAAATATAAATAGGATATATTTCATGCGTGAAATTATAAATCCTTACTCTATCGGTCGTATATCTGCTTATAATTAGCAGATGCTGAAAATTTACTTTTCACGACTGTTTTAAAGGAATTATCAAAGTCTCACGGAAGACTTTGGTTTCAGGAAACTCCTGTTGTGGCATAACCCTGAGTATTAGATAAGTCTTCTGACGGAAGTTTCACTGAGTTATGTGCTGATTCAGTGCTAGTCACTACGCATCGATATTGACAGTCGAATAGAGAGTGACCCAATGGGAGATGAGTGATAAACCCTTCCGCAAACAAATCTTATGTCATCCACCATGCTCGAGAGACATTTCCCTTTCTTTTGGAAGGTATCTTCCGCCTCCGAATTCGGAAGGAATCCCGCCTTCGTTATATACAGTTACGTGAGGATAATTTCACCTCCGGACTTAATTAGGATAACTTCTTACGTTACGTTACTTAGGCATCTTTTTTTCCGGACATTCATTCGCATCTAAGGATAGCTGGGAACGTGTTGATCTGGTTTCTTCCTCTTCGTCCCAGAAAGATTATCAGATGTGACACCCGCTTAGGAGCTTTCTTCCTTTGTTAATTTAAAAGATAAAAAAAACGCTTCTCCATTGCAGTTATCTTAGTTAATTATGAGTAGGAGTCTTCTTATATAAAGAAGCCTTTTTTCTTACTTTGCTTTCCATTGATGTAATATTTTAAAAGATTCAACTCGATTTTAAATAACGATACATATTCTAAATTTGGTGCTCAGAAACACAATTTCCGCTGTTAAGTTTTGTTCTTTGCTAGTATCTTACAATTATCAAATGGCTTTAAAATATCAATTGAGTAATTAGAGAGTACTAAGGTATTGAGATAAAACTTCGCTGGATATCGAAAACAAACCTTTGTGTAAAGAATATAATAGAATTTCCCTTGAAATTACTTCACTCATTCGTATTTCTTTAATACCTTTACTATCTTTTCATTCAAAAATTTAAAAAATTCAACTCAATTTTATAATACTATGTTCTACACGTGATGCAATAGTAGTAATAATACTTACAATAATAGACTTACAATAAGCCCGACCGATACAATAAGACTTGTACCTTTTTGCATTTTTCATTAATCGATTCTATTTCGTGTTAGTTATGCCTCATCTTGTAGGTATATGTGTGTTGTGCATTGGACCCTGCCAATAAGTGTTATATTCGAGAATTAGAAAAGGTGCAGCGAATGGCAACACGTTTTGTGAAGAATTGCTACGATAAATCAGTGGGCGTCACTGAGATGTTTAAGGACGCAATATTTGAATCTTTAGAATGTAGAAGATTTCAACTAAGGTTTAACATACTGGATAAATTTGGAGGAAGCACGTTCAGAGATGATATAGTGCATAATGCACAATGCATTCATCATGTTACATAATATGTTAATAATAATAAATAATAAAATAATAAATAATCATGTAACTCAGGCGGTGATCAGAAAATATCAAAAAATATTTTAAATCTCTCTTTTAAGGAATATACTCAATTTCTATAGTGGTCCTCATCTCTGATAACTCGTTTTCTCTTGGACATTTTTTATGAAGTGTAAAATTCTATATCTTAATTTTCTTGTCTCCAAGTCCATTATTCCATTACTATTCTTATATGGCTCAGGCCTATTCATCGAAGTAAAAAAATTTGTTTGGAACATTCCTTCCCATAAAATTTATAGGCAAAGCTTTTGTGGTAATAAGATAAATCAGAAGAGCCAGGGACAACTTGGAACTTAAAATGAAACTTAGGAAAATTGAGCAATAGTTTTTTTTATATTCCAGGAAATTAAGGGAAAAAAACTTGCTGAAATGTCGATTTCAAAATTCATTCAATAAGATACGAACCTTTTTGTCATTATAAATCATTGAAAGCAAGATTAAATTTTGTAGTCAGTTTGAAAAGAAATTATTTTATACATCCTTGTTAATTAAATAACTGAAATCTGGAAATAAATTTCAGGACAGAAAAATGTATCTTTTCGGTTCTTATGTCCTATTCTGAGTTGACATGTTTTAGATTAAATACAACTTCTTAATGATACGTAAAAAAATCAGCCGTCTATTCTTTAATTTTTTTCAGTAAGGAATTTAATCAATCATTGATCTATTCCAATCTAACATTAAGGAAATCTCCGTCAATTTTCCGAATCTATTATAAAGCTTTCAAATCTGTGGTTAATATATCGAACCATTGTGCATACAATGAATGTGTATAATGTAGAATTTTCTATCATGTTTTTATAGTTTTTCTGTTAATTTCATCTAATGTCTGTCCTTATTGAGAAGGAATAAAATCATCATTAATGAGCGATTTATTTGTAGTCTGAGCATACGTAATGAAGTAAAGCAAAACTTTTAAATCAGATTACAGTTTAGGCATACTTGCTTTTGTTCCTTTTCCGTAAATAATTACTAATGTGTATTTATTTTCTTAGCATTGATATTTTTGAGGTGATGGAATTCCTTGAACCTGGTTTTTCAAGCAGTAGGCCATTATAAGTCACAATCATATTTCCAAAGGCTGTTATTCTCTAATTTCTAAGGTCATTTGTGACCTCTAAAAGTATTACAAAGAATAATGGATGTCATTGTTTCAAGGACAGCATTTAAATACTTTTATAGTCTAATATGCTAGGCCTCCCAAACATATTATGCCTACCATTTAGTTGTAATAGTTAACTTAAAAGGGCTTCGCTAGTTAAGGTCATTTTGCACGTGAGCCCCCACCGGTAATCGAACCCGGAACCAAAGTCGAACGCGTTACTCACATGGCTATTCGAATGTCCACTAACCATTTAGATTGTAACAATTTTAGGTAGTTACATAAGTCATGAACACAGGTGCCGAAAATGTTTTTTTTTTCAAATTTTAATACCTTATCATCGGTAAGTTGTCTCTGAATATAAAATTAATTAATTTCCCTTTGGTCCATAGGATTTCTAGCTGACCGTCTCGAAAGTGATGGGTATTGGGACGAATATATGGAAAGAATTCTAACACTTTTATAATGTGCCTTTAAGTTGCGTATTAGTTTATATTGAATTTTTCAGAAAAATACAAAACTATCATGGCTATAAATTCATTTTTATAAAAAGTTTGGTTTATATTATTTTACCGTGATTGCTATCTGAAAATAATTGTGAGATAGATAAAATATTCTGTGTGAATCTCGGAAAAACAAATGAGAAAATTAAATAATCCATACAGGTAAAGGTATAAATATTTCCTAAACGCAAGGCATAGACCGTTCTAAATGTGATTTTCAGTATTATCTTATGTCCGAATAAAAATTAGGCTCTCCCCTCTAATTGATAATTGTAAATGCAAAGTTCTTTTAGATCAGCTTCCGAAAGTAAATTTTGGTTAACCTGATAAGGGATAAGATGAATTTAACTTTCATTGAATAACCTCTGATACTACTTTGATACAGAAATAAAAACCTTTATTACTCAGAACTCAGCAGTTCAAAGTCTTCAATAATTTCAATAATAATGACTATATACATTGCATCGTTATTTGACCCATTTCTAAGGAAAGAATTTTTCGCAAGAGCAAGGTCTACCATTTTATCTGATTAGGGTTTTCGTCATTTATAAGAGTCGCAACCCCAAAAAAAACTTTCTCCATTAGGAAACGAAAATATTTATATAAGCGGCTGCAGCTGTGGCAACACCTCTTTGGGCGGACGTATAAGGAAGGATATTCGATAGAAAATGTAACGAACCAAAAGGGAATGGAATTTGGAGAAGGTGTTTATACATTCCGACGACCTTCTCGGCCAAACGCCGAATCATTCCTCCATTTTTTCTTCTTTGCCTTTCTCTTTGGATTTTGAAACGAACCGATTTGGAAATATCCCGTCGTGCGTATTGGGTGGGTAAAGGATGGAGTTGAAGGGTCGTGACCTTGCCATATTTACTATTATTCTATTTATTTTTCTGACTCCCCTTGCGAGGTGCGACATAAGGTTTGCTGGGAATTTTAATTTAGGGATGAGGATGGATGGAAGGAAACTGAACTGATTTTATTAGTGCATATATTAGTAAATCGAGAAGAATAGAATATTAAAAATCATTCATCCACACACGGCGTCAGAAACATCAATCCTATCATGAACACAGTAAGATAAATAGGCTTTGATAGCATACAAGTCTTAATTTCAAGAATTTAGGCACACAGTTGAAGGAAAGTTTCATATTGAATTTCCGTATTTGTAGATGTCATTTTTAAGATTGTAACCCTAATATTTTCTAATGGATGAAAGTTAGTTTGAGACTTGTTAATAATGTTAGGATCATTAAGGCCCAAATCCTGTTTCACTGAATTATCTATGCTATAGATGTAGAAAGTGATTTTCGTCGGTCTGGACTTGAAATAGATATGGAAGTATTAAGTAGGTGTCTGTTTCTTCGACGTCGGCCCAAGTGAGAGAAGTTAGGCCATCTCCAGAGAATTCTCCACCGCGAGGGCGGGATCGAACACGAACAGAATAGAATCATCCGCTTTGAAGGCAGAAACGTGAATGGGAGAGCAGTAAGCGTTGACGAGAGGTAAGAATGGACCACCGAAGAGAGGGCGTGGTGTCCGTAAGGTTAAGGGAAGAGGGCGTGAATTACAACTGGTATAAGGCACGCCGACGACCGAGGGAAATTTTTCCTGGAGATTAAGAAAAAGCATCGGAAGGATACGTTCGCTTTCTCACGATTTTTTCACGGTTGTCGGATTCTTTGGAATGCTACATTGAGAAGAGAGAACGGGCTCACAGCGTAGGTTACGTTTATTTCAGAAGAGCAAAAGACTTATAAACGACGTCATAATTGTTATTATAGAAAAAAAAGGGTTCCCCATCCAGCTACGATTGATCTTTCAGTTACCATTTAAGTCACTCTCAGTAACCACATCCCATTTGCATAAATTATTTGAAAGTTCAACATCATCCAACATTCTATGGGACTTTCATTTATAAATTCTGTAAAGACGAATTACAAAATCTGATAAGTACTTAGCAAATAAAAACATATACAAACGAAGTGTCTTCGTTTTCTTGCTTTCATTAGAGCGATTCAAACATATACGAGTATACCTATATAATTTAGAAAATTTCCACCTCAGTTTTTCCGCCATAGTAGGCTTGAAAAAGTATACTGCTCTTATATCAAGACAAGACGTAAATTCTCCATTCAGTTTTCACTAAATGTTACCATTAGGTTGGTAAATAAATTCAAACTCAGCAGATTCGAACTTCCCGCGGTTCGCCGGTTGAGTTACGTCACAGAACGATCCAGAAAATATAAACTGCGATAGAATTGCAGAAAAAGATATTAAAATTGAGACGAAGGTGGAAAACGAATTCAGTCATAAATATCGATGGATTTGATTGGTGAAAATGTAAAATGAAATTTCAGCGGTCGTATACATATGCCCGTCTCGTTGTTTGATCTCTCGCTGGGAGTGGTGGCGTACTCCTGTAATCCAGCTACTTGGAGGCTTGGTACAGAGGATGGTTTGAGGCCGGGGGTCCTGCCTGTGGGTTGTCCCACGTCGACTGGACGTCCGCACTAAGCCCGGCATCAACATGGGCACCCTGGAGGAGTCCGGGGCGGCCAGGTTGTCTAAGGAGGGGTGAACCGGGCCAGGGGGGGAAACTCAGCAGCCAAAAGTCCCCGTGGCGGGCAGTAGTGGGATCGCGTCCGGGAGTGGGAGCCCACAGACAGCCCGGCCGATATAATTAGACCTGTACCTTTTTGCATTTTTTTCGTATATACCACACAGGTAGCCCGGCCGATACAATTAGACCTGTACCTTTTTATATTTTTTTCCGTCTTAAATCTTTAGAATTACATTCCTTTCTTTATATCTTTCCTTTCAATCGCTTAAAAATATTTAAATATTTGACTCTAAATTCAATTTCTTCTGAGAATATATACAACTTGTGTAATATACTCATGCGTATTATTACACATGTTGTAACGAATTAAAGATTTCATATGTTATCACTGTAATTGTGCGTAAAATAAAGCGAATTTTACGTTTTTAACTAATTATTTTATCTTTTATCGTCCGTCTCAAATGAGGAAAAAGCTTTAGAAGATTTTTTTACACATTATAACCTTAAAATTCTTTGAAGAAATCCTTAGTAACTGTAATTTTATTTGTACCATCCTTTTCATATGGATTTCCACAATCGATTTTGTTTCTTTTTAAGAGTTTCGAATAGTCGAAATACGAAAATACTCGAAATTACATTCTTGATTGTTGACTGAATTGAGATGAGTGAAAGAATCTTAACATTCTAATGTCATTTAAAAGATTCAAAATCTTATAAATGAACTTTGAATTAAAAAAAATTAATTTGAATCTTAAAAAAATATTTATGTTTCAATCGCCTTAATGAAAGCAAGAAAACCGCACTTCGTTTGTAATAGATCATATTTACTTGAGTATTTATCAGATATTGATATTCATCTTTTCAGGAAAGATTCTCTTTTTAATGAGGAGTTTAATAGACCTGATGGCCGATCTGCGCCGAAACAGGTCGTACTTTTTTAAATACACCTGTGGAAAAGAGTAACTGTAATTTTATTTTTACCATCCTTTTCATATGGATTTCCACAATCGGTTTTATCTCTTTTTAATATTTAATTTCTTTCTTTGGATTTACTTCCCACCAATTCAAAAGTTCATATAAGATGCATATAATTTCTATAATACTATGCTTATACTACACTTAATATTCCGTGAGACGATAATTTTTGGAACCATATACTTCCCTTGATTAATTTCAGACTTAATTTTTAACTTATAAATATCGAATTAGATTTAAACACCAATAACTCAGAGTAACGATTTGTCTACTTGTTTCAAGAATCTTCACTGGGTATCGACAACAAAATCTTTCGCATACTGTAATATAATATTTGAAAATAATACACCTCATTACTTTAAAATATTTAAATATATAAATGTTTTAAATGAGTGTAGTTAACTTAGCTTTACAGCTCAACCTTGTCAGAATATCTTCAGATTGAATTTTTCTCCCTTCCGGAGATGATAATAAGGTTGAAATGATTCCGAAATGTATCAAATTCAATTTATACAGAACTGAAAGTTCGTTAATTCTTAAACTTTCTATCTGGTAAAATTTAAGTTTCAACTCTAGAAATTATTCAGTTTAGAATTAATTCTTATACGAGGGTAGGTGAAAATTTCTCGGCCTGACACAGAGATGGCGTTCCAATCAGCGAAAATTTATGATCCCTGCTTGGGCGCACTGTCATTAGTTTGTAAGACAAGTTTCAACTTGTTCTCTCAAGTAGTTTGTTTACACGTATTGTTGCAGTAGACGTCTTTCGTTTGTGTGAAAATATCCATCTACGGCCCTCTCAACTTCTTCATTGGAAGCGAAGCGCTTCCCAGAAAAAAAAAGTCTTCAAGTTTGGGAACAGATGGAAGTCTGAGGGTGCTAAATCAGGAGAATAGGGTGGATGGCCTAGCAAATCGTACCCCAAATCCCGTAGTTTTCCCATCGCCAACGCACTTCTGAGAGTAGGTGCGTTGTCCTGGCGAAAGATGATTTTTTTCTTCATCAATCCAGGCCTCTTCTCGCAAATGTTGGCATCCAGCTGGTCAAGAAGGTTGTGGTAATATTCGCCTGTAATTGCTCTGCCTTTCTCAAGGTAATCAATTGACAGGATCCCTTTCGCACCCCAAAACACACTGGCCATGGCCTTTCCGGCAGATGCGATCAACTTAGCTTTCTTTGGCGCTAAACCACCGGCTTCCACCCACTGCTTCGACTGCTGTTCCGTTTCTGGCGTGTATTGGTGGACCCATGTCTCATCCATGGTGACAAATCGCCGCACAAAATCGGTCGGTGCCCTCTTGAATCAGTCCAAACATTGCTGCGAAAATAGCTTGCAGATCGGAATGATCGGCATTCAGCAAATGCGGCACCCATTTTGCGCAGAGCTTTCGCATCCCCAATTCTTTGTGGAAGATGTTTCGCACCCTTTCTTCTGATATCCCCACGGCCTCAGCTATCTCACTCACCTTCACTCGCCTATCGTCCAACACGATATCGTGCACCTTTTCGATGGTTTCCGGTGTGGTTGCGGTTTCTGGCCGTCCTTCACGTGGGTCATCACGATAATACTGAGGACTTGTGATTTTATCGCAGCGAATTCAGAGTTATCGGGAATTTTCATACAATTTGATAAGGCGTATAAAAATTAATTGAGAATTGAATATCTCGAAACTTAATTGCTAGATCAATAATTACTTTAATTTCTCAATACCGTGTGAATACGTACTGATAGTTGACAACTGACTTTTTCGTCAACTATTCAGCAAAGTATTGTGCAGTGATCAGAAAGCGTGAAGTGTACAGCAAGTTAGTTTATTCCATTACCTTTCTATTGGGGAGGCAGTTGCGACAAGATACTCTAGGGGCCGTTGGGGAAATGCTATCCGTCCATCAGACTATTCTCAAACGTATTAAAATAGACAAATGCTCCTGTCAGGTCAAGTTTATCTCCTAAATCTGTCCGTTTTCTCCTTTGTGCCTTTGGGGTGATTTTATAGAATCATTTTTGTGAAGTTAGGAAGGCCCTAATTGAGGACGGAAGTACGTACGTGCCGACAAGGATTATGGCAATGGCGACCCGCCGCCGGGATTGACGATGGCTGACCGTTCTCCTCAAAGTTTATTTCCCTTTCTGGGGCCCACTCCTTCCCTAACATAGCGTCACAGTAGAATGGACATTTAGAAGGAGAAACCACCGTAACCAGAGGAGAGAAATCTTCTTTTAGACTAAGCATGTGTGTGCATAATTCCCGAAATTATGGAGCATGTGGATCATGTGATACTTGAAGCGTATTGCTAAATGCTATCTGTCGCTTTCTAAGCATTCCCCATTCATTTTTGGCTGAGAGAACTATTTTAGATTTTGATCCTTAGAAATGATTTTCAGTTATAATCTTATTAGGTAATTTTATGCTAAGATGTATCATAATGAGGTGCAATGAAAACAGCAATTATCGTCAGCAAGAAATTTTCCGTTAAGAAATTCCCTCTCTAAGAATCAATTGTTAATCAATGCTGTCTGAAGAACTTTATCCATAACCTCCGGTCTAAGATTCACTCAATGATCCGAAAACATCTTCGGCTATGTTATACAACGTGTTCTTTCATTATTTATACATAAAGGATCGATCATGAATTTAATTACTTGGGCTTATTATTTTCCGTCAGGTATAATAGATATTTAAGATCCACTTTCAGACAATTTAATGACTGATAGTTGTCCTGCTCGTTTAAAAACATTATATCGTAGAATTTTATTTACAGAAAGATTGGTTTGAAGTTTTTAATTCCTATAGTTCCTTTACCCTAGAAGTTTTATACGTGCTATTGACATAATATGTTTTTCTATGAAGTTTACTATTCACATAATTCACATCTTGATAAGGCTTCTTATATTAGAATTGAATGCTTGCCGTGAAAAACTGCCGTTCACTACTATAATCGAAACTGGTTGACATTATGTGAATTTTAATTTCAGCAATTGGCTGTATTTGGAAATTGCTTATTCTTGTTATATGATTTCCGCCTTTTCCCTTTGCGTATTCGTAAAAGTTAAGATTCTGACTCAATTTGGAAGACTCGACTCAAGGGCGATTTCTTTCTGACAGTTTGAGAGCGGATGGTATTTAGGGCGTGTCCATTCTGGTGGCGAAGAACTTTTTGGCGATTTTTTGAATGAAAAATAATACGAATACAGTTTTTCTGAAACCTTTTAGCATTTACTAACCAAACAAGCAACTGACCAAAGTGAATGTATTCCAGAGGGGGTTAATGACTCTTTGGAAATGGACGATAAACCTTCTGAAATCAGCCTCAGAAGCTCTGGTGCCTTTTCGTAATAAAGACGCTCGTAAGAAAAGAATTTTAATTGCAAAATAAAATTACGTTTGCTAATGCTGCAAAATTAGAATTTGCGGTATTATATAGTTTCTGTTTCGTTGTACAAAGTTTGGGCCGAGTAATATAGTTTAAGTCACGAGAAATTTTCCAAATTGTTTCTCTATCATCATTGTTTACTTGCATTATTATTGATTTAGGTTTAGGGATTTAGGGGATAAGGGATTTAGGTTTAATTTACGGATATGGTATTGGTACGAACTTGTAAGCTGCCAGTTGAACTTGGTGTCATCCTGAAGTAATATTCGGCTTGCAGCGGCGGAGTGGCTAGCGAGCTAGCAGCCCAACTCCAAGGTCCCACGTTCGATTCCCTTGAAATCGGATTTTTCCGGCTAGGGATTGATTGTGAGCCTTCGTCTATTGTTACTGTTTAGGTCTCTTCTGTAACTGTCCAGTAAGTTGATAAAGAAAAGTTACTTTGTAGTTTCCACAAGAATTTTTCTCTCGATCGGTATCGACTCTCGCGAGTCACCATCAGGTACCAAAACCTGATGTGGAGTCGAAATCGGTCGAGAGTAAAATTCGTGTGGAAACTACAAAGTATCTTATCTTTCTCTATGGCGTTCCACTAAGTTAAGCTAGTGATTTTTGATTTGATTGTATCAAGTTCATTGATCGTATCAAGAAAACGACGTTTGTTAGGGCACCGGGAAAATTAATACAATAATAAAAACAAATATATAATATAAATATATGTGTTTAATACTATTGGCAGAGAAATTGTATACTTTTTCCAGGTAGACAGGAGTAAAAAATACCAATTTATTAATTCGGAAAGCGTGAATGAAAGCCAAATTCCTCGATTTATAAAAACATTTCCTCGCGCCTTGTTTGTGCTCGATATCACAGTCGGTACGGACGTGTGATTCACTATCACATTCCCGTTTATAGGCGCTCGGCAAACGGTTCAGAAAATGAGGTTAGCAGCAGTGAAATAAAAATAAACCCTGAGTGTGAGGAGAAAGAAACGGGGGTTGGATGGCGGATAGGTAATGTTGGATACAGCGAGACTGCAGGTTTGTTGGCTAAAAGGGCGGAGGATGAGGGAATCGCCGCAAGGAAATTCCCTCGTCCGTGGCGTACCAGCCGGCGACCAAGTTTTAGAACGAATGGCTACGATCGAGCAACATTTACCTGAAACTAATTTTCGACGGTGACCACAAATTTATCTCTATTAGTTACGTCGTCGCAGCAGAAATCAATCCTATGGATAAAAATCGATTCCAATTCCCGTTCCAGCTTTTAAGAGGTATTTCACGGAAATCCTTTATTGTCCAGTTCAGGGATCCATTAATCAGTCAGATCCATTGAATGTTGCCATTAATTTATGGGAGAGAAAATCCCATTGTATATCCAAATTCTTCGTAGTTCTTAGCTGCATTTGCGAGAAAGAGGAACTGAAGAAATTCTGAATAGTAGAGGATAATTTGATTCGTTTTTCTTCTGTTATTTTTTGGGTATAAAATTCATGAAATTATATATGTTGCACAGAATTATAATTTTTTTCCGAAATTGAACTTGCCATAGGTTTTCTTGCATGGTTGTATTTCTATTTTGTACATGCCACATATGGCGTAAAGGATGTAAGGACATCTGTAACACATACTTTTGCTATCTTCATAATAAATTAACTTCAAGTTTCTTTCATTCGAATTGTGCGATGCAATCAAATTTGGTCTTAGGTCGATATAGCGCGATTAGTTTACTGTAGTTAGTTAGCTGTAGCATTCTCGACTCGTTAAGCTTATCACAATTCATCATATCTTATCACAAAGAGAGATTAGATTCCTATAATCCATATCATTATGTGTTTCTGTAGTGTACCGCCTCCATATTTATAACCATATATTTCATATTTAGTACCAGTAAACGCCCCCGTCAAGAATGACGGAACTTAGTTTACCTCAAAAATATATCTATCATCGTATAAATCTGGTCCTCCTACGCCAGAAACAGTCCGACGTAAGATCATAATAACTCAATATATTTCTTACCATTATTTATAATATTTATTCTACTGTTTTCAAATCATGAAAGCCTACTTTACGTACATACAAACATAAAATATAAGAACTGGTTATCCCCGTGTATGGGATAATTCATGAAATCAACATTCATAAATGGCCTCATTCGTCAGAAGAATGGATTATTTCCCAACAATTTTATGATTTTTCCGTGTATTTTATCAAAATTTTCCAAATTTTTCTTTTGACAGCTCTCCTGATTTCGTGAGACCATTATTTCTAATTTAATTTTGTAAAATAAACAACCTCTGTAGGTAACAGAAACATATTTTACGTACATTTCTTATGAAAAAGTATACTAACTGATTATCAATATATTAACTCATGAAATCAGCATTCAATAATTGCCTTGGTCGTCAATGGAATCAGTATTCTATATAGCAATTTGTGTAGTATTGTTGGACATAATGGGTGCTGTGGACTTTAGTATATGCCTTGGATGTGCGTAAATGTTTTTTTAGATGAATTTTTACGACGTTGCCACCGGACAATTGTCCATTTGTAACGTGTATATTTTATTATAATAATATCAGTTGTTTATTTCCGGAAAAAAATTACAAATTTTCCGTGTATTTTATCAAAGTTCTCGCAATTTCGAATTTATATGAATGTTTCGCGACTAAAATAAGATTCTATGATCATTTTCCTTTCTTGTGACACTTGTCTCAATTTCGTAGGACCATTGTTTCTAATGTAATTTTATAAAAGAAACAACCTCTGCAAGTCAAGAAAACGTAACGTACCTTACGTTCATCTCTTAAAGAAACGTATTACGGGCTTCTGGGTTTGAACTCGGGCCTTTACAGAGATGAGAATAGCTTTCCTGGGGGTTCCAGCATCGTAGAAACACAATGCAGTTTGTTTCAGATCTCTAAGTCAGGCCGTTTCCGAGATTAACAGGGGGACCGACAGACGGACGGACAGACATTTTCTTTTTATATATATGATGGGTATAATGCATTTGAACGAAGTCGCAAAATTGAGGCCTTTTCTTCGAGAAGAGTTGTGATCTAACAATTATAGGATAATATTATAGTTTTTAACTTCAAGAATCTTAAAATTCTGTTTTATTTCTGTTATATCAAAGAATGGATATCACGTTATTCTTGTAACATTTTCACATTTTTCAATGATTACTTGTTTTCGCATTAGAATTCTAGCATCATTAATTAATCTTGGTCTTTCTTAGTTTTTCGAGCAAAGGTATTCTAATTCCTTAAAATTTCAAAGGATTGGGAAAGAATTTTCCCATTAAAATTTTAAGAATCATAAACAAAAGATACAGTAAAAGTGATAGCTAATTATCAGGAACTGCAAATATCAAAGATGGCTACTTCTTTCACGGACGATTTAGTCACACGGCCGGTTTCGGGGATTGATCACTATCTTCACTTAAAGAAGTGAAACCGCCGTGTGAAATGAACCCGGTCGTGTAAATAAATCTCCCGTTAAAGAAGTGCATGCTGTTTTGTACCAGACAGACTAAGGTTTAGCTGATTCTTAAAAATGTGGACGGAAGTCGAGTTAGAAGTCCATTAAAGGACGCCGGCTCGAAGTTCATCAGTATGCAAGTAATATTCCTCTTGCTTAAGGTGTCAAACAGGGTCACTTCGGTCATGATAGGCAGTGATATTTCCGCAAGGGATCTACATGTATTACATTTGAATGATGAATAATTTGGCTGGTAATATAAGGAATGTTTTCCGGAAGTTCTGACCCAGGCTAGTCCCAATATACATTGAAAAATGCCTTCGGTGGAGTCGTCAATATTTTCCGTAATGTACAGGTTCCATTTCACACAGTTTTTACTGTATTATTTATTGCAACATAAATAACTATAAATTATCCTTTGGAATTTAGTGCTAGAATATTAAATGAAAATACTACTTATGCATTATTAGCTCTTCTTCAAGCAATGCGTGAAGTTTGAATGATTCGTAATATTATTTTCGTTCTTCTCAAGCGAACATTTTTTTCCACATTCTACAAAGTCGAGCTTCTGCACCTCATATTTATTTATATAGCGAAGGTCAGTATCAGTAAATGCGGTGAATCCAGCGAAATTTTGATCAAGTAAAAAATTTTGATCGCGAATTTAAATGATTTTCGGTTTCTTTTGTCTATGGGTAAAAATGCTGTGGTATAGCATTTAAGATTTACGGTCCTCAAATGATTTCTTTCTGCAGAAAGAGCTATCAACTCCTGGCATTCATTAGCAGCGGTGATGGGCTGCTTTATTAGCCAAGAAGGAAAAGGTTTCTCATCAAGGACATTTAGCTGATTACTAAGGAACTGGAGATAGATTCATTCTTGATCAGAAAATAACGAAATTTGATTGGATCTCGTATTTCCTGCAGACCACTGCCATAGGTGTGTTTTGTTGCTTTGAAGTAAGGAAGACGAGGATTAGAGAAAAATCACCAATTAAGTATATGATGAGAGGGCAAAATGTCCAAATAGGAGAGAAAGGCCTGGAAAAAGTCGAATGTGGAACGTGAAATCCACGTAAAAAATGTAATGCTGAATCTGAACAATCAAAGAAAATGTTCGAAAAGATGCAAGTACGAATAAATGTATGTGGATTATATACACATACATGTTTCTGAAGTGGAAGATACATAATCCAAAGTAAAATATACCAGGTGTTTTTACACTCGTCGTAGGTGATAGGTGGTGTGCATTTACACTGTTACCCTTTCATGGTAACACTACATACGTGTATATGTACAAAAATTCATGCAGGAATACTTTTAATGTAAGATAACTTGTTACTTAGATATGATGATAGCTTGATATGTATGATAGCTTGTTTACTTTTAAAGGAAGTAGCATGACCCCTAACCATATACAAATATTTAGGATTATAAGCCTATGCAAGCAGTTTCGTAAAAAAACGAACATTCCCGAATATTTTGAGAACGACTATATCATATAATCTTGAGAGGGACGTCTAATTCTTTCGACAGGTTTACGATAAGAAAACTGAATCCATCGCGGTGGGTATCTGATCAAATACTCGCGATTTATATGAGGCAAAATGAAAGGAACGTAACTTTCAAAGTTAATAAGGAGGAAATGAAGCAACGGCTGTTACATCAGGCTGTCATCGCGGTCGAGCGAGACATTTTTGCCTCCACTCGAGCTATGTTAAACGGGCGTTGATTTTATTACTTCAAGGGCCCGTTGACGTGAGCTGCAAGCTCTCCTAATTGGAATGATGCAATTAGAGTCTTATCCAACCCTATAAGTGGAACTACTTCTTGGGAAAGTGATTCATTGTTTCACTCACTCGTCGTCAACTTTTTCAACTGATCCTTTTCTAGAAATCCATGGATCTACTAACCTTATTCGAATATATATAGTTTTAAAGGGTGAAAGTACTCAATTCTTCGCCCTGACTGGTTATGGTGATACGTTAAAATAAACAAACACCGCGTGTCCATTGATCCATAAGAGAATGAAGGCGTGATTTTGCTTGTTGAGATTTTTATCGCAGCGTGATGACATGCGCAATCGTGTCGGACTAGATCTTTCAATTTCTACCGAATCGTTAAAGCTCAAAATGCAGGGCTTTAGGGCCCTTTACTGGATTCTAGTACAGGTTATTGTCCGATGGTACACTCAATAAATATGTAGGGTCTTGTATTAGAACTGTTAAAAGTACTTCGAGAGCTGAAGTTATTTCGCACATATGGGCTCTCACCTTTCATAGCACTACATTTCAATAGGCAATGTTATTGACACAAATTTGAATTCTTCGTTATTCATTGCATGTTTCAATCAATATTCAAGTTCATTATGTACAGAACCTTACTACATGATACAAGCGTGCCGAGTACAAATGAAAATCCTTGTTTTCAATACCTTCCATCTGAATAATTGTGGGGCTCCCGGATAGCCAAGTGGGCAACGCGTTCGATTTCTGTGAAAGCGGTCCCGGGTTTAATTCCCGGTGGGGGCCCACGTGCGAAATGACCTAAGCTGTCGGAGCACTTTTAACAATACTACTACTACTGAATAATTGTAGTTGCAAAGGGAGAGCCATTATGAATTCATACAGTATATATCATGTTGCTGGGTGTGGTGGTGGAGTGGTTAACGCGCTAGAATTCCAACCCCAATGTCCATGATTTTAATCCCGGTTAATCGGATTTTCTGTTTAGAAAATGATCGTGTTTGTTCGTAATTATTAAAATTGGTGTAATTGGGGCCCTCCTGTTTCCATTAAAGAAATAATAATAATATACATTACATTAATATCAGCAGTTGATAATAGTATAAGTATTACAATAATATTAGCAAAATACGCCAGAAGAATAATGCGGGACTAATATTATATACCTCATTTCATAACCAGACGATCTTAAGGACTTCACATACGGTAATATTTTCTATAGTTCTTCAATATTTTCAGCTCACCTTAAGAAGCTCGCAGAAACGCCGACGAAACGATGCATTTCATCCATACGCTGCATAATTCGGAAGAATTCACCATGCAATTTTTACTATGTTTAATTCCAAATGTTACAAATGAGGCAACGCCGATTAAAGAAAGAGACGTTTACGCATGAGTTAGAGGGAGGGAAAACTTACGTCAAAATTCTCATTCTCAACAAAATCCACTATTTTGTCATCGACTTTGTAGTAGCTCTTCATGAAGAGCTTCTTCTTTTTATTCTCAACTTATTACGGATTGAACTATAGATATGTTTAATTAGAGAGCTATCACGACTGAATGATAATAAATCTTTCAGCTCTTCTCGTCTATAAGAAGTGTTTTGCAACAGTCTATGGACTTTTATCTTCATATTCAATTTGTGACCTAAAAAACATGCCCTCATTGTAACTATCTTTGGCATGATCTCACTCACCGAGGAGTTTAAATCGAGAGGACGTAAACAGGAGATAGCAATGTACGTCATACGTGGTGTTTTCGTCGAATTATCTTGGCTATGCTCAAGAATTCTGGTTCGGTGATGAGGTCAGTCGATTTTCATCAGCAGTCTATCATTCTGAGTGTGACATATTCGTCATGAAGTGAGCCCTTAAAGGATAGTGCTAATCTCTTTGATCTAGACTTCGAAGCACAAAAAGTATCGCCAAGTGCAGTGGTATGGAGCTAGAAGACGGAGCTTGGATGTAATCTACTAGCTAACTCATGCGCAGCATGTATCTTTTTTCTTTTTGCTTTGATGGCTCTAATTGCATTGACCCACGCTGTGGCTGCGGGGTACCCTGAAAATCTACATAATGTAACTAAATTAAAGATATTTGGATTAAAACGTAGTAATTAAATGTTTATATTGGTTTATTTATTTAAAGATATCCGAAAAAAGCACACGGCCTCTGCAATGGAAAAAACGGGAGATAAATAATTACAAAAATAAACAAGAACAATCAATACACCACAAAATTAGGAAGAAAAACAGGCAAAAGAAAAAAATATAAGTTATAGTAAAGGATCTGCAGATGAAACTAATGATGTATGATTGTTGTACTTTAAGGGGAAGGCGATACATAAATTAACGGTTGGTGAAGGCAGGGTAGGAAACTTGTGGAATAACATTTTTGCTCTCGTTGAGCGGAAGGGCACACAGATGGAGAATAACTAAATTAAATTAATGGATCTTTTAATTAATAAATATTATTAATAAATATTTCAGGACAAAGCAACAAAATTTGAGAGTATCATTCCATGAGAAAGTGGAATTTTTTCAGGAAAACGGGTAAGGTTTTTTCAAGTTCATTCTTCCTTGGGATTAGTGGAATTTTTTATTTGCATTCATATAAAATACGTGAATAACATAATAATCTATGAATCTTGCAATCTTTTTTAACATTAAACTTAGGATAGCTCTATCATTTCAGAAATACGCTTCGTCTACTGCCTTTTATTGTACAGGTAATTTTTGCATTGATGCTCGTTCTACATCATTTAAATAGAAGCCTAAAATGATAACTTGCATATTAAATAATTCATTATCTAGTTCAGAGTTATTACATAGGATACAAGTGTCTTAAATCGGTATTAGCTAATACTAATATAACAAAGTTATCAAAAAGAAAGAAGACATAAAGCGTAAAACGAGGCGAACGTAAAATGGATGGAAACATTTTACTTATATGACCAGCAAGTTCCGACAGATCGATTTCATTGTTTTCTCCTGCGTTGGACAGATTTTGCTACGCTTCGAACTTCCCGCGGCGCGCCGGCTGAGTTACGTCACAAATCCATTCTGAAGAAACAAAACAGCGATATAATTGCAGAAAAAGATACTATAATTGAGACGAAGGTGGAAAACGAATTCAGTCATAAATATCGATGGATTTGATTGGTGAAAATATAAAGTGAAATTTCAGCGTTCGTATACATATGCCCGTCTCGTTGTTGGTTCTCTCGCTGGGAGTGGTGGCGTACTCCTGTAATTCAGCTACTTGGAGGCTTGGTACAGAGGATGGTTTGAGGCCGGGGCTCCTGCCTGTGGGTTGTCCCACGTCGACTGGACGTCCGCACTAAGCCCGGCATCAACATGGGCACCCTGGAGGAGTCAGGGGCGGCCAGGTTGTCTAAGGAGGGGCGAACCGGGCCAGGGGGGAAACTCAGCAGCCAAAAGTCCCCGTGGCGGGCAGTAGTGGGATCGCGTCCGGGAGTGGGAGCCCACAGGTAGCCCGGCCGATATAATCAGACCTGTACCTTTTTACATTTTTTCGTATATACCATACGAAAATATGCTTCTTAAAAGTTAAATTCTTTTATTTATTTTACATCTTTACCTTCAATGTGTTCAAACTTAAAAAAATGTAACTCTAAATTCAATTTATTCTCAGAATATAAAGCTCATGCGTATCATGACACATTTTGTAACGAGTTTTCATTTATATGTAATTGTGGTAAGATCGAATTTTACGTTCGTAACCATTACGTAACTCAACATTAGTATATATTTAAGAGTATATCATTTACGGTCTGTCTCAAATGAGGGAAAAACTTTAGTAGATTTTTTTTCACATGATAACCTTCAAGTTCTTTCAAGAAATCCTTTTTATGGATAGAGTTCGGAATAGTCGAAATATAATTACATTCTTTACATATTCATTTTTTACTTTGACTTCCAATTCAAAAACACCACTCATACCTATCGGTACAAAAATCTACATATGAATACATTTCCAGCTTAATATGTGTCTTTCTAGTTAATTTATTCTAATTCCTGTTTGACCCGTAAAGTTAATGTTGTACTTTCCCTTATAAACATCGAATTTTAAACATCAGCTTTTACGGTCCGTCTCTTTTCCCTTTTCCAATAGGATTCAAATTTTCTTATCTCTTAGAGCAGCCAGTAATTTATTCATATTTGTCATATTTATAAAAAATGTTTAAGGAGACGTATTCGTAAGCAATATTATGGAACAAAGTATTTCANGGGAACGTGTTGATCTGGTTTCTTCCTCTTCGTCCCAGAAAGATTATCAGATGTGACACCCGCTAAGGAGCTTGCTTCCTTTAGCCTTTTCCATTTGCCAGTGTGTTCGAATATGTTCGTTCAATCCTTCAATTTCATAGGAATTTGTGAAACTAGTTGAATTCTTTTGCCCTTACTGGAGGATTGCGCAAACTCTGTCTTCCTGTCCATTTCTGTCGCTCGACCGATGTCATTAAAAGTAAACTTTCAGGAACTTCTCCACTCATTAGCAACACTTTCTTTCATAAGAAATCGATAGGGCCATTGACGTGAGGGAACTGTATTTTTTCCTGTAAATTCGTAAAGAATGACCATTACTGTTGAGTTACTTTGCGGACATCAGGTTCCTCGGTATTCTTTTTCAACTTCAATCACTTTGTCTTCATTTTATAGTTCCCTTCTATTCAATGCTTAACCATTGTATTGTTTCTCTAAACATTCTTTCCGTGTGTACGCTATATCTTCACCTTCAATAAAAATTTAATTTTCCTTACTCCGAGTGGTATTGCCTCCAATCATTACGATTAGATTTAGATTTGTACCCCACAAGCAGTAGTAAGTAAGTAGGTTATTTGCTTATCTGATGCTATGCGGCATAAACGACCAGAAGTAATAATCTGTTTCTGCGATTACTTCCTTGTAAAACTTTGTCGATGCCTCTCGGAGATCGCGCTCATTTTTTACCGGAATTATGATGCAGAAATTCCGATTTTATTTTATATCAATTGCGGAAATATCCTAGGCACACAGAGGCAAATTGAAATTAACTGTTACAATGTCACCGTTAGAATTTCCCTAATTGTTTCATATTCTCAAGTTAACCTAGCCAAGTTTAAAGTTAATAGTAAGTTGTTTGAAGGAACTCCTTACAGTTTTGGTTGCAGCTTACAATTTTCCCTGAGAAAGATTGCCTTCCGCCTATTTGCATAAATGTGTCATCCACTCTCCTTTAGCCTTTAGTCTTTCTAGCTGTTCGACTGATTTCTAGTATCTTATTATTTCATAAGTATGCTGGCATTCTTCTTTTTTATTTATCAAATAGCAAGGTAACAAATAATATATTTTTTTAATGTTGGCATGCACGGGGAAAAATTGTCTTAGATTTGGCTGATTTCGTTTCGCACTATGAAAAAGGTTGGCTATCTTTTCATGATGAGAAATGTCTTGTTTTGGGAACAGCTTATTTGGCATGCATCCTTACTGAGATAAATACAAAATATTAGTTCCAGTAAAGATACTAACTTGGTTAAAATTTCAGAAGTTACTGTTGTAATGATTAGTGATTTGATTGCTTCTCTGAATAAGCGTCAGCATACAGAGGAATTTTTTCGTTCGCAAGTCAGCGATTATATGGTTTGTGTAAGTACAATAAAGTTAAAACACGACTGCTAATGAATTAGATTTTTAAAAACATCCCGTAAATCGTATTAACGAGTGTTCCCGCAGGCGGAACTCACGTTTAGTGACAATTGGGAAAAAAAAATTTTCGTCTCAAGGAACCCTTGATATTGGAAGCATTGTCTCTAAAAAGAGCATTTTCCAGTAATTATAATCTGGAGCTTATTGTTTGTCTTTAAACGCGAGTTCCGCCTTCCTACGTACGGCTAACGGAGTTTTTTCTAACTTCTAATAAAGTACAGTATTTGAATTACTTAGATTAACTTTAATTTAACAGAATTTAGCTAAATTGTTTTATTTGGTATTTTTTACTTATCATCGTTTGACCCAAATAAGAATCTACTTTTCCTTTTGTTTCCCGTCTGGTGAGATGTTTCGAGCAAAGGTTATTGTCAGGGTTACATTCCTATAAAGCTATTTATTTATTTCATCCTTTATATTAAAAATATGTAAAGTTAGAGATTTATTGGTACTAAGACCATATTTTCTAAAGTTAGTTTTTACTCTATCACTTCAAAAATTTCCTGCATATACTTTTCTTTTTATTTATAAGAAGATTACACAACCATTCAATGACCTTTCTTAACCGTTAATTTATGAAATCAAATTTTGCGTAACATTGGACCTAGTTGATTATTTGTTAATTTTAAGTATTGCGAAAATTAGCTTTGAATTTTAGGACGGGTGTAGAATCAGGCAGGCTGGCAAAATTAGACCTTTTCCTTTCTAAAAATTTTATGCCAAAATTTTGAAGTCGTGCCTCACTCTCACACCTAATATACCTCCATTCATTTGGAATTCAAATTTTATGTGATTAATATTTCAAATTCCCTCGTACTGTTCAGAATACTAAATAATACGTAATAATGTTAGTTCAAAAAGATAGTGCAAATATTTGCCACAGCCGTTTCATTCCTTTGATAGGAATGCAGCGTCGAGTTCGTTACTTTATTTTGCTTCCTTAAGGGGTCAATATACAGTGCTATGTTAAACAAAATGTTTTAAATACCCCGTTCTCCTTATGATCAATTGAAGATGTCATAAATATTAAATTATCATTGTCACTTCATGAATTCTTCCTTTTTTCCGATAATCTCTCATTTCAAATTTGGTCATACGAAGGTCTTGATTGGTTCATTCATAACTTGATACTAAAATAAATGTATTTATTAAGCATTACCTATATCTCAATCTCATGATCTCTGTAGCTTCAATAAAACTAAGTTAATGTGAATGAAACATCAATTTTTTCTTGAGAAAAATAATGTTTATATAAAAGTGTTTGAGTCTCTGAATAATCTTTCCTGAGGTATTAATTCTAAACTCGAAACCAAAATGAATAAACTTATTCAGCATTATCTATATCTCGGCCGCTTTTTAGCTATCCACCAAGCAAAGGCAATAAAGGAATAAATATTTTTTCTTCCCATTACCAAAATATAAATAGGATATTTTTCACATGTGAAATTATAAATTCTTACTCTATCGGTCGTATATCTGCCTATAACTAGCAGATGCTGAAAATTTACTTTTCACGACTGTTTTAAAGGAATTATCAAAGTCTCACGGAAGACTTTGGTTTCAGGAAACTCCTGTTGTGGCATAACCCTGAGTATTAGATAAGTCTTCTGACGGAAGTTTCACTGAGTTATGTGCTGATTCAGTGCTAGTCACTACGCATCGATATTGACAGTCGAATAGAGAGTGACCCAATGGGAGATGAGTGATAAACCCTTCCGCAAACAAATCTTATGCCATCCACCATGCTCGAGAGACATTTCCCTTTCTTTTGGAAGGTATCTTCCGCCTCCGAATTCGGAAGGAATCCCGCCTTCGTTATATACAGTTACGTGAGGATAATTTCACCTCCGGACTTAATTAGGATAACTTCTTACGTTACGTTACTTAGGCATCTTTTTTTCCGGACATTCATTCGCATCTAAGGATAGCTGGGAACGTGTTGATCTGGTTTCTTCCTCTTCGTCCCAGAAAGATTATCAGATGTGACACCCGCTAAGGAGCTTGCTTCCTTTAGCCTTTTCCATTTGCCAGTGTGTTCGAATATGTTCGTTCAATCCTTCAATTTCATAGGAATTTGTGAAACTAGTTGAATTCTTTTGCCCTTACTGGAGGATTGCGCAAACTCTGTCTTCCTGTCCATTTCTGTCGCTCGACCGATGTCATTAAAAGTAAACTTTCAGGAACTTCTCCACTCATTAGCAACACTTTCTTTCATAAGAAATCGATAGGGCCATTGACGTGAGGGAACTGTATTTTTTCCTGTAAATTCGTAAAGAATGACCATTACTGTTGAGTTACTTTGCGGACATCAGGTTCCTCGGTATTCTTTTTCAACTTCAATCACTTTGTCTTCATTTTATAGTTCCCTTCTATTCAATGCTTAACCATTGTATTGTTTCTCTAAACATTCTTTCCGTGTGTACGCTATATCTTCACCTTCAATAAAAATTTAATTTTCCTTACTCCGAGTGGTATTGCCTCCAATCATTACGATTAGATTTAGATTTGTACCCCACAAGCAGTAGTAAGTAAGTAGGTTATTTGCTTATCTGATGCTATGCGGCATAAACGACCAGAAGTAATAATCTGTTTCTGCGATTACTTCCTTGTAAAACTTTGTCGATGCCTCTCGGAGATCGCGCTCATTTTTTACCGGAATTATGATGCAGAAATTCCGATTTTATTTTATATCAATTGCGGAAATATCCTAGGCACACAGAGGCAAATTGAAATTAACTGTTACAATGTCACCGTTAGAATTTCCCTAATTGTTTCATATTCTCAAGTTAACCTAGCCAAGTTTAAAGTTAATAGTAAGTTGTTTGAAGGAACTCCTTACAGTTTTGGTTGCAGCTTACAATTTTCCCTGAGAAAGATTGCCTTCCGCCTATTTGCATAAATGTGTCATCCACTCTCCTTTAGCCTTTAGTCTTTCTAGCTGTTCGACTGATTTCTAGTATCTTATTATTTCATAAGTATGCTGGCATTCTTCTTTTTTATTTATCAAATAGCAAGGTAACAAATAATATATTTTTTTAATGTTGGCATGCACGGGGAAAAATTGTCTTAGATTTGGCTGATTTCGTTTCGCACTATGAAAAAGGTTGGCTATCTTTTCATGATGAGAAATGTCTTGTTTTGGGAACAGCTTATTTGGCATGCATCCTTACTGAGATAAATGCAAAATATTAGTTCCAGTAAAGATACTAACTTGGTTAAAATTTCAGAAGTTACTGTTGTAATGATTAGTGATTTGATTGCTTCTCTGAATAAGCGTCAGCATACAGAGGAATTTTTTCGTTCGCAAGTCAGCGATTATATGGTTTGTGTAAGTACGCGAGAGGATCAAAAAGTAAGGTAACAAGAGTTCTCACGGACACAAGTTATACTGCAGTCTCTTGCTATGATACATATTACAAGACATTGCACACACCAACATGGCCACCTAGCTTGTCGACACATTTGTTCCTCCGGTAGAACAAGATGTAGATGTTGTACATTGCGCCGGAAGCACTACAACGAATCATCGGTTGGCTGTACGAGTACGTGGACGAGCATTGCTTCTTTAAGGGGTAATGCACTACAAATACAATACACAAAGAAATTTCTATACGTGTCTGTGCTGATTGACATGGGCAACTTGCATAAAAATCCTATCTAAAGTGACAAAATAGTACTTGGAAAGTACAAAATTATTACAAGATTACTGATATTTATTTCTGAATCGGGGGATGTCAGAATGGAACAATTTTTCTAGAGATGTTTTCGAACCTTTTTTTCTCTTCCTGCAAAGACATTCCTGTGAACTTTTGTAATGTCATATTGTGCACTGTAAATTAAGTGTAATAATATATGTGTATTCAATTTTATCACTAAATTATTCTGTAAAATTAAGTAAATGGACTTAAATTACTTGTAAATAGCTTAGCTTACTATGTAAATCATTTGAAATTATAAATTGAGGTTTCTTTGGATTTTGCACTGAAAGTGTGTTGACCCACTGCCTTCGGGAAGTTTTGGGGGGTTTTTCTCGACCTCTCCTCGACTAGGGTGAATACCTGGCAGGGTGTTTTTTTTTGTCTTCCTCTTATAAATGACTGCCACCTGACATATTGCCAATCTGCAGTCATTAAGTTCATAATATAAAATGCATTTACAAGGTTATAAACATTGACAAAAATAATAATACACTTATTAGAAATAGAGGTTTAAACTTCTTTCTTTTTTTTACTCGACTTTCATTAAGTTCATAATAAAAAATGCATTTACAAGGTTATAAACATTGACAAAAATAATAATACACTTATTAGAAATAGAGGTTTAAACTTCTTTCTTTTTTTTACTCGACTTTCATTAAGTTCATAATAAAAATGTATTTACTGAGATATAAACCTTAACAAAAATAATAATACAATTATAAGAAATAGAGGTTTGAACTTGCTGATTACTTGTTGAGATAGAATTTCTCTGCGTCACCCTCAGGACAAAACGGTATGACAACTCTGGTCTTAACCTTCATAGGTGACAGGAGATTGACCTCTGCCTATACAATGAAATGTCGTTTACTCATGGATATTTAGTTCCTGGGTAAGAGTACAGAGGTCTCTCTAATCATATCTACGACCAGTACCCTTGCTACTGCTTGTTTTCAATCCTGCGTTCGTCCGCTTTCGATCGTGTCTTAAATATCCACGCAAGAGGTGTGGTCTCTCCCGCCCCACGTGTCCTTCCTTAGTCACCTCCTCTGCCATTTTGCCGGTAGCAATTCTTTACGAGATCACCACGAAAGATGTAGAGAAGGGCGTTAGCGCAATGCGGAACTATAGAATTAGAAGGAGAAATCCTATAAACAAGACCGCCAAGGAGTTCGAAATAAAAGCGTAGGGTGGCTGTCTCGTCTAGGATTTGCTTTTGATCAGTCACGAGTTAAGCGATAAAAGATGGATTTCTAAGATTTTTGTGCGGAATATTCTTACGCAGTATTTCATGCGCTTTGATTTCTTACTCGATTTGATTTCCGCATAGAGGCCGAGTACGATTGGGAATAGTATTTACAAAAGTAAATTGAGTTATAAACAACTACATTTAGTAACTTATCATGCATGAATTCATGCAATATAAACAAATCAAAAATAACTAAATAAAGAATATTTACAGAACTGCAAAATTATTTATATGAGAGATTATTTATTGGAACACTGATACAAAAATTCTTTTAGGAATGAAAAGATAGCTGCGTTTGCAGTAATTAAGAAAAATTTATTTCAGAAGACCAAAACTCATTTAAATCATCGTACCTACTTATTTCCTTTTCCAACAAATTGCTCTCCTATAATTGTATTGATGATATAGTAATACAGAAAATCATCATAAACTTAGCATCCTAACAACATCGATCTGAGGACGAAGAAAATGACCTTTATACACAGAGGGTATGTAGACATTATTTCGTCAAGTTCCAATATCCGCTTCGACGTAGGGGAAATTTACAGTCTTTAAATAGCATTCATAGCAGAAGCAAGGAAAACATGACTGGAAGAATGCCAGTATAACGGATGACAACCAAACTTACGATCACTGGCAGTGATGCCATTTTATTTTACATCTATTGAGGAAATATCCTAAGCACACAGAGGCAAATTGAAACCAGCATTTACCTTGTCACCGTTGGGATTTTCCTTAGTTTTCTTCAAGTTTAAAATTTTAAAGCAAAAGAATATGTTGAAGCTAATTTCCAATACTATTCCTTCTCGATTCAAAAGAAGAAGGTATTCTAAATTCATATATGTATATATATATCATCATCATCATCATCATCAGCCATTTTCAATCCGACGTCGGATGTAGGCCTCTCCAAGCGCTTTCCAATTCTCTCTATTCTGAGCTTCTCGTTGCCATGTTACCCCTAAATACTGAATGATGTCTCTGTTCCATCGGTCCCTTGGTCTTCTNAACCTGAGCTATACATCGCCTCCAACCTCCGTTAACACCCCTCCGCCCCGATGAGGCAATGAACTGTGGCAGTGTGAGGAGGGGATATATATAATAGAAATTTCTACCAGACTCTCAGCACAAACATGACAAGGAACATCACTATTATAAAATTATCATGGGCGATTTTAACGCTCGTGTAGGTAAGCGAGAAGCAGATGACGTCACAGGAAAACATGGACTAGGCCAGAGAAATGAACAAGGCGACCTCCTGGAAGAGTTTGCAGAGTGCACCAATATGTACGTAACGAATACATATTTCAAGAAGAATTCTACAAGAAAGTGGACTTGGAGAGGTCCTAATGGAGTAAAAAACGAAATAGACTACATATTGGTTAACAAACTCTACACAGTTACTAATTGTGAAGTACTAAAGAACTTCAACACCGGAAGTGACCATAGGATAGATAGATGCAAAATGAAGTTTAACGTCAGAATGGAGACAGAAGGAAAAGCCTCACTGAAGTAATTCCGAAAAATCTATCTCTGTGACAGTGCACATGCGTAGAACAGTTTTTGCAACACGAAGGCTTCGAGAGTCCCACGGCGTTTCGGTTGAGTGACGTCAAAAAACGATCCAACAAATGTAAACGGCGGTAAATTGCAGGAAACAGTAATATAATCTAGGCAAAGGAAGAGAACGAATTTATTTATAGTTATATTTATTGTTATATATTTATTTATTACCGATGGATTAAAGTGAAGAAAATTGGAGGTAAACTTTCAGCGTTTTGCAGCAATACCCATCTCGTTGTCGATACTCTCAATTCCGTTGTCACTTCAACTAATCTATGAAGTATAAGGTATGTGATAAACCATTATCAATTGTAGAAGAGATTCGAACTTCCCGCGGCGCGCCGGTTGAGTTACGTCACAAAACGATCCAGAAAATGTAAACTGCGATAGAATTGCAGAAAAAGATATTAAAATTGAGACGAAGGTGGAAAAGGAATTCACTCATAAATATCGATGGATTTGATTGGTGAAAATGTAAAGTGAGATTTCAGCGTTTGTATACATATGCCCGTCTCGTTGTTGGTTCTCTCGCTGGGAGTGGTGGCGTACTCCTGTAATCCAGCTACTTGGAGGCTTGGTACAGAGGATGGTTTGAGGCCGGGGGTCCTGCCTGTGGGTTGTCCCACGTCGACTGGACGTCCGCACTAAGCCCGGCATCAACATGGGCACCCTGGAGGAGTCCGGGGCGGCCAGGTTGTCTAAGGAGGGGCGAACCGGGCCAGGGGGGAAACTCAGCAGCCAAAAGTCCCCGTGGCGGGCAGTAGTGGGATCGCGTCCGGGAGTGGGAGCCCACAGGTAGCCCGGACGACATAATCAGACCTGTACCTTTTTGCATTTTTTTAGAATAAATATTTCCTTTATATGTATTTATTACATACATTTTCCATCAATTAAAATTTAAAATTAAACTTATATTCAATTTCTTCTGAGAATATAAAAATTATGCGTATTATTACAAATACCATTAGGAATTTAATATACAATCGCGATAAATGTACTTAAAGTAAGTCTAATTTTACCTTTTTACTGATTTCTTATTCTTTAGGGAAATAAGTAAGAAACTTTTACATTTTTTTAGATCATAACCTTCAAATCACTCAATGAATTGGTTTTTTGAGTGAAGGCTGTATTCTGAATAAATTACACAATTATATATACGCTTAGACTGTACCTTCTTTTGTGTTTTTAGGTTAGTATTTTTAGGATATCATTGATCTGATACTCTTTTTTATTTTAACATGCGACGGAAAAATAAGTCTCTTCTAGTTTGCGCGCTCACTTTTTGAAAAGAGAATGCATCTTTCCTTAATTTCCCCACTTTAAAATACATGTAATATATCATCATGTTCTCTGTTTGTTCCTTCATCAAACCCATTCATTAGTAGATTCGAAGCTCGACTTGAGTATGTCTAATTATTCTAATGCTATTGAGCAAGTGAATGTTTTTCTACGACGACTAGTCTTCGGCTTCAGCTATCTAACCAGTATTAATCGTACTGTTAATGCTTGAATGTAAATAGTATGTCGTGAATTTCAGAACACAGAATGCCTGAGCACGTACGTTTTTCTCATGTTTTATGTTGCTCGGCACATTTTCACCGATTAAAATATGTAAATTAGTTTTTAATTGCAAAAATAAGACCCTTTTAGGTCGCTCCTTTTGATTGTATGTGTGTATGAACTACCTATTAATGTTGCAATTGTTTATTAAAGTTTGCTGATTGCGTAATCGAATTGTGAAAAGGGAGTTATTCGACCCGAATTCGTAGAATGGAAGTGAAGCGTGGGGTATTTTAGATGCGCGGATGACATCTTGAAGTCAGTCAAACTTACGAACTGAGTTACTACGTGAATGCTTAACCTTTTGATCTCTGTATTGTTTCTGTTATTCAAATTGTATTCTAAGAGAGTTCTGAAAACAGTATTAACACATTTAACTTTATTTTCTGAATTTACTTCTTTAAGTATTACTTTATACAATCCCCCCCAAAAACCCACTTCTTATGATTTTTCCTGCAATTGAATTTATCGTGGATGTCAACGAGAACATTTAATTTATGCACCGTATTGTTCTAGAGGCAGATATTTATCCACCTATTATGAATATATTATTAATATATTTATCATCGGATAATGTTGGAGCAAATTCCGCATTCTCAGTATGGGCCTCAATACTGGATAACCTAAAAACGCAGAGTTCCAGACTCCTCATCCTGTTGAGAAGGGATAACTGCTCTTTCCTGTTATTTATTTGCTACAACTTCACCTTGAATCGGCATAATTGCTACATTATTATTATTATTTAAACTTCCGGCGAGGTTAAGCCAAAATGGCCTCTCTTCCACCTAACTTTTGGGGATATTACATGGCATAACTACTAATATTACATTAATAATTAAAATAATTAACTGAAATTAACTTACATCTATGTAAAAAAATCTCAACAATACTTCAAACACGGATAATAGAAAAATTCTAAATACAGTAAATAAAATATATAATAATACGTATAACTAAATATAGATACTTATAAAAACACAAAGATTTGGGTTCTAGGGAAAAACTCCTCAACTGAAGGATTTTGGAGAAAAACACACGATGCGGGAAAACATCCACACAATAAGGGGGCGAAAAAAACCCGCGAAAAATCAGAGATGATAAATGCACTATAAGTAGAGGATGATGTAGG
>KZ308453.1:574897-646448 GCA_000376725.2 Ladona fulva
AATAATTTAAGCATGGGCAAAAGAATTATTCTTATTACAGCATATAAAATATTGCTAATATAAACTAATACATATAATTAAAAACAGATACTTATAAAACTACAATGATTTGGGTTGTCGGGAAAAAAACTCCTCAACTGAAGGTTTTTGGAGAAAAACCCACGATGCTGGAAAACACCCACACAGGAAGGGGGGCGAAAAAAAACCGCGAAAACACAGGTGATAAATGCAGTATAATTGTAGATGTTGGTGCAGGTGATATTCAGCAAATTTTCATTGTCACTGATGCTATATCGGCACATTCGTCCCTCATCGGATGTGTAAACAGTGGTGTAACTCTGAAGAATGGGGAAAGAGAGAGAGAGAGTAATCTGGTCTATAGACCATTTAAAACGTAAAATAATAAGGAAACTGTTATTGGCTTGAAACAATATTCGATTGCAATTAACACACATTAACTTCATTAGGGCAAAATTGAGACTATCAAGTCTCCTTTACATTTAACCCTTCGTCATATGAAGTTAAAAGAAATAGCTTAAAAAAAGGATATAGAAGAAAATTACTTTGTGTGTTTAAAAACATAAGTTAACCACAGCAGGAAAACACACACAAGAAGGGGAGTGAGTTTAAAAGAATATGCATACGTTTTTAGATTTGTTTTCTTACTCAAAATACTCCTAATAAATGAAAATTTAACTAAAGATGTGTTTTGTGCCAATATAGAAGTAGAGAACGATTTTAATTACTTATTTAGTTTATCAGGTAAATTTCGAAAAGCGTCCTCTTTGTCAATCATCAATTCGATATTATTATTTTCTTTTTGAATGCAACTCATTCTTTCTTAGCAGATAAAGCCGCTTGCTATTTCATCCGAAAGGTTCATTCACATGAAAACTATTTTTGTCCTTTAAATAGCATATCGAAGCGAACTATCCAAATTCTATTCCGATTCTATTGAAATTCTAAATAAAACTACCATAAAATAANTTATTTATATATTTATTATATATTTTTAGTATTAACTATTATTGCATTTTAAAATAATTTTCTCACAAGGGCTGGTTGTATATATCTCACGCATTAATGACAAATTGCGAGTGATTCAGTACCGCAAAGACTAAATATACATTCCATCTGCGACCCTTTGACCCTTATTCGATCTTAAGTCGAAAGGAACGAGGTGAGCAAGGTCACTATATTCTTTTCAGTACTTCTCTCATTCCATACATTTATCATATAATTTACCTTTGTCTTGTTTGCACTCCATGTTAACCACACAGCGTGGAATATGGCTGCATAATGCGGTTCTATTAGCACCTAACAAAAGGAGCATATCTTCGGAGAACTTTCATTTCAGTTCACCACAGGCAATTACCGTCAGGTGTAGCTCAAAATGCAATTCGTCAGGGTGATTCTACGCTTGTTATATCTTACATCTCATTTCCATTTCATATCCCTCAGAGAAGTTCAATAAGCGTTTGCTGAGTCAGAAAATATCGTCTTAAATCATCATGTGGCGTTAAGTAATCCGTTACTTTGGTGTTTGCTTCCTTTTCAAGAATATCAACAAATCTCACTTTCTATCATTAATGCCACTTTTTTTCTGAAATTTCGAAATTCACTTAAGGCAGTGATGGGACGATTAAGCGGAATTTGGATCGGAAATTGGCATTGGAATCGGAAAATGTTTTAACCTAATTTCCGATTTTAAAAAATCCTTGGGATTTTTTGTTAAATTTCAATCATTCATTTCTGAAAATTTTTTCGATTTCTGGTAATTAATGATGAATAGAGAAGTAATCATTCGTTGAATAATCTGTAAAATATATACACCTTAACGCCTAAATGTGGCATAAAATGTGAATTTATTTTACATACTCTTGAGTAAAAAATGGTTTTGTCAGTGGAGATTTCAGGTTCGACAGTAGCGTTACAGCCATGATAAAATCACTCGGGTGGAACTCACTGCAGGAGAGAAGATCTGTTTACCGACGAAAGCTTTTCAAAATATTCATCGGTGCAGAATTTTTAGGTGAAGTAAAGGGTATTGTCATTCCGGTAAACAGCGAGCGCGATCTTCGAGAGGCGACGACCAAGCGTTACAAGGAGATAATCGCTAAAACGGATAGTTACTTCTGGAAGTTCTTTCTGAATAGCATCAGAGAATATAATAGGGTAGATTAGGCAAGGTGTTAATACACCCCCTGCCATACGCCACTGGCGGCTTGCAGGGTAAAAATTTAAATCTAAATCTAACTTGGAGTTTTCACCCAATTTTCTACCACCTTCCATTGAGCACGTTAGTTATTTGTTTCAGTTCCTAATAAAAGTATTATTTTTAATCTTTATTGTTATTTGAATTTAATTTAAACATCGTTAATTCACGCATTTAGTATTAATCGTGTAATTATAATTAAAATTCTGTGACATATATAAAAATGATGTAACTTGGGATTTTAATTCACTTTGGACGCATTTTCAATTATTTAGCTTTATAGAATTTAAATAGTTCTGATTGTAAATGGAGTAGCGTCTGCCTCTTGGATTTCTGCGATGTATTCTTGTTTCCCGTGGGAACTTGTGTCGTAAACAGGAATTTCCTTCCTATTCCCATTCACAACTTTAATCGAATATTATTTAAACACTGAAAATGTCGCTTGTCTTGCTTTAAAATTTTTTCTAGAATATTTTCAGTGCTGACAGTCACTTTATCTCTGTGAAAATGGACATAAATATTATTTTCCTTCGTGTTTAGAAGACTTTGAATAAAATTGATTGTTAAAACTAGTCTTTGATGTGCTTGTTGGATGACTTGGATTAGAATCCTCGAGCACTCAGCAATGTGCTTACGAAGCATACTCCGAGGCATTCAAATTGAGAATCATAAAGTTATTTATTATCAAGGAAAACGAGTAAAGAGGAAAATGAGTCATTTCACAAATTCATCCGATGAGGTACATCAATGCATAGTAAAGACGCTTCAATTTTGCAAGGAAAGAAAACAATGGATGAGTTGCTAGGTAAAGTAAGCAATTCTTAGCGTATATATGACATATGTATATATTAAAATTTTCGGCCTTCCTTTTTATTCTTCAATAAGTTGAAAAACTGAATTAGATAACCGTTCAACTGAGTAAAATTATAATTTAATTACGTTGGAATATTTTTTACATTACAAAATATTAACTGAAGGTGAAAAAAAAACTTTTTCGTTTATTATTTGAGAAAATTATCTTATATTTTATGTGTTGGCCATCCTGCAGCCAATTTATCCCTCTCGAACTATAAAATTCAATCTTCTAAATGGTTCAGTATCCAAAAGAACCGTTTTTCTTGGTTCTGTTCAGTTTTCTGCTCGTCGGTCTATGCCCACTCATCAACATTAACGGCCTTCGTAGGTTTAGAGAATTGAAGAGTATGGAAGCTATTGAATAAAATTTCGTAATTTGTTTTTATGATAAGGAAGGGTGTTTTAGGACCTTTGTTTAGCCAAAGGATTAAAAAAATCACTCTGTGGTCCTAAACAATGCAACGAGTTATCTGGATTGTGACTTTAGGTAGGCGTCTTCCATGACACATGAAATAAATATCTTATTGTCGGAGAAATGTTTTCAATGGGAGTGGAATTATTGATCAACTAATGACGATGACGGAGGTAGTAGTGACTAAAACAGGCATTAAGTAGAAAGACTAATAAATAATTGTAAATGACTAGATTCTCAAGGGGCTGACCTATAATTTCCGTTTTGTATTACACGCTAAAATAACTTTATAAACACGTCTTATTTTTTAAAGTATTAGTATTAGACCAGACAATGCAGCCCTTGCAGTTCATAAAGTACGAGAACCTATATTCCATAGAAATGCAAGTTCGTTTTCTCTTGACTATTTCTTTTCGATATAATCAGTTTTTAACGCCAATATTCCTAATTTAAAACTGCTTTAAAAGTTAGTGCCAAGGATTACTGCTCGTCATATTGGAAGAAAGATCAGATATCATGTTTAGCACCGGAGGTTGTCGTAAAGCTCATCTGAATATTTTATCTCGTATAAAAATAATTGTCATCTCTCATTTTCTCTGCATCGTTGGTTACCAATTGAATTTACCATTTATAATCTAACAATTATTCCTTGACAGTATTGGTAGGTTGAAATGGCATGGAAATCGTAACCGTCGTATATACGTATAGTATGCATACATGGCCGTAACTTCAATCACCTAATGCTGTAACCAGAAAAAGAGTCAACATTTACTCTACTTTTACACATTACTTTTGACGATGCAAATATATTGAATATCATCTGTATCCCTCACTAGTTATAATTTATTTATTACCTCTGAGTTTTCGCGGTCTTTTCCGCCCCCTTCTTGGGTGGGTGTTTCTCCATTAACCTTCAGTTGAACAGTATTTCCCCGCAACCAAAATCTTCGTAGTTTTACATGTATGTATTTCTAGTTTTTACGTATTACTTTTATTTATTTATCAACTAGAATCCCAATTAGTTTGTACCGAACATCTTGTAGCTGTGTTTGCTGTTTTCTTAATGTATTGATTTGTAATCAATATTGTAATGTCAATAATGTGCTGACTTTTTCTAGATTGTAGTTAATCAACTGTTTTTGGTTATTAGTGTACTATTATTATCATGCAATAACTCTAGAAATTAGGCGGAAGAAAGCCCATTTTGGTCTATCCTCGCCGTAAAAGTAAAATGATAATGATTTATTTACGAAAAGAAGTACATTTTGTAATATTCGCAATACTTTTATTCACGCGCCCAGTTTCGCTTCCGCAGAAGCATCACAAGGTTTACCTTGTTACAGTGTGCTATTTTTCGTACATAGATTTAGATTTGAGCCCCGCAAGCCGCTAATGGCGTATGGCAGTGGGTGCATTAACGCCTTACCTAATCTACCCTATTAGCGTGTCTTATGCTATGCGTAAAGAACGACCAGAAGTAAATACCTGTTTTAGCGATTACTTCCTTGTAGCGCTTGGTCGTATCATGGCTTTCAACGAAGTTACGCCTTCCCACATCGATTTTATAAAAATTCAATTATTTATTCCACGGAATATACCAATTTTGTTACAACTAAAAATAATAATAAAATATAGAATAATAAAATAAGGAATTTCACTGTAGCAAATCACAACTAATATCACAAATAATAACATATAAATTATGAGTCATCACAATTTAAGACACTTAGCAGGTGTAAAATGTCACAATTAATAAGACGTGCGATATATTATGATATACCACAAATGAAGAGACTCACTAATATTAATTCAAGCGGGAATCCCCATAAATTCAATGCATACGCAGCCTATTCTTGCAAGCCACTGGCAAACCAAATTATAGCGAAGATCGCTCGGCCTTCACTCCAGCAACCGCATAGTAGTAGTATTGTGTTAATCCGATATTACCTTCATGCCCTTGGCCTTTTTTGGCCGCATCGGCCTACTATTTCGAAACGGACACTTTGCAGCGGAGGAGGCGACTCCTCTAGTAACTGAAAGCACGTCTATGACAATACATCGAGGGAGTGGAACGTAACAAAGGGTAAGGAGAAGTGCGTAGGAACAGCGTTTGGTTACAATTCCGTTGGGCATCTAAGGGGAGTGGGTGTGGACTCCCTTCTCCTCTGGTCACGAGGATATCGCTGCAGTTTCCATCTCCTGGAGGACGCTCGGGGGCATGATGAGGTGCCTCAGGGCGAGGCGTTTGCGTGGGACGGTGAAGGGACAGGCGTGGCCGTGAGCTCTCGTGCTTGGTGTCCGGTTAGGCAGTCTTCCTCCACCTCTTGGAACAAAGGAACGGACTTCCCGTTGGCCATCTGGTGAGAGGACGGCGTCGACTCACGTTATCGATTCCGGAAACGGGAGTAGATCAGTAAGTGCAGATTCGAGGCAGAGGAATGACGAGATGAAGGCGGTGCTTGGAACGTGTCCCGAAATTAAGTTTATGGTTTGGAGGCGATTAGTAAGGGTATTTTCCTGGCCTTCGTGGTCTGCCGGATCGATTTTTTTTCACCTGCTCGTGCTTTTTGAAAGTCTTATTTGTCCATCCGGAAGGAAGCCGGATATGGAGGGATATCACCCTTGGGGTTGTACGTTGGAATCCTGGAGATGAATCGCATGATCGGGGCTTACCTTTTCATACCATGCAAGGGTTCTACAAGAACTCCTAAAAATTAACTTGAAAATACTGTAGAATCTCGATTATTCGAGTTAATATAGACCGGGGCCACTTCGGATAATCGAAAACTAAGATAATAATAACTTTAAAACAACTTTATCAGAGGGCGAGATTGAGACCGTCGAGTCTCTTCTTACATCTAATTCAATGTAATTATGTAATACGAATAATACAGAAGGATCGGTTTGATTAAATTATGAAATAAACACATGCTTAGCCGCAGTTCGACATTTATTTACAATTAAAAAGTTACTTTGATGAAAACTTTTTTAAATAAAGGATTTCTCTTTTCCTTCTTAATTTATGCGTCAATTGTCCAGATGCAGCTCTAACTTCTTTTCTCCGATCATCTCCAGATTATTAAGGCGCATGGTGCAGTTACAGCAGAAGGAATTTAAGTGGTGTACATTAGTGTGTAAGTGAAAAAGTAAAAGTACACGAATGTGCACCTCGGATTATACGGAACCTTGGTCAATCGGGACTCGGATTACGGAGGCTCTACTGCACCTCGACATCAGCAATTAACAGCTCGGCACAGCACAAGCCACTAATCATGTCCGTCTCAGTTTCGTTGATGATGGCGGATGTAGTGTGCAATTTACGGATGCCGTAGAGAATTATCTATTTATTTACTTAACATTACTGCTTTACTGAGTGTCACATTTATTCCTTTCAATTTCAGCCATTATAAACTTAAAGTAAAACAATATTTGAATTTACCGAATGAATACTTTACCAGTGTACTATAATTTCATACCGCTGTGCGATGGCCGGAACTGAAAGCTCCGAATACTAATACCGATTTTAAAGCATGAATTTGAACAACTATTGGGTATGTTGCAACACATTATTGTGATTTAGAATTTTAATTTTATTTTGATGAACGAGAAAAGGAGCGGTTAGGATTAATGTTATCCACGTAATTAATGTTATTGACGGCGTGCTTGAATGGCTTACTCAATGGTCAGTAGCTAACGAATGGTGAATTTTGAGTGGAAAGGTTGTTGGAACTGCTTAAGATCCTAAATTAAGGACACACGATTACATTTGTCCTTGCGAATATGGCTTCAAAAAGGAAAGTCAGAAGTGGCGGAAATGACAACTGCCTGTTTTAATTATATCACATTCTTAAGAATTCCGGAATAACTTAGCAGTTCTTCATAATTTCTCAATTGTTTGAGACCTTCAAATTAATTAAGTACAGTTTTCCATCGACTAAACACAAAAGTCTCTCATTCCTACAATCCATTGATGCGGGTAAACACGGTTACAGAGATACATTGTTTACAAACTCTCTCTTAATAAGCGACGTCTTTGGAATATTGATTCCGGAGGAACATTAACTTGGTGTTACACCAAGGAATCTTCGATTGACAAAAAGTGAAAGTGTAGCTAACGCGTGTTTTCTATTCTATTTCCGTAGTTATGATCAGCAATATTAAAAAAAAAGAATAGGATAGGTTTGATTTATGTTAATTTACATTTCTAAATGCTGATTTCCTCATCAAATACTCACAAAAACAATTCACGCCTAATCTCGGGAAATTTAGACAATTTTAAGCATCTTTACAAAGAAAATAAAACTCAGGTAGTTGACAAAAAATACAGATGAATAAAGATCACTTGAAAACCGCCGATAAATGCTTTAAGAAAGAGAAATCTGTCTTTAAAATCATAAAATGCTGGTCACATTCAGAGTATTGTGGCAAGTAAATGCAGTCATTTACGGATACAAAAAAACTATATCGTTTAAATCCTAACATAGGAATACAGTCATTCTCTTTAAAGTGATGAATGGGTTTTCAGTGCACTAAAAAGTTACTGCATAAAGGTGACGAATAGCCTTAGAAAGTGAAGAACTGAGACGTTAGTAGAAGGTTTATGAGTTACTCCCGGAAAATGGGAAATGGAATGGGGAGATAAAGTCATTGCTTTCCACAGTATTCTGAGTATGTGTATTCATACCAAAGAGTGCTTCGGAAAGGTCAAACACTACCTTGATTCATTCTTTGATTTTGAATCACTGCGTTTCGATATTTTGTAAAACTACGATTATATGAGTAATCGAACGAGTATCAGAAAAGAGGCAATCTCTGATGCTATCGAAAATGAACGCAATAACCTTCATTATAACAATATACCAGGATTTAAGATTCTGAAAGTGATACAGAATATATCGCAAATTATACATACTAATAATATAAGCTCGAGGATGCATACATTCAGGCACTGAGCATTTCCCATGGGCGCACTACATCAAAACGGTATAAAATCAAAGTCAAATTAGTTACACTAAATATACTGGACCTGATGGGTTATCCAACCATAAATTTTCAGAAATCTGATATCATCTCTAATTACAGTTGATAACAAGGAATCACAACGAAATATGTAATTCCAATTCTCTTCTTGATTATAGACGTGCATTAAGATATTTATCTCTTTCTTAAGTTTTTTTATTTGCTGAAATACTCGTTCTTATTCATTATTTCCTGACGAAATAACCGAATGACGAGGAGTTGGGTAATTCAATCTCTTTCTATCTCATTGATGAGCTAATTTAGTTTACATCTTTTTCATGCAATGTTTCTTCTCTTTTCTCTCTTATTTCGTTAAATCCTACACATCCTCAAACTCCGTTTACACATCTTTTTTATCGATAAAATGTTCCAGAATGACAGCAGCATTAACCTTTGTTTCTCATTCATAATGATTTCGAAAATCAATTGAATATATCCTTCCTATATTTCGTATGATGTTGAAAATTTAAATCGTTTGCTGTTTTCTTTTAAGGAAATCGCAAGTTTGACTCTGAACAGAGAGTTTAAGTCCACAGCACCCATTATGTCCAACAATACTACACAAATTACTATACAGAAATTACAGTAAATAAGTTCAAAACAGAATTCTAAAGGCAAAAAATAAAAACAGCCATAAGATAAGATACACAACATACATTCAACAAACAAATTATCGTGAAAATCGAGAAGTTATAAATATATTGTTAACGTTAATGAAACTAATTTTTGGTATGTCCTTCCATTCTTAGCCGAAATTTTTTGTTTGTCCTTGGGAAGGGGTTAAGAATATCTTCAGGTAATTCATTCCATTCTTTTACAGTCCTGTTTACGAAAGAATATTTCCCAAAGTCCTTTTTGGATGGCTCGACATATATCTTGCAGGATTAATCATTCTTATCTATAAATATTGGACCTTCTAACCTGTTATGAATCTCTTTCCAGTTCGGTTTACCTGTATACGCCTGATACAACCCCATCATTTTCATAGAAACTTTTTAGAATTACAAATGAAAAAACGAACGAACTCCAGAAAAAAAGTCTTTAGGAAATATTCATTCAGTTAATGCTGAAAACTAGTATTTGACCACAGAAGAAAAAGGAAATATTTTACATATAATTTTATTTTTATTCTAAAAATGTCGCTAGAAATGGGGAGGATGATGTGAGCTTCCATGAACGGCAAAAATGTAGAGTTGACAGGGTGTTCCTCATTAGGATCATTGTTACAAAATTTATATTGTTTTCATTTACTTGTTTGGTCAGTGTAAATGAAAACATACTCTGCTTGAAGTGTTACATTTTTACGATGTGTGATTTCTTGTACAGAAATACGTTACTGAGAGTTATGAAACTTCCACGTAATGGATCAACCTAAAGAGACAAAAAAGAGAAATATTTCTATGGAGGTAACAACTCTGCAAGTTATCTAGAACGCGGGGCTGAACTCCTATTGTTTTACTCCCATCCATTAAAGTGATTGATGTGGTTCACGCTACCCATAGTACTAGTTTTTTCTTACGACGGGGAAAGCTTACTCTAACAGATAAGTGAAATATACTCAAAAATTACCTCGTGCACTATTATACCATACATGAAGTATTGACTGTGTCATAGGCGCAGATGATATCTTCCAGGGAAAGGATATTTATCGGTACTAATGGATTGCATTTATGAAGCTTTGACAGCCTACTAAATAGCATTTATCTTACGATTTTTTAATCCATCAGACACAAAAAGAAGAATTGTTTACTGACAGACAAATGATATATTGACTTTTGAAGAATTCAATGCACCTTTCTCGTTTCTTTTGAAATATAGAGTTGAGCATATTTCATTCTGCTGTACTTATGATTGCCTTTACTTCGACATCTATTGGTGCATTTTGTGGCTGAATAAAGCAGATTGTTAGTTGCATTTTTTACTGCATCGTTCTATTTTATTTACTGAAGTTCTTATCTAATCTAAAGAAATTAGATAATATACGCAGCTCTTAACATTCTTACCTGAATATCAAAATGTTTTTCTTTCTCCACTGGCTACGATTTCCTTTTAACAACTGTTCCAATTTATTCTCGTTGTAGAAATCGAATTCTTAACAAAAAGTGCGCCAATCCTTGTCGATGAATTATAACTTTTTGAAATATATTGACGCTATACGTGAACTGTAAAATGTCTAACGTTTCGAAAGTATTCTTCCGTATAGTGCGTAGGGAATCTTGCTCTCAATAGTCAGCTAAAAGCACTTGTAACTATTTTCGTATATATAAATTGTTAGCGGGCAGAATAATTGAATAATAAAATAATATATTCATGATGTATGTATCTAACTCCTACTAGTCGACAATAATGTAGGGGCCCATCCTTAAATAATGTTACGAGGTATTTGGGAAAACTGACCCACTCTTCACCAAATGTTACGCAAAAATCCTTACACCTTCCAATGGTCACAAAGCTGTCACTTGTTCTCTCAAGGCCTGAATTCTATATGCTTTAATTTTTACTTTTTAAGCAAAAAGCGAAAAAGTTATTTATGTGCTAACAACATTTCTCGAGTCTCATTACATAGAAATGAAGTAAACAAAGTTACGTTGATATAAGTTTCCGTTGAATTTCAACGGGTATTCCATCAGTTAAGATAATCAACATTCTACAACTAAGTTATATTTATTTACGGCATCACATGTTGCTACATATACCATCTCCCATGTCACAAGATTTCACATAATCCCACATTCCTCTTAAGTGTGACATAATCTAAGTTGGCCTCTTAAGCAAAACGCAAACCTTATCTTCTTAGAATTGTTTTGAATTAACAATTATTAAGTTTTCTGGTATTAGATTAACTCGGTTCTTGTTTAACTTGACTTGACAAATTAGCAGAGGGCAACAAATTTTCTCGATGGAATTTCTCAATAGTTTGGTGTAAATATGAGCAAAATATTATAGGAGGATTGGTAAGATATACTCCAAATTTCGCTTTAAAAAATTCGTCCTAAATACCAATTATGACTTGATGTATTATTACTGAACTATTGATCTACTAGAAAAATGTCATAAACCAAATGGCTCCTGGGTATGCATGGTGTGGTTTAAAAATATAATTTGAGCCCTTTAAATAAAAGTCCTTAACATTAAAAGTCCTTGTAAGAATATTACATCAAATATCATAGATTTTTAAACTTAAGAAATACGTGCTATGTTACAGGTGATGTAACCTTAAATAAAATTTTATTTTCAAGCGATTCTTTCTGTCTCAATTAGCAAAAAGAATGCAGTACACTTTGGATCTGGTTCGCGAGTATTACTTAGAGAATTTCCTAAGAAAACGTTATCTAAGTCCCCCTAAAGAATAGATCAGTAAATTATGCTTCAAAAAAGAAAATATCTACGTCGTGATTATATTTAAGGATATATAAGTACGTTATGCTTAGCTTTAACAAAACATTCTCTCAAAAATATGTTCATGAATCGTACTTCTATCATAAAATCAGCTTAATATTACCATTAATTGCATTCATGAAAAACGAGTCTAAAAATAATCGCTCGTTAGCATAATATCTGATTCCTTCATAAAAGAAAACGAACATTTCTTATATCTTAATACTTAGCTGTGAAAGAAAGCAACGAACGCTAGAAAATCTTCGATCTAAAACAAATCAATTATTTCTTAACCGATGAAGCCTGTTTTCTCCACCGGATTATGCAACTTAACACAAAAATATGTCGAGAAAAAAGTAGACTAGCGGTCTATCTGCATTCGTAATTGGATTCAAACTTTGGGTTTATGAGACCAGGAGAAATAAACCTCGTCCTCTTTTCCACGCAACGCGGGAAAAAATGGGAGCTGACAGGTCCAACACTCCAACTTCCAACTTTCTCGGGAAACGGCGGACCAACTCCGTAACAGCCGGCGAGACGATTCTCGTGACGTCAGAGCGGAGATGGCGTGACGTAATCCTTCCCCGTATGGTTCAGCCGATGGAGGCAATTGATCATCCCCCGTTCGCAGGGCTTTGATAGAAATTTCTCGACGAGTGGTAAAAAAGGAACGTCCTTGGAAAGAGGAAAGGGGAAGGGAAGAGAGAAACGAAGAGAAAGGCCGGCCGATCATGTGGAACAGACGCCTGAAAAAGTTGCGTCGTGAAAAAGCGTGAAAAACGTAGGGAGGAAAAATCGGCCGTCGGCTGGATTCGTGCCTCAATTTTGAATCACGGTTTGGAGGAGAGACAGAAACAAAGCGGCGCCCCGGTGCATTATGGGTACCTCCGCGGCGTCCGTTTGAAGCACATGAGAAGGAATCGTGAGCGGAACTTTGGCGAGTGATATAGGAACGGAATCCAACGAAATCGTCCCCATTTGTTGCTCTCCTCATGTACGAAAGACACGCCCCGGAGCTAAGACACTTCCCATATATTTCCATTCCCCTTTCTATTTCCTATCATCGCAGAAAATATTTTCTCGGAATACGTGGAAGAGAGTGAGCGTTTTTCTTACTCCGCAGGCTGGCGCGAGAAGAACCATAGAGATATATACAAGGACCAGTCACTTTGATAACTAACTATTTCCCGTCATGTAATATTGTAATAGGCAAGTCAAATAGATACAAAGGAGTCGCTCGCTAAAAACGCGATTTGCAGATTATTTGTTATTGTCAGAGGAACGGGGAATAGGGTACAGGAAAGCTTTAGCCGGTAAGCGAGGGAAGCAAAGCGTCCAGACGCCCTGAGTGTCATTATCTTTACTATTCATATGGAGAGATCGACAATAGAGCGCCCTCGAAGGACTTCGTAGTAAGGAGCCAAAGCAATTAGATCCGTCGCTTGTAGATTACTTTCCCAAGAATGCTTCTTCATGTTTTATTTGTTCATAACGCACTACTCACTTGTTCATACACACTTATTTCTCTTCACTTTTATGAGCTGCTTTCTTCCCAAGGAAAAACGGTTATGGAAAAAGTCTGACAGGACCAGGACAGGGCAGATTCCGTTTCTTCTTGGGATTCTTCCTAGGTGCACGCATTTACCTGGTTAGTTAGCTAACTAACCAGCTAAATGCGTGCACCACTAACCTTGTGAGCTGTTTTCAATTTTAAAAATATTTTGAATTCGTATGTTTTTCATGCATAGAACGGGATCACAAAGAAGGTAGAATCCCCTCCTCAATCGACACGGCAGTAACTTTTCTATCAAATACCCAAACAGAAATTACGATTTTTTTCAAAATGGGAAGCCTAAGAAGAGAAATTGGTAATACAGTCAGACGTGCCGTTTATTGCTTTTTTTGCGTATCCACTCCTCATTCAGTTCAGACATTGCACGTGGTTGAAGAATATTCCTTAGTGAGAATAGTACAGTAAAGAAATATTCATAATCACCAAGAAAGAAGAGCTTCCATGGAAAGGAACTTAAATTCTTGAGTTTTTATGTTTAAGATTTGCGTAAGCAATGAAATTCAGGATAAGTAGGGATCAAGTGACTGTGAAAGTCATCATCGTCGTCAAAGTATTGGTCAATCACAATTCATATAAATGAATTAATCTGTCAAAAATATGAAGAAATTGATTATAATATATGAAAAGAATTAGTATCCTTCTCATGGCGTTTCTTTTTAGAATGCAATAGCATTAGGATAATGATAAAGTATAAGAAGGTAACCCTTCAATTCGATAACTCATGCAGTTGGTTCAACGGTTAATTATCATCTTTGGAATCTACAATTACTACATGCGGAAGAGTTCCTTTTAACCATTTTCCTTGAATACTGAAATTATGCCGCTAGAATATAAAGTAATTATGAGGGTTTGAGCCTGAAGGCAGATTTTACCTCAACTCCTCCACCATTGGCTATCAAAAGCCTTAGGGAGGGAATAAGGCTTAATCGACAAAATAAAAAGTTAGCTTTGCTTTCCTAACTTAGCCAGAATGCCATGAATATAAAATGTACACCAAAGTGTAGTGCATTGACCCTATGAATAATACTTCATTCAATAATACTACATTCAATAATGACTGATCAAAACGTATAGTAAGCAGGCTAATAATCATCATAATTCATACTTAAAAAGTTTCCATGCTATCCATACCATGAGCAACTCAAAGACGGAGGTAAATCAATGATACATTTCTCTGTTTCCTGAATCAAAAGGACAAATGAACAATATTCTATTCATCATTATTTCTTAGCGGGAACAAATACATAAGTTATGGAATAACATAGGGATAATTAGTAGAAAGTCAGAGTAGAAGTAAAAACATACCTTGGGAGTGAAAAAGCCAAAACTTAAAAAAATAAACTTTATATGGGAAGGCTTTACCTCGGAGAATGCCGTAATAATGGGAATACGAGTAAATGCTCCCTCCAATTCCACAATAAAAGTATTCAATGCGACATGTTTTGCTATGAGCGTACCAGGATATAGGGAAACTCTGTAGCGAAACATTTCGCATTGAATACTATTACTACGAAAGTGCACGAAGTATTTTATTCCCGTTAAAAAAAGTAATTCGTAATATCTCTTAACATTCCTCTTAATTCCCTCCGCAGATAGAAATGATTTATGGCTAATGGTTATCTGTATAACTTTCTCGATGATACAGTCAATATTTAATAAGAGCTTGCAAACGATGCGTAGCAAATACACTATTGGGAAGGCACTTATTTTGTTCAAGTGTAAAATTCATTCTGCATCATTGCAATTGTCCACCTACATTAAATTTCCTGACAGCTATTATCTTTTCAATAATCCTTTTTCGACCAAAATAAATTGCGATAGTTTCTCGACCGAGTTGATAAAGAAGATTACCTGAAAGAGTTACTTTTGAATTTCATTTCAGTTAGCATTAATGAACTTTTCACCGGGAAGTTAATGTTTAATTAGACTTTGGGAAAGGGTTGCTAGCAAACCAAGTACTCGTAAACTGGGCACAAACAGAATATTATGCATGTAGATTTTTCTTAAATAAAATTTAATTTATAATCGATGCAAAAATATTATGTTAAATGCTGAGGGAATCATTTGCTGATCAGCATTCGTCTATGATTTACGAATGAAAAACAAACGTTTAGTTTCAAAATTGTGTACATTTGATCTTACATACCGCAGTTTCACCAAGACTTTGGACAATCTATCTTCAATTCTCTAAATTTTAAGGTTCCCATTTTTATGGTAGTTCTTTCGCCAACGTTCTTTCAAAAGTACTATAGAGTAGCTTGGGATTACTTGGGTTACCGTTCTATTAGAGTAACCTATTCATTCGACCGACATTCATTAATCTATCTTTGCTTACCCTTTCTTTAACCTTCTGATCTCCTAACTACCCATTCTTTCCTCTTTCCCTATCTTTTAGTCTCCGATTCCACTCTAGTTTCTTCAAAACACTATAAACTCTTCGAAGGTCGATGATTGTCTATCAAAGGATCTGAATCGATCGAATCGATCGTCAAGAGGGACTGCATGGCTATGGCTTTTGAAAAACGATCACGTTTCATCAAGTAATAAGCAATGCTTTCCGAGGACAAGAGGAATCTAGTATTTTGCATATTCAAAGTTCAGCTTTCGAAACTGCAACGCACAGTGCAACTGTCACCTGGATTACAGGCAATGACTCATGAGTTTTAAGTTCATAATTATTACAGAATATCCAATGGAATGAACGAAGGAGGTTGTAAATCGCTCGAATATTTCGATGGAATCCTTTTTAGTGGTGTTCGAGATAAACGTTTGGAATATAATACATTTGGAATACATACAAAAATTTTATAAATTTATTTTATTCCAAAAATATATGTAAATTTATATAAATGGTTTTTAAATTATTTAATTTAATTTCCATCGTGATGGAGTTCGTATTTTGTTACAGCAAAAATAAGATTCAAAATGAAAAGAATGAGAGGGTCATTGAAATGGAGAGCTAAGACTGTTTTCCTTTTCGCCGCAAGACTTCCAGTTCAGTTCTAGATTTTCCATAAGAGTGACAAAGGTATTTTCTGATATTATTCGTCCTTAACACGAGTTCAAAAAATAAAACTCAGTTCAATTTAGGTATCATTATCCATTTATTTCGAGTTAGTCCAAATTCTTAATTATCTTAGTAATTGAAAGTAAGGTTATTGATTTAATAAGGGAATTGTAAGATATATCTTTGTTTTGTATCTCTTATTAGAGAATAGAGTATTTGGATATGACTTATAGAAAATAACATTGTTAATAAGTCAAGAAATCACATAATTTTCCTATCGCAAGGTGTTCTCAGGCGATGGGCGATATCAGATCCGAGGTTCTTAATTAGGAGATATAAATTAGACAATAGGCAAAAGAATTAATGTTCTGTAAGAAAATAATTTACTCTGATAATCAGCAATCATTACGAGTAAACTATCAGCTTGTTTCTTTCAACACCTTACTTAGCATTGTGTTCCGCTTTCATCACTCCCGAAAACATGACCTCATTTCTCTCTTATCTTCCCAAATTCTCTCTCAACTACTTCATGTCCAAATTATTTAGCACCTGAACCTTGAAAACTTAATTACAGGGTAATGTTACGTCATTTGTCTCGTGAAAACCAACCAAAAAGTCATATACTGAAAGTCTACTTAGCGCTACAATTAATTTTGCTTCATCCCTCTTTTACCCTTAATTTGCCACCCTCGGTGAGGAATGGCTTGGGCGCTAGCTTTCTAAAACTGAGGTGCCGGGTTCGAGTCCCGGCTAACCGAAATTTTGCTGGCTAGGACGTTTCGTTTCTAGGTTAATTGTTCGTAGTTTTTGTCTGCGATAGTCCACATTATTAAAACGGATATAATCGGAGGCTCGTGTTTCTTTTATGATAATAACTATTGTAATTAATTTAACAACCAACATTCCATTATCAATTAAAGTTTTTATATTAGAAAAAATAATACAAAATGTGAAAATAATACTAAAATATATACATATTTCTAATAATTATATGAAAACCTCTTGTGTGCTGCTTGCCTTCTGCTCTTACCTGTAGGTGAAATAGCTTAAAACACTTACTCACATTTGAAGTAAACTGAGGTAACATTGAAAAATAAATTACACTATATATCACTGTTGAATATAAAAAATATTGATGGATAGTTAGTCTCTCTTTAAGGCAGAATTTCATTTCATTCTGAAGCGAAAAAATCTTTTATGCAATCTTTTAGAGCTTTCATTTTTCTTCACATTTATTTTTTTTAGAACATTTGCAAGAACGCCTATTACTGTAATCGCATGTCACTGAATTTAGTGCCCCAATTTCTCCACTTTTAAACAACATTGCAGTATTCCCTTGTTCGGTTACAATTACGATCTCACTTCGGATTCTATTATCCTTTCCTCTGTTATTCAGTCGCCTAAATCCCCGGTGACCCGCCCCAGTGACCCTCGTGAGTTGCAATTGTGGCGCCTCACATCTCAAGAGCGAGGCCAAGGCGATTCGCACTCTCTCCTTTCTTTTCGAGAAATTGCGGAGATGAACGAAGGAGGGGTTCAACTGTTGCGGAACGAATTGAGGATGATGGGGGCAATGATAGGGCAGATTTGATTATCGGACCTTGGATTTATTGAATTCTCTCCTTATCGTTGGTCGAATGTCAAAGTTAGGAGGAATGCCACGAGAACTTGGCGTTCCTCTTTTGAAGGGTCATTTTATTTCTAAAGATTTAGTGCCCCCTCTCACTCAATTTTAGATCCTATTCGTGCTCGAGTATTAGACGAGCACAACTGAAATTGAGTATATGATTTTATTTTTCATTACTTCATCTAATGAATTTATTGGTAATACCAGTAAGACCAAGTGACTACATTTAAAGACGAACGCATAGAGCTGGATACATTTCTTTGAATGAATTTGTGTATGCGCCAAAATTCAGGGCAATACATAAATGTTAGTGGTTTATAAGGAAATTCGTCATGCAAAACCAAAATAAGATAATAATAATAATAATTATTATTATAAGTACAAATGTTACAAATGGACAACTAGTCCGGTGGTAACAATATACAAGTTAAACTACTACTTCACTAAAAATCATATTCCCATCCAGACTTACTACCATTTCACAAATTATAACCAGATACAACATCATATTTCAGTGTGATACAAAATCATACAAGTTACAATCCCTTTAAAGTACTTTACCACAATTTTACATAAACCATTCCCATCCAATAAATGGTCGTCTAAAACACAAGCAATTCACATGCATATATACAAAATAATTATATAACTGTTAAATTTTTACATCTATTTTTAAATTCTTTAATAGTTTTCGGTAAAGGTTTCAGCACTCCTTCAGGTAACTTATTCCATTCTTTTATTCCTCTATTGATGAATGAAAATTTCGCTGCATTCGTCCTTTGCTTCCTTAATTTTAATTTAAGTTCGTGATCACCTTTCCCTATGTAGCTTGGTGTTTCCATTCTGCTCTTCAGTTCTTCCCAAGTATCACCGCCTTTTCTAATCTGAAATACGCCTACCAATCTTGTAACTTTTCTCCTTTTTTCTAAAGTCTCCCAGCCGAGGATTCCTAGCATTTCCTTAACGCTGTCCGTCTTCTTGTGCCTACCCAATACATATCTGGCTGCCTTTTTTGAACTTTTTCAAGTTTACTTGTATTTAGTTTGTCGTGCGGATCCCAGACATTAGTTGCATACTCTAAAATCGGCCTCACAATTGTTTTGTACCCTAATTCCTTCGCCTCTTTACTGCTTCCCTTTAAATTTCTCATTACATAGTGGAGAGTTTTAAGAACTTTCGACACAACTTTATTTACGTGTGGTCCCCAGTCCAAATTTTTCGTTAATGTGACCCCTAAGTATTTACATTCATCCACCCTTGGAATAATTTCTCCATGTAATTTATAACTAATCTGTCTTTTCCTTCCTTTATAATAATAAGGTAGTGGATGTACAGGTACAGTTGATGTAGTGTTTCACACTTCTAGTAGATTTCAACCGTTAATGAGTTATTTTCTACCTTGGTATCAAAGGATATCGAGGATAATAAGAATGTCAAATAACTCAGGAAGAAACAATCTACTGGACCGCACGGAATCAGTATAATCAATATAATCCATACGGCTCGCGGACTGTGGGTTAAACATCCTTGTCTTAAAGGAATTAGTTGGGACCAATGACTTCTAACCTTGACTAGGTTCTTCTACTAGGTAAATGTATAAGATAACATGATGTATTTTTATTTCATATATGCCAATAGAAAATAATTGCAATACGTTACACATGTTTTCTCGTCGAATACTGAAATTGTAAAATAAGAAAATAATTCATTTAAGTTTTCATCGTGGAAAGAAAACCGCAGCAACACATAGGATAATAAGCTATCTCGTACCCATTAGATAATTCATTTATTAATATCTATTGAAGTTTTTTCAAAGTTCGTGAATCTCTTTAGCATTATTTAGTTTGTTATCAACATCAATTCTGGATAAGGCCCTTATGGCCTTATTATAAATAAGCTATAAGTATGTTTGAACAATTATCGTTAAAAAATAATTGCCATAGTATAGATTGGATGTTTGATTATTTCTTAAGGGTTCAGATTTATTCCTTCTATTCTTTCGATATCATTAGCTTCCCCAATATATCTTATAAGAAAAAAAGAAGTATAGCTCTTATATTTGGGTATCCGAGAAAACCCAAAAATAGACGGAGGAGATAAAGTCTGGCGAGATCGGGCCCTGTAGCAGGATATTTCATTTTCAGGCAAATGCTCTGGCCATTTGTGCTATCTCGCAGAATAAGCTCACTCCTTTTTGTCATGGTGTGTCCTCACCAATAAGTACAAAGTTTATGTCCTTCCCTTTCTTTGTGATATCCTTGAAGGGGTTTTTCCTTCTAACCGTTGAAGGCCGATTGCCTCTAGTTGGGCCATGTCGATGGCGGGTGCCTAAGATCCGGGTTCGATTCCCAGTTTCTTCATAACTTCACCGCAGTTTATTTTATGGGCATATCTCAAAAGTCCTTTAATGAATAACATCTCCAAGGATAATGTTTTACGAAAAGTGATGCATTTTTAGCTAGTTTGGTTTTTGTAGGTTAACATTCTGTATATATTTTTGAATTGCAATTTTTTGTGAAGCACCAAAATTATTTAAAATGTTTTCTTATTTTGAGTTATAGTTTATACGGTTTCCTCGCCCCAACTTAATCGGTGACATACTTCGAAAGACATTCCTAAACCTCTTATTCATTTTATACTGCACGTGTAGCCTTTCTCTTCACTCAAAACAAAAACCGGTTCTTCTCGGACGTTCACTCGATTTGGTACTATTTTCTTTTCTAATACTGTCATCCGCTCCATTTCTTCCTCGATTGCATTCTTTCGTAATTATTTTCGTTGATTATTGAAATTAATCTACCGAAAAAGGGTATATTACACTTTTACATCTTTCACGATGTATACCTTTCACTATTTCACTTTTACCCCTTTCACCTTTTGTTATTGTAATCACACTAGATATTTAATTTCTCTTAGGTTCGATTGCTTGTCTAACTTACTATTTACCAACATCATGAAAATTAGAAGGCCAACATTATTTTTAAGATGGGCACATAAACTAATTATGTTAACTTACACGCATAAACTATTTATGTTAACCATGCTCCATTCAAATATAAATTATTCTGAAATTATTTCTACAGAATTACTGTTAGATTCAATGTAATTCAATTAAAATTTCATTGGGACAGAAATTTCAATGATTTTATAACATGAAAGTTTATTTGCTTGTTATTACCCTCAAATTTATGTAATTGAAACGTATAAATGTAAATGGAAGTCATTTAACTTTTCATATGTGAATGCCATTCTAATACATGAATTATACTCAAATTAGATTTCTGCAATGCAGTTGCACATATACTCATGAATAATGAATACAAATTATTCATAGCATTATGAATACTCTCTAAATTATATTAAAAATTACATTAGGAAAAATATGCAGCGTATTTCTCACTTACTTTCAATGAATCCTGCAAGGCTGTCACATTCCCAGCAATTCACGAGGAAGATGCCATCTTGAAAAATGCCCGTAAACATCATGGACGCTAAGGATAATTCTGCATTTTCTTATAGTTATACCTTATTTCTTCTATCTTTAAAATGCGTCACATTCCAACGGGTGTTAACGGTAGATTCTTGAAAGTGACAGAGAGGCAACCAAGAGAAATGTGTAGGGAGCTCATTTAATGAGTGTCAGTAGGTTAGATCTATTTCGTGATAATCGGCTTATTAAAGAAAGCGTGGGTATTGAATTGATTCTCTAACACGCAGTAACCTTTGTCAAGCTATATAATACTATGTGATAAAGATTACACGGCTAAATAATCAGCTCTAGATATATTCGAAGCCAGCGGTTGCTAATTATTCTCGCAGCGTTATTTGTCTGAGGATCAAAGAGAGATGCCACCCAAATCTATCACATCTATGAAACAAGAGGATAAATATAATTTTCATTGGCTTGGTAATGAGTGAAATCAGTTAAAGAGATATTTAAGATCTGTAATAGTAGTCGAAGAATTAAGTGATCGATGGATTAATTCATTATGCTTAAGATGTGTCCGATAAAATATTTATAAAGTTTACTCCGCTCAACAGCAATGAAATTGCGTAGAAAATCATGCGGCTACAGAGTACAAGCGTAAAGAAAAATGATTATGCTTCTTGATAAGTTATTTTTGCTACATGTAGTTATGTAAACCCTCAATATCTTTTCGAGAATTTTAACACAATACTGAAGGCTTCGCTAATCAATATAATTTAGGCAACGGATCGAATGATAAGATGAATTGCAGATAGGCAACTTTTTCACATACCAAACAAAATGCAATTTTCATCACAAATAAGCAATAATATAAAAATCACGCTTCCATATTTGTTAATGACAGACGAAGATAAAATTTTACTCAGTCTGCAAATTCCGAACCCTCCCACAATATAGTTACCTCGTCTTCAGGATATTTTTCTCCTTCTTATTCTTCCTTTTCTCTTGAAGGCGAACATCTCCAAATAAAAGTCAGCTATATTCTAAAAAATGTTTACAGGGTACCCTTTGTTTAAGCAGCTGAAGAATAGAATAAGTAGGCAGTGCTCTTAGGAATGCGCGAACGTAAGTATAGAGTAAATTATATGAAACAAAAATCAAACTTTAAAGCAGCAGTAAATTCTGCTTTCTTTACAGAAAGATGAAAAACTGGAGTAGTTGGTCTGTGGAAGCTTTAGAACCCTTTCCAAAGTCATTGAGTGGATAAAAACATAGAAAAACGGGACGGACTTGTGAGCATGCGGTGGACAAAAAGTAAGATGAGTAGTACTGCCTGGTAGGGTGATGTACGTCGGGGGTGTTCTGGGCCCCGGGACCACTACGGTAGCCTGCGTTGAGCCATGAAAAACATTGCTTGAATATAGAAATACCATTTTATAATCAGGTATGTAAAATAATACGGCAAATTTCAATTATAGTTATATTATACGATATCTCATAACCTTAGTCTTGACCATCTGTAATTATTTGTAATGACTGATGGTTCATCAACTATTATATGTATGTAGCATTCACATAAATTGTACACAAATTTAATTTTACAGTGCTTCATATTTAAAGTATGCGATTCATTAATGAATGATAATGTAATGTATTTACGTACAGATGTTTTCCGAAAGCTATTATAATTATGTATTGTATGACTCTACCACCATTAGCAAGGTCTGCTGTTAAGCAGTGGTTATTTATAATAATAATAATATTGGAACCTTCCAGTTAAGGGGTTAGCTCGCCATGCCAATTTAGTATCCTATCTAAATAATCTTTGGCCGTAATATATTAGGGTTTCTGGACTTTCTATGATTGAGGATATTTTAGTCTTCTTTTATTACTTTGAGGGAAAAGTAAATAACATAGCAAAGCCGTGCGGCTGAGTTTCAAGGAGAAACAGTTGTTACAACTAGCGACATGACGGACTGTAACCAGTTCATGCTGCTTTTTTCACTCCTGTTTATCCTTTTAGTAGTAGTAGTAGTTGGATTTAAGGTGCTTCGACAGCTGAGGTCATTTTGCACCTATCCTTTTAGTATTTTTATTACTTAGAAATGTTATTGTTTAATGAACATATCTGTATTTTCTAAGTTACCAAATTATTTTCTGTTAATACACCTATGATCGGTTTTCATTTGCAAGATTTTACGAACGATACCCTTGGGCAAGAATATTATTTTATAAAATGCAATTGAATAGGAAACGAGCGTGAATTCATTGTGAAATCGAGGAGATAGTGGGCTGGTCACAATTTTGCAATCCCGCATGCAATCGCATTAAGTGCATCCCATTGCGATTGCACCTCAGAGGCTTCGTGCAACGATGCACTTGCGTGTACTTCACGCCCTAGAAGTGTCTCTTGGTATGGAAGGAAACAACTGGAAGTGTAATTGATAGGGAAAAAAGAAATAAAAACGATTTTTTGACCGAAGTAAAAAGGGAAAAGAAGAATAAATAGCTATATGTGCGAGGAACACGAAACTTGGGTAATCAATCAACGAGATATAAAATCAAGGAACCAAAGCAATTAAATGAAGGGCGTTAGATACAGGAAAAGGCATAGGATATAATTAAATAGAGCACCGAAATGTAAATAAGTATTATTTTATATAGATTCTTAGACAGCTAAGATTATTTTACAAATCCTAAATTCTTCAGAAAATCAAAATTATGGCCTCTTACTTCATTAGCCGCCTGAACATCCGGGAGCAACGTGAATAAATCAAATCTGATCTCCAATGTAAAATTCGTATGTTTGCTATTAAGCGGAACTGCTGAAATTGAATAACCTTCTATAATACATCATATCTAAATAAATTTTATCCTGGATTTATAACAAAATACCCCAGGTATCAATTAATCATCAACTCTAGCAAAGTATTTGTGTATCAAATTTTATTAAAAGTATTATCATTGAAATAGACATATTATCTCCGATTTGACCTTAGCAATTATTACTAATTGGTATTTTGCCAGTATTTCTTAATTGTTTAACTAGGGAAATGTGCATTATTTATGATTATTATATAATGAATATTTTCTGAAGAATGAGAGGAATACTCTCTCTATTACTCTTCAGGGTCTCAGCAATTCCATGCTTCTTCCAAACGGCTACAGTTTCACCAGCGTTCACAACTCTTGGTCCGAAGATTCTGGAGAACCGTTTTTGCCTGCCCACGGTATTTACAATTTTTAACACGTTTGCAGGATTTGCTCTGAGTTTTTTTCTCCTCCAAGTTTCCAGTATATTGATTGAATTTTTCAGATTTTTATTCCACCAGGAGTTAGTTAACCCCTACTTAAAGGAAGACCAAGGAGATTAAAACGACCTTTATTTATTGCTAACTCATTTATAGATTAATGTATAGACCTTATAACTGTAGTATTGGTATACTGACAGTTACCCATATCATATATCACTATTGATTTATTCGTATTATTTGTAGTATTTTTCTCTTTGTGTTGGGAACGTTTTCATTTTATTGGGTTAATTATTAACTCGAGCTGAGAGAGTAAAATTTATGATAACAACTGACTCACTTGGGGTATTATTGAAATAACTCAGTTAATTCGATTACTTCCAAAAGGAATTACTTCGCCCCACCTCACCACGCTGGCACACCTCTACTCTTGAGCTTAACCAACACACATTTTACGAATTTCTTTAATCCAGGATGAATACTTGGCCATTCCATGACAAGTGGACCAATGGTCCCCGCTCGACCATCACAATTTCAGTGAAATTTTGTGTGAACATTAACTCAAATTTTCAATGAACATTCGCCAAGTTTTACATCCATCGGTGCAATACTTGCTGAGATATGGTCATTTGTTTGAACCCCTACCACAGCCCTCTACAGTACGACATCAGTTTCTATCAACTATGAGACACGTTATCTCTGCCAATATTCTTTTGATGAAAACAAAAATTGGTATTCTTACAGAATATTTGTTGGTCTATTAAAAAAAATAATAAGAAAACTTGTATGCGAATACCATGCAGAAGATTTGTAGCAAAATTGGCCCAAAATATAATCTGAAATAAAATTGGTCCACTTGACATGGAATGGCCCTACTGATAATACCAGTAAACTGATACTGATATTTACCAGTAAAAAAAACAGATGCTTATTTTTGTTATTTATAAACACCTGCTCTCGAATCCATTAACGTGGGATGTGGTTTGAAATGGTACGGTTTGGCTGGGAAACAGTTTTAAAGCGAGCACTTGGCATTCCAAAGCGTGCGCATCGTCCGAGAGGCGCGCAGACACGCGAGACGTCTCCAAAGCAATCTCCGCATACGGCCAAAGCGACCGCGACCAACGTGTGCGTCTGTGAATCTTCGGAGAAGAAAAGGAAAATCGCCCCTCTAACGTTGGCGCTTGTACAAAGGCGATAATCAATCTCAGAAAAAGGAACATTGAGTCCAAGAGATTCAGAAAAATAAAGACGGAGAGATGTCTTTCTTAGGGGAAAAGTATCGCGGCTGGAATATAAAGAACAGCAATCAAGCAATTTAGTCTCGAAGTTTTCTTCCAACCGGAGGATTTTGGTGAGATTTTGGAAAATAAATTAGAGGCAAAATGCGTATTTTAAAGCGGCAACACCAAGGAGCCATTTTTGTGTTGACCTCAGCATTGAGAAACGAAACTCGTTACTTTATGAAATAGAGGGAATATTTTCCGTTGACCACAACTCCGTTTTTAATTATTTGTGATCTTCTTGAATTTCTTTTATTGGGAATCTTAAAACATAAAAATATTCTTTATCAAAAGTTTTATTTCCAACTATGATCTATGGAATGTATCTTTACTAAAGTCATCGGTATTTTTTAATCGTAGGCGTATTTTGATATATTAATTATTAAGGATGAGGGAATGGTAAATAATAAAGCACGGAATGCCTTGCGACAGAAAACCAAGAAGAAACAGTTGCGAAATAAAATTTACATGTTTCTCTTTGAGTATATTTACTATTTTTGCTAACAGTTATTGCTTAAATGTATAATCTTTGAAATGGGTATTGCTCAAAGCAGTGAAAACTTGCAGTGAAAGATGTAATTGGAAAGAAAACTAAACGATAATTTTCTACTTCATTCCAAAATTTAATTTTAGAGCTTTGGCAAAAAAGTGTAAACTCTGAGAAAATTAAGTTTACTTATTTACGAGATAGCGATGTAATTTTGAATTCAATATAGTCCACAATTTTGTTTATGATATAACTAAGCGTGGTTGCAGTTTCCTGCGAATGTAAATGTTTGATTTTCTGATTTCTCCATTAATTTAGAATAATGTTTTAAGATGAAGAATATTCGAGGGATGAACAGAACCCAGGTCTCTTCTTTCCGCGCAAGTATACTATGCGTAAGTTTAATACTTTTCCCTCATCTTTGTTACAATTAATATCCTTAGTAATATTTTTACGAACATTCTTGTTAAGTTAGCTAATAAAGCAAAGACGAATTTTAATTTTAATGACGTAAGGATGCATTCGATAGGAGATTTTATTGCAAGCTATCCATGAATTACCTTTAGTTGAAAATTACCAGCGTTGCGGCAAATGCAGGGAGCATATGGTTCGAATAAAAGGCGATGGCTCGTAAGAGATAGGATTAGTAAAAGGGTACATTTGTGGTGGTTGGAAACACAGCCCATAGAGGGAGAAACTATGGGGTGTTGGCCAGTAATCGCTGGAGCGGAACCTTTTCCGATATCGTTTCCATTCTCTCGTTGATATCTCCTCCTTTTCTCCCTTGAATCCACTCCATATCTTAGCCTAATCCCCAACCACCCGTTTCAACTTCACCTAACACCCTTCAATATCACGAGCCTTTCAAATGAACGTTGAAATAATCGCTCCAAAGAAACACAGAAAGGCGCACCTTCGGTGACGTTCCTCGAATCTTAGATTGTCTCTCACTTGTGAAAGAATTGTCTTATCCATAATCAGACTCCTTTCCCTTCCTTTTTATCCTAGAGACGTTCATTACTTCTCATTACCTTTTAATACGATTCTTTCCCAACGCAGATCGCAGCAGCGAGTTTTTCTCCAAACTCTATTACGTTCCAAACCTCTCACCGTCCTTTTTCATCCAATTTTTTCATCCATTTCATTTATTCACGCTCTAATAGGAGGTCGTCGTTCCTCGTAGATCAGTGTGCGAACGGGCGGCGATTTAATTTAATCTAGCTTTCACACGTAATTCTTTTCTCCGTAGCCATTTGATCGTGGAGATGATATAAATTATGTTAATAATTTGTATTTACTGAATCTTAAATAAAATGGCTATGTTTCCAAAAATCTGTGCACAAATCAAATGGAATTTTATGAAAAAAATTGATTTACCAATCAAATCAATGCATTCAGTATAATTATACGATACTCTTGAAATTAAAATTTTCTCTGTAGTACGTACTTGGGCTATGTAGGCTCAGGAAAAGTTTAGGTTTCGGCATATAAGGTTGTGATCTAATGAAATAAACTCTGCTTATAAAATAGCTATAGTAGACCAGAATGACCGAACGTTTTCCGTGACAATTAGAAACATTTCAGTTAGAGAAGAAACATCTACATCTAAACTTACATATCTATGTAACCTGCCAGCCACCTTTCGGCGTGTGGCATGGGGTACATGCACCATGACTTTATTTCCCTAATCGATTACTTTCGCGTATCGTTCGCGGAAAAAATGAATTTTTGTATCGATTCGTTCCGACGTCTCTCTGATTTTCTTTGATGGATTTAAGGAAAGGAGAATTTTTTTGCACGATGAAGTCATGCAACTAATCTCTCAGGAATAACGAGTGTGAAAAATAGCGATATGACTGGGACTCGAACCCAGGTCTCCCACTTACCGGGCAGGTATTCTAACCAGTGAACTACCATACCGCGTCTATTGCACGCTGTTTAGGGAAATGCTTTATCTATTTATTTTTATTTATTTTATTTATTTATACAATTACTACATTAATGTTCCGTCAGGCCTGTTGCCTGTCGACGGGACATATATAAAAAACAATTTTTATCCACAGGAAATGAAAAAAATTCTAGTTAACATAAAGCAGCCTGAGCTCAGATGAGCTAAGAAGAGTTGCTCCACAATTACAAGTATATACTGTATAAAAGTTTAAAAATATCATAAAAATATATGTACTCAGTTTTGCCAAGAAAAAGACAAAAATATTACTTGGCAGTATCCGCCAATATATTGATATGCAATCAAAACTCTCACACAGTACACAATCAATAACAGTAAACAAAAGGAATATGTAAACAGAAACACAAGATATCATCATAAGCCAATTACACCTCAGAAGACATATATTTTAGTAATACCTTTTTGACAGATTTCATGAAATTATTTCTATTACCATTACAGTATGCATCAATTTCAGTCTTATGTTTATTTAATAACTTAGGTACTAAATATTTAAGTTCTTTCTCACCATATTTATTGTTAACTTNAACATAATAATGATTCCTAGTATTATATTTATTTTCAAAATTTTTTTGATATTCCTCCTTATCAAAGTATTTAGTAATTATTATGAAAATAAGCAAGTACTTGGGGATTAGCACATAATTCTTAGAATATAATGTTTTGTAATCAATTGAGCATCCAGGGCTTAAAAATTTTAATACCCTTTTTTGAATGTTTTCAATTTTAGCTATATGGCATTCTGAAGCATGCCCGAAATGCTTTGGGAGCAAGCATGGTAGTTCAGTGGTTAGAGTACCTGCCCGGAAAGTGGGAGACCTGGGTTCGAGTCCCAGTCATGTCGCTATTTTTCACACTTACTTCTTCTTAGAATTAGAACTGCCTATGTAACTTGGTGGACGCATAATATCGGCTACATAATAATATTACAAAAAGTGCTGCGACTGGTAGCCTTACCCTTCATGAAAACGAATTTCGTGCGCAATCAGCCTTTCTTCTGTTTTCCCTGACACATCTGTTCCACTTACAGATATTGTGTTACGGTACAATGATTAAGTTTATTTTCAAAAGCGCTCCGACAGCGGGGGCCACTTCGCACATAAGAGGCCCCTACCGGGAATCGAACCCACGGCAACTTTCTCCAAAAGCGAAACCATTATCCACTTGGCTATCTATGTCGGTAATTTTAATGACAGAAACTCCAACAATTATTTCACTTTCCTTAAAAACTCATTCCACTCTTCAGAGTGCAATGATAGTAGATTGTTTTCCTGTGACGTGATTAAAACGTTTAATCTATTGAAATTTAACATCATCTGGCCAGCCGAATAAAAATTTCTCGATGTGTCCAAACTGCTCACGTATTTACGTGAAATGTGAATAATATAACCTGTCACTCTCTGTCGGTCTGGCATTTCGTAGACGTCGCAAAATCTCCTGTCACCCACCTACATTTCGCCATCAAAACGTCATCTTGCATCCTCTATATACCCATAATGCCCTTTTGGCATCCTAAATACCTCCCGCATGCCTTTCACTTCTCTCTCCGTACACCGGCTGACACGACACAACCGTGCTGCATGGCACGCGACTCAACCAAGCGTCACCCTTTGCCGAGGCGAAAGTTTTAACAGCCCCATCCACACCTTTCACTCTCTCTTATTGTCCGAATTCTCGTCACCTTATATCCTTAGGGACAGTTAACTGCATAATGCATTGGTCGGAGGGTATTCCGCCTCAAAGTGTCCCACTTGAGCGACCACGGGGACAGGATCACTTCGCGGTCAGCTTTCCTTGTTTTTCTCCCCCTCTTCGGAATCATTCGGTTCTCTAATGGAATTTAGTTAATGTTAGCGAGTAAAATGTACGATTTGCTATTTTAGAACATACATATTTCTGTGGTTATCAAACAACCTTTCAACCTCTACCATCAGTTAAAGATGTTTATTTTGAAACTGATCGAAGAAAAGTCTTTTACAACTACTTCTGGATTCCGTTCATTATTTAGAGATACCTGCGTTTTAAACATATTATTAACAAATCAATCCTTTAAGAATAACAGCATTTTTTTTTCTTAGAATTCATCAATGGATTTCTTGAAAAATGCCTGCCAGTAAAAATATTAGTCTCAAATATCAGAAAAGACCAAAAATGTATATCAATATAGTTTTTGCTAAGTTGTCCTCTGATTAAAATATCTTATTGATGGAGTATTTTGGGACTCCTATTTCGTATCTTTTTTCTTCCATGAACGAAATTCAGATTTCTGGAGCTGTTGTGATGTTTTTCTCGAGGAAAAACTGTTAATAAAATGTTGATTAGATACAGTTTTCCCAAAATAAATCATAGTAAAAAATCTGAAACGTGAAACCAGTGGTTCCATTGGTGAGGTAATACAAATGGAATCCCATGGAAATTAGGGTGATTTACTTTATTATTATTTAATTACCGTATAAAAGTTTAAATAAATTAGTATATTAATATTTAATTGTTTACTTTCTGCCGTAATTTCAGCTCCATTAGTTAGGAAGAATTCGCTCTTTTTATAATTATATACATTGTTAAATGAGATTTTAATTTCATATTTCTATTATTAATTTTTAAAAACATTTTCCTGACAATGAAAATTACCATTTCTTATTGTTTTTAGATTATATGCCGACAAAGTTTTAATTCCTTAGAAACCTAATATGTCAGATGGTTTAAAAATTTAAAAAAAATTATGTAATATCACTCGAGAAAAACACTGGCTAATTTTTCGTTTGGCGCTATCCAATGGACGTAAACTAACAGAATTTTCAGACGAAGAATAAGAGAGCGAGTACTACGAAATCTGCAACTTTTTGTTTGAAGCCGTCATGCTTATCTGAAAATTCACTTCAGTGAAGAAGGAAATTCCAGCGAAACTAAATCTGGAGATGTGTGCTTCGATGTAAAACTTTAAGTACCCAAAAAAGTTTCGCTGAAACAGAAAGTTGTTTGCGTAACCTCTAGTTTGAGAAAATTTGCTCTCGAGAAAGAGGAAAGCGAAAAGTTTATCCTTAGCACTAATAAGAAAGCTTATTTCGGAAACGTTGCTTCATGTAAACAGTACTGCAGAAATCGTGTCCACTGTGATAAAGATGATACTTTAAACTCCTTAGATAAACTTTAAAACAAAATTTGGCAATCTTAATGACATGCAAATGCAAATTAACAACTACTTAACGAGTTATTATAAAATGATTTACAGGTCGCGTTCTAGTGCTTGCTCTCCCGAAATTCCGCTCGTAGGTAAAGACAACTTCCCGTTTTCCGGAAAAATCAAAGTATATGCCGGGAAATCCCGGTGTTTCCTTTCTAGTAAGTTTAATTCCCTTCTGCGCATCCCTCCCTCATAGTAAAAGAAGGAGCATTCTCCTTAGCTGGCCTTTTCATTACCAATATACGCTCATTTCTAATTGACTTAATCAACTATTAAAATATAGTTATTTTAATACAGTCAAACCTCTATTTGCAAGAATCTTGGCTTGCGAGCGTTTTGCAAGACGAGCAAATATTAGACGAGCACGTTCCCGGAACGAATTATGCTCGCAATCCAAGGTTTGACTGTAGTGTAGTCTTTATGGTTTTGTGATTTTGAGGGACATAAGAAACAGAAAAGTTTCACTGTTCTGTTTCTTATGTCCCTCAAAATCTGTAGATAAAAAAATAAACAAAATATGTAGGTAAAAAAATGTAGATAAAAATAGTAGAAGTAAGAAATAGAACAGTTTCACTGTTTAAAGTCATCAGTCATTTGTCTAAAAATTCCCGGGATGGAAATTTTTTTCACCCCGAAATCCAGGGATGGTTAGAAATGAAATGAAAAGCCATATCGTGTTCAGATTACACTGAAAAGCAGATCCCCACCCGATACGCTGGCGATACACACTGGGGAGGCTGAACAAAAGGGTACTGCTCCGTTACGCCCACTTGGCTTCACACTTTTTCGCAATTCCTGCGATGTGCGGTTTTCGGCACTCATTTCCGCGTGGGACCAAAAGCGAGCAAATAAACGGTATTTTAAAACGCGCTGTAATGCTGCTGTCATTCTTCTCTTCAATGGGTGTGGCACGGATAGGAAAGACATGAAATAATGCCTCCTTTCATTTCGTTCAAAAAACCCGGTATATCTCTTCAAAAACATGCACGGGTTTACTCTTAATTCTAAGAATTTTTCGCTTTCACTGCGAACGATTTGCATCAAAGAGGAGTTTCTCTCGTGCAATCTGGAGCTCGAAATGTTTTTTGCTTTCATTAAAACCGTAAATTTCCACTTCTAAATAAGCCGTAAGGATTTTTTCAGAATCAGCTCCACCGGTAAAAGAGTTGAGGTATTATACGTTTGACAAATGCATTACAGATACACCTGCGTTGCGGAGAAATTCACTCTCTCCGAGAAATAGTAATCACCCACACCGGTCAGTTGCGTAACTTGCATTTTACGAGAAAAATCCTTTCCCCCGATGGATTATGGGAGATGTACTTGTTTATGTTAGATTCCGCACAAGCTAGAAAGGCAAAAATGTGGTCATGATATTTATTGCGGGATTGACTATTAGATAGTCTCTAAAATTACCAATGGAATGGTTTTTAATGAAGGAATGTGTACTCAATATAGGTTAGTAGGTCTCAAAGTGTAACGATTCGTACCTAATATAAGTTTATACGCACTAGCGTATCGTTGTTTCAAATTTATAACGTACAGATTTAAAAGAATTTTCAATCAAAGCCATTACATTCAGAATCTTCGCGAAGCAAACCACAGTAAGATATTTGTTAAAATATTAATTTCGACAAAACTTTAGTACAGGATTAATAACTTTCGGCATAAACACCTACTGAAAAAATCAATATCACGTCACGTAAAATCTATACTAAAATGTTATTAAATAGTTACGTAAACTTTCATATGTTTTCATTTAATTTCAATAATATTAACATTTATTTTTTTTACAAATACGGCCCACTGCAATCTCAAATAATGGGTTTCGGATTAAATACTTTGATAATTATCTTAATCTAATTTTAAATTAATGAAACGTGGTAAGAATTCAAGTATGATTCATTCAGAGGCAAACATTGCATTGCACATTTTTGAGAAGGGTACTATGAAACTGATTTATTACAATAAATCTATTAATGATTAACCTGACATACAATTGGGATGGATAGATTTTATTTTGTTCCTAGAGATATAAAAAATATAGCTTGAAATAACAGCAAAGAATAAAAAAATGAATAGATGGCAACAGTAATTCAGGTGTATCTTTGCATACAATTTACATTTTACAACACCTTGCATATTTTTAATGCATATTGAATTTTTATTGCTTATTTATAATGAAAGAAACATCGCATGGATTACTCTATGATGATGGTAACTTGTAAATACTGTAATTAACTGCAATAACTGAATGAATTGACAGAATTCTATACTCTTTACTGTTTTAGTTCTAAAATTTGGCGAACAAATCGATATTAAAAGGAGGTGGAAAAGATGTTTTCTTTCATGCTTCCTCGTATGTCGTTCCAATTTTGACGAACAACACTGCTAACACGATCTTAGGATTTAAAAATTACTGCATCCTTTCTCTTGTACTTTACCACAGAGAAATAACGGCGACTTAACCTTCAGAGTGAGAAAGCGTACCATATTTTGCAACTGAAAAATTTTACTTGTCTACGAGGTTTGCCTTGGTTAATATGGTTCATAATGGTAACTAACTTGACTCGTTCAAAGGTATTAAATTTCTGTTTCACGGCTTATGTTTCCTCTCTAGATTACTATCTTCTGTCAGAGCATATTATCTTTATTATTTCCTGCTGAGACGAAAGACTTATGTATCCGCCGTGTGCTTCAGGAAGTTATGCCGAGTTTATTGCCTGAAGTATGGAGAATAAGGAAGGAGTAAGATCTAGATAATTAGCCAACAGGAATTTCTTTCGTATAGGAAGTAATTTTGATCAAGTTCTTCCTCTTATTTATAAAGAAATTTTGTTAGTCTTTTTAAGGAACGGAAGAAATAATATTTAGCTATGGATTCGAGAGTTTTAGTTATCCTATCTGATCGTGCGTTCCATGATCTCTTTGCTGATACTTTGGGTCATAACCGGGAAACCATTCGTATTCTATAATAATAATTATAATTTATTTTGTCATAATGCATTCATATATACAGAAAAAAATCGCAATGAGTCTGTTAAATTTCGTTATAAAGAAAATAAAAAAGTGGTAAGAAACAAAAAATGAAGAAGTTGATAAGAATACATAAAGACATTCAACTTATTGTTATATAGTTCCATAGTTCTATTGGATTATAAAAATGGACAGTGGACAATCACATTCCATAAAATAACATAACGTAAAAATATATGATTTAGAATGAAAGAACTATTTAAAAGGAAATTAAAATATGAAATGCAGCAGAAATTCATCCCCCGATTAGTAACACATTTGTGTTAAAGATTTTCCTAAAAACTTTATTCATCTTACTGTATTTTTGCGGAAAACGTTTACGGATTTTATTATAAACTTTTATGCCCTTTTATTACGGAGTTCTTTCAAAAATATTTAGACGATGAATCGGATATAGTAACTCATTAATCCAATTGGATTGAATTTTTAAAAAATGCAACACTTAAAAGATTTTCTGAAATAAAGCTTTTAGTCGAGAATACCAGATTAAAATAAAATAAATATAACAGAACGAGAAAATAATTTTCTCATACATTTACACACAAAACTACATGAAATTGTTTAAAATTTCTGTTACGGATTAAAAGAATCTAACAAATCTAGCCTTCAAAAAGGAATTATTGGTGGAGCATTATCATTATGCATTATAGCATTATATTACGATGACGAATGGTGATCTTCCAACTGACTGGAAAACAGCAACTGTAATACCAGTTTTTAAAGAGGGCGACAGAACGAAAATGGTTAACTATAGACCGGTGAGTCTTACCTCTGTAGTTTGTAAAGTCATGGAAAAACTTATCGCTGATTACTTGAGAAAGCATTTAGAAAGTAATTCTTGACTCTTTCCGGGGCAGTCCGGGTTTAGGAACGGATACTCATGCGAACAGCAATTACTCGGTCTGTGTGAGGACATAGCGGAAACACTTGATAATAGTATGGAAGTTGAAGGCATTATAATAGATCTTAACAAAGCATTTCATAAAATTCCCCACGACTTGCTCCTATCGAAAGTGTATACTCTTGGATTGGATCTACAGGTTGTTCATTGGATTGAAGCCTTCCTCTTGGATAGGACACAAAAAGTAAAAATCGGAGATAGTTTGTCGAGCGAAATTAATATCACCTCGGGGGTACCACAGGGGAGTGTTTTAGGACCATTCCTATTCCTTATCTACATAAATGATCTGCCTAAAAATATCTCTTCCAAGGTTCGGCTATTTGCTGACGACTGCTTTGTGTATAGAATCTTGGAGAGCGAAAATGACAGGGAAAAAATGCAAACGGACATTGATACGCTATTATCTTGGGTAAACGAAAATAGAATGAGCATAAATGCAAACAAATGTAAACATATAATTTTTTCAAACAAAAAGATCAAAAGCTGCCACTCATACTTCATGGAGGGTGTGGAAATCCCTAAAGTAGAAACCATAAAATATCTCGGGATCCACTTAAGTCAGGATCTAACATGGAGGCACCAAGTCAATAGTATTGTTTCGAAAGGATTTAAAGCATTAAACTTCGTAAAACGAAACTTAAAAAATAGTAGCGGAAAAGCAAAAGAACTTGCCTACAAATCGCTGGTCAGACCAATTTTGGAGTATTCTTCTTCAGTTTGGGATCCTTATGATCGCTGTCTCGTTAAAAGTATCGAAAAAGTCCAACGCAAAGCAGCTAGATTTGTAACAGGTAGATTTCATAGGACTGAAAGCGTTAAAGAAATGTTGCGAGAGCTCAAGTGGGACACTTTGGAGAAAAGAAGGAAAATAAACAGATTAGTGTGTTTCTATCGCGCATATACGGGTAAACCTTCCTGGAAAGAATTATCTTCTAAATTGATGGAACCTTTTTACTTAGGGAAAAACGATCATCGTTATAAAGTACGTGCTTTTACCAAGAGAAAAGATGTTGGTAAATTTTCATTCATAAATAGATCCATATTGGACTGGAACCAATTACCTGAAGAAATGTTCAATCCCTTACCTGCAAATGAAAAGGCGTTCAGGAAAAAATTAAAAAACGTTGTGAAAAATTAAAAAAAAAAAAAGCATGTGACCTACTGTAAAAATTTTTGGAATGCATATATTGCTAAATATACTTAGTTTTATTGTTAAAATATAGACATTTATGCTTAGTGTTGGAGCCTTCAAGACTATTTTGATATTTGATTGTATTGTGTTCTTGTATGCATTATGGAAGATGTAGATGTATTTTGTAAGAAGTGTAGAAAATTTATATTAATTTTGTTGATTGTCTTAATTTAGGTGTAAGCTCGTTTTTAAAATTGTATATTTTGTTTATAAGTTGCCACCGGACTTCCGTCCACTTGTAACTTTTTTTATTGTATAATAATAATAATAATTATGAATTCCAGATTAAATTCCTTGTAAAATAATAGAATTCCTCTGCAAGAATAAAACCATTAAATATTTCGGAATATATATAGCAAAATTTTTGTGCGTTACTTATTCTGAAATGTTGAAGGCATACCAACAGGTATTCAACCGTGATAGATTCACATATTTCACCACCATGTAATAAAAGACTTAAGTGTGTAAAATGTTAGTTTATCAGATATCTATAAAAGGTATTTCATCATTCGCACAAAAGTATCTCTCCATCTAAGTGGGAGTCATGAATAATATGTCGCCACTGACGTAAAAGTTACAATTGCAATTGTTAATTGGGTATTTTATCAACTTCAACGAAACGGAAGTTAATCGACAGTCACGTTTTTATTAGGGCTTCCATCATCGGTTCGTTATTTCCTGTAACCCCACACTTAGAATTATTTGTATTTTTTATGAAATGAATGAATGAAAACGATGAATAGCATAGCAAGATTTTTTCTCTAATATAGGAAAGCTTTCCCCTTGTAGGAAGCCGCTTAAGTAATCCAATATTTACTTCCTAGCTATTCATCATAGACGGATGTGAAGCTTTCCCTAAAACAATTCTATCTCAAATTCTTTCGGACGTACTCGTGTGTCCACCGATGTTTCTGCGAAAGGGAGAGGGGTCGTTTTGTCGGGAGCTTTCTTCGAGTGAGAGATGAAGATAAGGTAAGGGATACGTGAGAAGAATGCTGAGGCAGACGAGAAGTGTTCTTCTCGAAAGCCGCTCTCGACCATTAGTGGAGACGCTTGGAGTGCATTGTGCATAGGAAACGGAAGCCCAGCGACGGTGGGGAATGAGTGCAGCGGAAGGAGGGAAAACTGCCGTCCGGCCTCAGCTTCCCTTCTCTTTTCCCGTAAGAATCACTTTCGCTCTAAACTGTGAGAATGCTAAGAAATACCAGGGAAAATATTCCAGTATAATTATTTCAATTATGGTAAGGGTGAGTAAATGTCGAAGCTGTCTTTATTAGGTGCCGTTAAATAAGGGGTTGCGCCTTCCTATTCCTGTAGTTGGTTCTATTTGATCAAATGACAACTGAAACATCATGGCATCGTTTCTACCGTGTCAAAAGAAGAATTTTTATGAAGCTTTTGAACGACCTCCGGTAGATTCTTCCTTTAAGGAACCTTTAAGGAGTTTTGGAAACTTCCATTCAGTTTCTATAGCCAGAGGAAATAGTAGATACGTACTCCTTGTAAACGGTCCCTGCTCCACGGCGTAAGACGGCTAGAAGTACTCGTAATTCTTTTAAATATACGTTAAGCATTTAAGAGGGCATTTTTTCAATATCTTTAATAAAGATCATATACGGGGATTACTTGCCTAACTTGAGAGAAAAGATACAAATTAAACAATTCAGTGACATCAATTATCTTGATGTTAATCAGTAGGAGATGCTTGTGTTGAAACCCGAATCGTGATAACCACTTTACTTAAAATGACTCTGTTAATTTAGTATTTTCAGTTTATTTCCAACTTTATTTCGTTAATTATCATGCTGGACTGAATAAATTCAAGGTTATTTACCATAGCCGCCCGAGCCCTGTTCAAAAAGTTATGGATCTTTCTTCATTCAAAACATTTCTCGTCGCCAATCATTATCACCATCTTGGGTCAGTCTTCCACATGCAGGTCTTATCATCATGTTCCTACGACCCTTCTAATCTTCAGAATAACTGTTCTAAACTGCGGATTCCCTGATCCAGTTTTATCTTCACAGAGAGCAGTATATCCTTCTGAATTTAATAATCTTTGTCTCAATTAAGGTAAATTTATTTTACGGCTGTTGGTTAAAAGGTAGGTAAAAGGATCTCACTAATTTTCCTTTCGACTCTATCATATCTTTCTCTCTACCGTTCCAACGATTCCTACACGAAGAAAGGACTGCTTAGTTCGACTTATCGGCAGAATGGCAGAATTGAAATCCATAGTACGTAAACTGTTGCAACGCGAGGAAGGGGCGAGTATATTGTCTATCTACGCACGATTTTCCAATATTTTCCACTCATTTCAAACTGCTATTAGCTGCTAAGCCACCTCTCCAATGTCGGACTAATTCCGCGAGTGTGGCGAGAGGTCGAATTCTCAAAGGGAGAAAGAGAAGGAAGAATGGAATGAGACGGGGAAACGGAGTTCGTATCTAGGATCGCTTTCTAGTTACCTCTCGAACTCCATTCTCTGGGAACAAAGCCACGAACAATGACAAGTGACTTGAACGTACGCAGCGTCACCAGTTGGGCCACCCAACCTTACCAGTCGTGCGCTTGCGTATTCTTGTTTTTTTTGCGTTTCGCGTGAATGGCACCAAGAATTGCAGTTGACGTGTGGGAGGTAAAGAGATATGGAGCAAAAGGGGACTAAATTCCACATCAGTGGGCGGCCGGTACGGAAGGAGGGTAAAGAAGGTATGATGATGTGTAGTGGGTAATTGAAGGGGAAGACAATATCTTCTCGACAAATTGCTTCAATCAAATTTACCTTAAATTCCATTTTAATACTTCAGCGTTCTATCAGAGCGGTGAAAACGTTAATCATTGTTCTTTGCCAAGTTTCAAGTCCCTTCTGTGGACTACAACCTTTTTGTGGTGGAAGGGCTTCAGTGTTCGTATGACATAGAGAGCTACACTGGCGGGAACTTTGCGAAAATTCATTCCTTGCCCACAAATAACAAAAATAATATGAAAGATTCATAAATTGTAATAAATTTGAACTAATTGAAAGAACTGGGGGAATAATCTTCTTCTTTTTCCTCTCCTCAACCCTAAGGTTGGTGGGCATTCAAAATCAATCTTAACAAAGCTCGTCTCTTGATTTCAAAGTATCTCCTCCCTGCTCTAATCTCATCCAGGTATTCTTGTCTTGGTCTTCCTCTTATAGCTCTTCCTTCCATCACTCCTTTCAACAAGGTGGTGAACCAAGACGAATAACATTGACATTTAAAGATTTTATTCCGAAAGAAATAATAGAATTCTTAAGGTCAGAAAATTTCAGTTTTAGCAATAAAAAGTTCCTCTGGGCACACGACTAAAACGCAATGTCAGAGCTAAAATACTTCCTGCAGAAAGGAAAAAAGGGCAAAAAAATAACATCTCTTCCTTGATATCATGGTGTATATATGTTTCTACCTGTCATTTGTCACATCTGATATTCTTGATCTAAATTTAAAATGTACGGATTGATTAATTTCTCCGAGTCAAGCTGATTTTCCCAAACATTTACTTTTGATACGCACTTCTATTATCGTTACTTAAAGTAGTAAAAATTAAGAGATCTGTTCATTGTCGTTAAATTTATGAAGTAACGGGGAAGCAGGAAAATTAAAAGGAATGGGAACTCTCTGCAGGAGAGGGAGTTGGCATATCGATGGAATATTTTTAAAATTCAAATGTTTCGCTGAACAGTTTTCAGTCGGATGAACCAAATGTCTTCCAGTTAAACCCAATAGTTTTGCTATAATTTCCCTTTCAGAATTTCAAAATGGAGGTTTGCGTAATTTGGTTACAGTTATTAGTGTAAATTGAATTAAAGAGTACCTAAGGGTATTAAGGACCCGTGAAGTGCTTATACATTGAAGGTAATTTTATTACCGGAGGAAAATCACCATGAGAAGAAAGAGAGAGGCATTATTATGGGAACAAGGGTACGGAGCATTCGGAGTAGAAGCACGAAACAATGGAAAAAGAATTGCAAATGGTACTGAGTAGAAAGAGGAAAGATCTAGGAGATATGTACACAAAAGGAAGGCAGGATTGTAATTCAAAGCGAGAGTGAGCGTAGGAAATAATTAGTTTGTGCAAGTAAATCACAAAGAGTATTTTCATCTTCCGCATAGTGATTAATCCCTTGATTGTTCTCATTCCAGCTTTGCGCTGCCCAACAATTAATATAGAGCTCCCGTCATGCGATCTGGAGAAATGTTCTTGAGCTAATTTATTTTTGAAGCTCTGCGAACGCCACCGCGGTTGCCTATATCGAAGGATGAAATTCCTCCTTGAGTACTGCAGATTTAAGTTAAATTTTAGCCGGTTTGAAATGTTTGTTGGCCACAATTATGACTTAAGTAAGCCATTTTAAAATATTCAGGTTATTTCTTATCGAGTTCTAGATAAATTTGAACATTTTAGTGAGGAGTTATATCGAGTTACATCGGTTTTCACTCGAAAGTTTTTTTTATTGCTAATGTAATTATAAGTCCAGTAAATGTGGCCCTTTATGTTTATGGGTGTCTTATTTCCGCTATAATCGATCGACCATCGTTGACAATAGTACTCCACCTTCATTATAAGCATAGGTCAATATATACTATACTTAATTCATTTAAAAACAATATTTACTAGGCTAACAATATTCACTTAGGTATTTGATTAAAGAATATATCTGTGAAATTATTAAAGAGCATGAAGTAAAATTTTTCAGAGTTAAACAACTAAACAAACGTTGTCGTATTCTCTTACATTTTTATCAGTCATGAATGGATTTTCAAAATATAGTTTTCGAAACCTTAATCCACCCATTATGAAGGCATAACTTAGAAGAATGCGAGAATTGAATGAAATTGTTTAATTTTTGAAGCATTTCAATGAAAATAATCATATTCTTGATCACTTAAAGTCGTCCTTAAAATAATTATCTTCGTGGACAAAAGCATTAAGATTTTAGCCTCAATCTTATGCCCAAGCGGCATGAAAAATTCAGAGCAGCTAAAGCATTTAAAAAGAGCATTGTTTCGAAAGGGCAGCACAAACCAAGAGAAGTGTGAGAGGACGTGGGAAGAGATTGGTCGGTTGAGTGGAAACGGATTTCAGGAAGGAGATTTTTTTATTCATTAGGTCAGGGAAATGTTGAGGTGGGTTAGTGTGTACTTGTTGCAGTCGGAGAATGGGGAAGTGGTCGAAGGAAACAAGGACTGGAAAAGGCTCGAATGCAGCGAGAAGAGAGCGTCGGGAGGGTGCGGCGGTAAATGCAAAGGGAGAGGGGAGGATTGTATTTCGACTCGAAGAACATAATATACGTTGGGCTAGGTTATTGGAGGTCATCCATTGAAGAGCGTAGAAACTTGTAGCCCACGCACTGTCAAAAAAATCACAAGTGTGGAAAATTTCTAATACAACCACGGAAGTTCAAAATAGCGTAAAGAGTATCGCGTTTACACATTAGCGGCACAGCGAGGAATCCCCGTGTTGTTTTTTCTTCGTGGAAAGGAGAACTTTGGCCTCAAACGGAACTCGTTTTACGAGCAAGGTTGAGTAAGATTCATAACTGAGAACGGTGTGATTTCCGTAAAATTATTATTGAATTTGAGATATTCATGATTGGCTTTATTCACCAAGTTGCAAGTGATTTAGGGCTAATAACTGATACTTAACAATTAACAGATATTTAATCAATTCAGATCTGTACAGAATTATTCTGTATGAAGGAAATATTCTCGGGTTTCCCACCGGGTCGCGTCTCTCCATGTTGTCGACGTTTCGGCTGCATACGCTCCAGCCATCATCAGAAACTGATGATGGCTGGAGCGTATGCAGCCGAAACGTCGACAACATGGAGAGACGCGACCCGGTGGGAAACCCGAGAATATTTCCTTCAGTCTACACGCCGGGAAAGAACCACTTCTTACTACAATATTCTGTATGTTATACACATAAATACAAATAATTCAATAACTTCATTCTTCAGTTTTTAAGCAGTGTTTCGGCATAGTGAAAAGCAAATTCATAAGCGCGTTAGTAGTTTTATTTTAAAACGTAATCCTAACTAGACGAAAAACCTCCTTGGTAACAAGCATTTACTAGACCACTAGAAAAGGAATTACACGACCAGTCAGGTCGTGTAATTTCTCAGGTGGGGTGTACCATGGTCGTGTAAACTCTTTTTTTGTGGTCTAGTAAACGATGGAATTATGATGGAACTTTTTGTGTTAATAACTACCACAAAGTAACGCCTGTTTCTGTATCGTTTGTTCTAATTAGATAACTTTGTTGCTGAAGAAAATACAGCTTGTATAGTAAACAGATGCAGTATTGGAGTGGAAATGGTGGACAAGGAAAATGTTCTCTTAAATAGTATGCGGCTACCCCATTCATCAAATTTTTTGTATAAATCATTATGTATAAGCATTAACATCGCCAACTGTAATGAATAACACAATGAGTGAAGCACATAATCATTGATTCAGTACCTAAAACATTCTTACGAATACATTTCTTAACTTTTAAATTGAATTCTTCGCTACGTGATGATTGAATTTTATACCAACTGAATCAGCGTTCTTTATGAATGTTTCATGGAATATTGAACCCAAAAGGAATTTCATTGTAACGGTGTGTTTATTCCTTGTACACTCTCTACATATAAATTCTTGCCTCCCAAACAGTGCTCTCTATATTACTCGGTGTCAGTGAAAACAGCACAAATTATACGCAATCAACGAGAAAGGTTTATTTCTTACATAACCTACTAAAAAGTATTTTCTACCTCATTCAGTATTTAATCTGTTCGAACTCGTAATCGCAAATTAAACGCATGTATAAGAGAAAGCTGTCGATTAAACAGTATTCGAGTAACAGATGACGCTGCACTTGCTAGATGGCTGGAGAAATTTAACATTCTTTTATGCTATCGGATAGTGAGATTTCATTACATTGGACAAGTGAAAAAATTACTTTCCCTCCTATGCTAGTAATTAGCTTGAGCGATTGGAAACTGCCCTCTTTAATCTGTTTTACCGTAAAGGAATCTCATTGTAGCGCTCAATTCTTCCACTGAAGGAAAGCTTTTGAATGCTTTAAGAGAGAAAGAAGCCTATTGACCCAAATGGTTGGGATAAAAAGGGTTGGACGCATCGTCACGTTCCACCCCCTCCCTGGCACGAAGAGGCAAAGTTTACCTCTGTTACTGTTGTGTCTTATTTGTGTCACGAACACATGTCGAGCTCCAGGTACTCCCACGCAGCCTCTTTAACCCATTATAGGATCTTAAATCGTCTCGGAGAAATGTTTCAAGCGCTGATGAATCGCATGATTGCGTCTCTGGCTTTCAAATACCTTTCCTCCCAAGCTAGTTAGCTTACGGAAAACAGCAACCGGCGTTTCCCTTCCCCAGGCAGGACTTAGTCATTCTCCAACACACCATATTTGGGTAAAATTTGGCTTCTACGCCAAATTTGCGGTTACGTTTAGCGAAGACCAAAAATATTTATACTTTTTGATCATAATTCTCGTCTTATGAACGGTGAGAAGTTATTTAACGAATATTCACAAGTAAAAAGTTAACGGTTTTGATAAATCGCTATAGATCAATGCGCTATCAGTTTGTCCTTAGTAGAGTAATAGAATTATTTCGCTATCCTCTGGACCACTACCCATTCTTATCTTAAGATACAGATCTTAATCTTTCAAGATTGATATCTAACAATGCGGCTCTGTAGCCTATTTTTTAAATTTACGCTTATAAAATTTTTCAAAAATTCGTTTTTAGCCAAACTTTCTCAGTATCTAGTGGATCAGAGCATGACCAAAATAGATTTTACGACGTAGTAATTTATTCTGTGTTAGGAATGCTGTTTTTGCATGAAATTCTACACATTGATACTCTAACGTAATCGCATATTTCTACTTACGCAATTCGGAAACGCCTTCCAACCCAGCGATATCGGTTGCGTATCTTCCATCAACGTTGCCATTATTTAAGTGTTAGATTGGTTTAACAACCGAAGAATTGATTTTAGAAAGGCGTTCTATTTTTCACATCCCATATTAGAACAACTGGTCCCGCCCAAATTTTCCTGACGTGTCAAATATGGTAGAACGCATTTCACTTACAAATTCCTCTCTTAATATAATTTGATGCATGATAATATCAACTCCGCAAAACTGACACTAAGATTACACTCATCGATCGAAAGTATCTCCGTTAGCACTCTCGATTACTTCCATCCATACATGGTTATATTTGCTTGTTTAGTTTGAATATCTCACTACATCTTCATTTCTTAGTTATCCACTCCCATCTGACTTTCTTAATTTCCCTTTTCACCATTATTACAAAAGACTTCTTGTTAGGTGACTACAGAAACATATGGGATGAAATAAAATCAGTTCAGCTTATGTATTGTAAATTAAGCATATCTTATGCGTTATATAATACCATTTGTTCTTCAATTCAAAATAAGTCTCACCAAGGATTTTTAGTAATTCATTTAAGTGTTTCTTATACGAATTATTATATGGTAAGATTGTTAAATCCGCCTTCCGATTCAATTCCTCCCAGGGCGTTTAATACAACCTCCCTCTGTACACCACTAGATAGCCTTATGAGCATAGGTGTAAATGCAGATGTCAGCAATTTGATCCTTTTCTCGTAAATAATATGTAACAATACATTTTGTAACAACTATAATGATAATCGAAGATTCACTGATTCTCCGAGTTATTCTTAAAACTAACTTCTCCGTTCTGCATTTTAATGGGATTTTTAAGAACTTTCTTTGTATAACTTAATTCCTTTCGGTGGTTATGAATACTATATACGGTCGAGGAAGACTAAAATACTGTAGAGAAGCGTAAGAGTTGTTTCGAATCCTATCTCATCATGATGGTTATTTTCATGCAAATTTTAGTTTCAAACATTTGGTGATCTTTCCAGTAAAAAGTATTCCGTAGTGGTAAATTGCGAAGGCTGATAAATCGTCACCATCATCAAATTGTTTTGTCCATTCCGTCATCAAAATATTATCATGGCATCAAATGGAGAGGGAATGTACACATTTTTTTTCTCGGAAAGATAAATGTTACCAAGTTTCAGCTTCTTAACCAAAACGTGGTCGAAAGGCGTATTCCACACCTTCTACGCTTGAGGCAGTGAGCAACGTCGCCTCGAGTTTTCCTTTCCATCTATTCTCCTCTACTTACGCATTCTGCATTCTCGATCGACTCGGCAAAACTTTTAACTCCATTACGAGACCACTGAAAGATACTAAAAACTCGGTGGCGTCATTAAGAATTCAACTCCATACGTTTGGCCGTGTGGAGAACTCTGAGGAGTAAACATGCTCGATCCCTTATTGAGGTTTGTATAGAATAGCTCGAAAGCTTTCAATTAAAAATGTTATAATAAAAACATAGCTTAAGGAGCTAATTTTTGAAAGTCGTACGATGAAAGGAACGCGAACAATAACCCTCCGATACATAAAAATGGCTAATTAATTGTCAAGAAATAATTTATGGGCCGTTATCCCTGATCGACTAGGAATGAGGATTGAATGCTAAGGGGGCTTACGACAGTAGAAAAAATTACCATTTAGATTAATGGCATCGAATCGGTTTGCTTATTGATACGTGATCCTAATTGGACAATGCTGCAAAAGCAATGCTCATTTTATAAGTCTTTGGCAAGGTAAAAATCCTCGTGATTTATATTTTTGCTTTTTAGCTGTATAGTCGCCGTAAATTTAAAAAATGAACAATCGTTATAAAAAATCCGCTTTAATTACTTAACTTTCTATCATTAATGTTTTAATTATATTAATAATTTGGAAGGTTACCATTTACCATTCATGTGATTGAAGATTACCTAAGAAAATTTAATGATCGTCGGTAACCTTTAACGAAGGTTTAGAATATATATCGAAAAATTGCAGAAAATGTATTCCGCTCCTCCATCTCAAAAATAAGATATTAAGGTTTAAAATACGATTAACCTTCACATTTACCTTTCTTCCCATTTGGAGATCACGTTACATGTAATAATAACTGGCTTTGATACCTTACGGTACGGTACTGAACACGTGAAGTATGGGATATACCTTAATTTAATTTAGTACACTTTTAGTAACACAGTACCTTAATTATTTATTGGATCATTTTATAATGACTTACTTAAGCACCACAGCTTGGTTCTAAAGTAATTCTATAAACATAAAAATAACAAATCGTCTTCATTTGGACGAGATTAAAATTATAAGTCTCCTCTTCCATCTAACCCATAGAGATCTAACACATAGGGATTTAGGGGAGGAAATAAGTTTGTACGGAAAGTTCTGTGGTTTGAGATCTAATGAAGTAAAAAATATCGCTATGACTAGGTCTCGAACCCATGTCTCCTAATTACCCGTAATTTATTCATTCTAACCACTCCCAGAGTGGCAGAGTTAACAGAAAGACATTGAATAGTTATGATATTTTATTAATTAGAATACCTGCACGGAAAGTGAAAGACCTGGATTCAAGTCTTAGTCATGCCAATATTTTCTACTTCTGTTTTTGTTTCTTGTTCGGCATTCTGGTAACGCTTAACAAAATTCAAAATAAATTCCTTAGAATGAACCTTATTGATCTCAAGTCATTCTCTATAAGTAATTGAGACCTATCTATTCTAGTTAATTGATATATTTTGGGAAATTCTCGATTTTCATTCCTTTTGAGTTTTGTCCACGGTGCTCTAGTGTTTATAAATATAAAGAGGTTATAAATGATATATACATGTACCGATATTATTAGCTATATTTAAGAACATGCGATTAATTTATAGAGTATTTATAAAGCTGACATAATGCGTTCCCCATGTTATATAGGCCGTTCTGATACTGCGAGAAAAATCCGAGAAATAGATGCTAGAACAAGTCGTCTCAAAAATTCATTTTTTCCGCGAACGATACGCGAAAGCAATCGATTAGCGAAGTAGAGTCATGGTGCTTGCACCCCCTGCCACACGCCGAAAGGCGGCTTGCAGGGTACTTATGTAGATGTAGAGCAATCAGGGTAGAAAGATGCTCGTTTTTCATTTCAACGTGAACTTCGGATGCTGCTGTTGATGTGTTCCTTCTTCGAGGAGTGAAAGGGAAATTTTTTCGCGCAAGTCATAAAGATCGGTATTAAGTAATCCTTGGCCTTCTCAATAAAGGAAGATGGTGTACATCTCTCTCTTGCCGTTATCTCTTCAGCTATGCTGTGCTAGTGAACGGTTTAAGACCAAGGCCAAGGTGAGCCGCTTCCTCTTCTGTCTGACTGCCATCGTATTGCGGAAAAGAAATATATTGACAGCGAGGAAGACTCAACTGGTGTTCTCAACGTTCCATTCATGGGATCTAAATCAATTTAGGCACACATGTGATGGAAATACTTAGGATAAAAAAAGGAGCTTTAATGTTTCAATATTTTCTCCTCATTGATTTCTAACGGAATAAATTCTTCCATGATGCGGAGAGACAGGACTTCGAAAAAGGAAATTCATTCCCTCAGTTCCAAAATCTTATCGCAGCTAATGATCCTAAGAGTTAAAATCGTAATTTTGCGTCAGGGAGTCATGTTTTGCATTCTGTGAAAATATATATCGACGGCTTGAATATAAATAAAAGAATACTGATATACCGAAAGTCAGCATTGACATCGCAACCTTAAGGCAACCCAAATCCTAAAATGTATATAATGCAGGCTGGAAGAACCTGATAAGTAAACTGTAAGCCTAATTTATAGTTGCTTTCATGATTAGCTGAAATAATAAATGTGTCTGATAGAATACCAATATCCTTTTATCCAACTTTCTATTTATGGCCTACATGGTCATCTCCCATGATGGGAGCACAATGTTTTTTGTCTCATTATTACTGGCTGCAGTGGTGGAATGGTTGGAAAGCTCCAACCCATAGGTTCCGGGTTCGGGTACTGGCTAGTCAGACCTTTCCAGCTGTTGCGTAAAAAATAATTATTGAAATAGATGTAATTGGGACCATCCCTTTTCCATTAGAGAAATAATTTATTAATGGATGAGTGTTATCACTTAGTTTGATTCTAAAGTATTCCACAGCTCTTTCCAACGAACCAGTTGTTCCTTTAGAGTTAAGTGTTTTCTTTCTTGTATGTAATTGGATAAAAATATCAGTTTTATATATTTTATTATTTAGTATATTTATTTGTAAAAAGATTAATCAAGAGGAGTTTGATTTAAAAAAGTGTTGTTTATGAAAAGAGCGACTCAGTCATGTCGAGAAAAAGAAATCCACGCTTGAGCCACCATGCTGAGCCAGAATCAGTCCATTTTCAGGATTGTTTTCAGGCGCATGTCAAATCACGCAAAGCTAAACACACCTTTTCCCTTTTCCTTGAGGAGAAGAGTTTTTCATAAAATCAAAGTAAATAAATGAAAGTAGGGCATAAAACCCGCCACCGCTCATGCCTTATTTTGTTTTTTCTTAATGAGCAGACGCCAATCTACTCATTTGCACTTCCGCGTGCATCAGATTTTGAACCGATGACGCAACTTAAATTCAAGTCCGAATACAGAGCGTCCAATTTTGCTGGATTCTTAATTTACGACCCAACAGCCGCGGATCTTTTCACGTTTTCGAATTCGAGAGCAAATATGTAACTTGCAAAATCATGCAGATGCTGCACTATTTATGCAGGCTCTATCTCTTTTGCTTTGCATTCTAATCGAGCTTGACCTGAAGCCGTTAAATACGTGCGCGATACCTGCCGTGCTAATTAGAGTCTACTATATGCCGTAATTCGTTCCTCATAAAGAAATAACCTAAGATAACCTGCATATCTTCGTAGTTTTGGATTTAATCCAGTTGGTGAAAGTGAAGCATTTTAGCACTCACGTTCCCCAGTTCTCGTTGTCCAGTTTTTCCTCCCGGAAATGACCGTAATTCAACTCAACTTGATCGAGCGCGTAAAAAAAATTAAGGATTTTATGATCGTTACCCGCAACGTGCCAGTCTTGCTCTGTCAGCTTTTCCATCGTAACCCAGCCCGTCGTGTTATGGGAAACATAAACGTGGGAGTCATCGGTTTCTTTCCGTTATGGAGGTCAGCAACTCGTTGCAACGGTCAATCTGAGAGAGAGGTCCAGATGGGATATTGATAACAGAGCGGTGTTTTACTGTGTTATGAAGTACTTGCGAGTTGGTGATGGCTGGATAGGTAAACAAGTTGAACTTTTCTCGAAAGCTCGCTTCTGGAAAATGATGGACACATACGAACAGCACTAACGGAGCACTACTTTAAAATGCCTCCTTCTACTATTTACTCTAAGCAGGTAATTTATGAATGCACGTACTCAATTTCGTAATCCCGGGAACTATAATACTAATAAAGAGAATGAATGTCTGCGCCATATGGGAGTATTTGATTCCAAAATCTTAGTAATAACCAGGAGCCAATTTTTATTGTCTCATAATTAAAGATGACAAACGAACTTTTATTAAAATATTTTCTTTGGGAAACATAATTTATGCTGCATAATTCTTATACATATTCTGGCGTTGCATATTTTGTGTATTTGGAAAACCTTTTGGTAAATCCTGTCGCGAAAGTTCTTTTAACAATACTAAAGAGCAGTAATAAAAGTCAATCAATCAAAGGATGTGAGTTACAGATGTACTATTATTTTCAGAAAGTAATCATGAGGCATGAGGTATAAAAGGATGTTTTCATGTATTCTTCCTCATAATAATATGTAACATATATGTAACATTATGTTAAACAATTGCTGTGGGAGCATATTTTGAATGATTAAACGTGATTTCAGGTTCTATTTTTTCAGTAAATCTAAGTTAATTCCGCTCTAGGCTTCAGTCAATACTGTGAATTAACCCATTTCTACTCTAGTAATGAGGATATTAGGTTTATGATTTCCTTGTCTAGTAATTAATAATTATAAGTCGTAGCTTACACACAGTAGTCGTCATCGTCATATAATGGTACTTCTTTCTACTTTTTTTGCAACGTTGTAAGAAATTGGTTCTTAGCCATGGGTGCATACATTCCAAGGGGATGCGACAACCTTCTTCAAGAGCCATGTTTTTCATCATTAGTTTTAAATTGCATATAGACCGATTTACTTTCTCATAAATGAATAAAAATCAGTATTCCTAGAAGGAGATGTGAGAGCACATTTAGTATATCCAAAGGATACCAGCTGACAAAACGGTTAAGACAAATTTTTTTAACATAATCCAAAGCTATTTTAGATTATAAGTACTTATACCGTTCTCATTACACTGCATTTCATCGATTGATTGGCTTGTTTGCATGTTTCTATGAACAATTCAATCCTATTAACTCGATGTTTTGATGTATATTTTTTGATCGTATTTTTATCTCTCAACCACAGACCGATGAATACATCAAAGGAAATGCGATTGAATACTTTTTTCCAGCGCTAACTTAAAAATACACTTTTCCTTCATGCACGTGATGGATTTACTTTACAAGGAATCGCCAAGATCCCAGCGAGAAGCAAAAATGTTTCGCTCTGCCAGGATTAGGTAGCAAGAGAAGTATTTTGGAAAGCGTACTTTCCCCTGAGGGTGAACACCGATCATTGCATTGCCCGATTTAGTTCCGCCGCATTTCAATTAAGGCAACGATTCCGCTGCGTCCGTTTTTATAATCCTTGAAAAACATGGCGATCATTCAAGTGCTCACGTATGCGTTCATATGTTCGTTCTAGTTACGTTTACGGCCGTCATGTTTTTAGGTTAAGCGCCGTCTTTTTTTGGCGAGCGACAACTCCGGTCTTCACTGCCGTTGCGCAAAACTCGCGTAACGGGAGTTTTCGACGTTTTTGCGAATGAAGTTGTATTTGAGATGAAATTGAGAGCTTATCTCGCAATCCCTGGGAAGTATTCAGCTGCCATGCTTCCTTGAACTTCCCCTATTCTCGCAAGAATTGGGTTTTTTTAAGTTGAATTGTTTTTTTGTTTATCCAAACAGAGAGGACTCGCCCTACTAAAGCACTGTGCGTCGTCGTGCCGTGGGGAAAGGTCAGGAGGCTTGGTCCAAAACACAAACAAGGAAATCTCGCTTGGAGAGCTTCATGTACACTGATCAAATGTAAATTGCATAGCTTAGTAAGTGAAGGATGCAGATACATCATATCATAGTTTCTTAGTGTTAAGTAGTATAGTAGTAGGAAGTTAAGTAGCAGAATATATTGTCTTTAGTTATATAGTTAGTCTATGTTCTTTTTAAATTTTACTGTGCAATTTCGTCATAATAAGGTTGATATATTCTCCAACGAAAACTATTCGCATCTCGAAACCCATATCTCCGTGGATGAATAGCAAATTAAGAGAGCGATGGCGAAACACGATGCCGGCTTCATTTATTTTAAAAAGTTCGGAAACCATTAAATATTTAATCGCTACAAATTCCTATAGAATCGAACGAAATAACTAATAAGATGTTCCAAGATAAGATACACGTACTTCAAAATGGTGGAGCCTCGCAAGTTTTTTCTTTAACATAATCTTAAAATCTTAGGCATAGGCAAGCAAAAGGCATTTCACTCCCTACAGATATATCTCTCAACAATCTTAACCAAGAATTCACTGTCCCCATTTTGAGTGGTAACTAATCCGCTAAAAGTCTTATATTGAAAGTCTCAGTCAACACATCAGTCTTAGGACTAACACATTAAGTTCTTACTTCGATTTTGCCCGTTAAACAACTAAAAGATCTTCCCTCTCTCCGTAAAATAAATCCCAATCCCAAGGAGCTGGTGGTATTCATATCTCTATAATATTCAAAATTATTATTTTACACTCCTTTCTTATTTGTCATATTTTTAACTACTTTTTTATGCAAGGAAATTTTCACTCGCAATGGAGATTGGCAATAGTCCGTCCCATAACAAAGAAATCATTTTCAGGCGATTCCACCCAATGTGTACCTTTTAGCTTTCTTCCAGCTATTTGTACAGCCTTCGAGCAGCTAATTCACGAACAAATCACATCTTACTTAATAACAGTAACCGGTCAGAGTGTCATGTAATTTCTGAACAATGATCAGCATTCACATACTTAACACCAGGAGGAACTATAACTCCACGCGCGAATATGGCTCTTGCATCGCCATCGAAAATTCGGTATATAAATCGGTGTCGTAAATTTTCGCAGGATTTTATTTCAGAATCCTCTTTCGAAGCTTCAAAGAACATCGTGTTATAAGTTAGTCCGTGTGCATCGTGGTACACCACTACTATTTTCCTCGCTTTAGGTGAAAATGTGCCGTAGAATATGAGTTCGCCATTTTGTTGTATAACTTATGCAAATATTCTACTGTGATCATTCAAAGCAAGTAATATGAAGCATAAAGAATAGGTTTATAATACAGCATCTTTTTTCACCCGATGATTATGCTTATTTGGGTTCAGTTTTGGCTCGAGGTTGTAGAATTTTGTGAAAAATCGAAGACCTGCTTTTTTCGTAACATTTGGTCAACTTTGACCCCCTGTAGAACTTTAAAGTAAATGATTTGGTAGCTATATGCAGAATTAATTTAAAAATTGCCATACGAAGTTTCAAAGTCCGCGCTCAAAAAAATTATTTTCTTATTTTTGACCTGCTTTTTTCGATTCTAGCCCACTGTGCGTCGTTCTCTATTCACTTCATTCTTGTTGAGAAACTAAATTTTATGAATCCCGATATTCAATCCGATCACTGGTTTGAAAACAGGACGAAAATGCATCATAAAGAACCTTTTGAAAATCAAGAATTATCAGGTCTAAAGATTGATCTTCTATATTTTTCTGGGTTTGCGTAACTCTCCTAAACGTATCAGAGCGAAAGTATATCGTGTGTGAGAGTGTATTTCTCTATAGGTTGTGTGAAAACAGGCTTGCCTTATGAGAAATGTACTTAAATCGGAATTTTATCTAGAACTTTGGATTTAAATTCTGAGCAAATTCTCTTTGCATTTGATTTTCCTGTTTATCGGAGTAGTATAATTCGTTAAATTCATACTTACATGTTCAGGATGTTCCATCTTCTCTAACGGATCATCCCAATTATCTTAGACAAATGAAACCTTGATAATCTCCAAGATGTACGTGAAAAATCTGACTTGCTTTATGCGGTAGATTTTGCTTACCGCTTACCTTTTTTGTCAATTCAGCATTATTTATCAAAGAAAAGAAAAATAATTGGTTAATGCTACCGCTTATGGAATGTATTCCCGGTCACACATGAGTCATGAGGCATTCTGAATTACCGTAGCAGAAACGAGCGGAAAAGCATTATTTCTATTTAAATGATTATCGTCATCCGACATTTCTTCCGTGTAACTTCCATTGAGATCGCTGGAATGAAAAATGTCTCGCGGCGAGCGTCTCTCATACGGAGACTTTAATGAAGGAAGAGTGATAGAGTGAATCAGAAACTATTCTAAGACTCCCGAGGGAAGATATTCCCCTAACGTCTGTACTCAGTCATTCTGATTTCGCTTTGAGGCAGACGAAGAAATCTCCTGCTGCGAGATCAGCGGTTAAGAGCGCCACGAAAGGTTGTACAAGTGCTTCCCATCTCTTTCTCTCTTTCCAGAGGCAATTAAACTGAACACCATCGACAATTAGAAGTCGTAACGCTGGCTGGCGGAGGAGCGCGGCGTGAAGCCTTCAGCTGTTTATTCCCTCCTTTCTTCTGCTGCTAAACCGCAGACTTTGAACAAATGTTCTCGCGAACCGCATCTTATACGGAAAGTGAACAAAGGCTGGATTGGAACCATTAAATTCAGGCGGTCAAGCGGTTTAATTCTAGTTTTTATTCATTTAAAGCTAGGATAGACTCAGTTTGCATTCGTCAATATCAGAGAGATATTTTAAAGTGTCACCTATCCTATGCAAGTTTTTCCGTGCAAAAGCTAGTGATTAAAAACATGTTGCTATATTCCGATCGCAAACGTGTGGTGGAAAATTCTTATTGGAATTAGGGAAGACGTATTAATGACACAGAATTCGGATCGGTAATAAGTATTAAATATAAATTGGGCGAATTACTCTATAAAAACTTGGTAACGACTTAACATTACTATTGACCTCAAAGTTCGGTGTACAGCAATAAAAATAAGTTAATTCACTTAATATCAAGTATGAATAAGAATTGGAGAAAAAACTCTTAAGTATTGCAAATTCAATAACGTGAAAAATTAATATACTTAGTATTTTAAGCTTGTAAAATTTACTAAAAACCACCAAAGTAAAGTTTATGTGAATTAATATTAGATCGGTAGGATAATAACAATTGACCGTTCGAACCCCGAGAGACATTTGCATGATAGCTTATGCCCATTTCCATTCTTCTAAATTGCAGGATTAATTTAACTTTATGAAGAACAATTATGGAAATAAATTTTATGTGAGGTCTGCGGATTTAACGAAAGAAAATTATTCACTACTTCAGGGTGTGGTTGTAAAACTCTATCATAAATCCCGAGATTTATAGAGATGAAAGCTTTCCTATGTTATAATATGTTGATTAGTTGTATTTCTGCCCAAAGCTATGAAGCGTGTTAGTATTAAACCGTTAATTTTTAGTCACTGGACTCATTATCCATCTTAATTTTCACCTAAATAACGTGATAGAATCGATTAGAATTACGTAAATTTCATTGGTATTCATTGCTGTCTTCGGAAAGTTCCATTTCATTCCACATGTCAACTGTTGATTTCAATACATTTTAAAGCTACCCATTTGAATGCATTTCTAAAATTCACCCTCAAACAGGAAATGGATCGAAATACTGCCTAAAATTTGATCAAAGTAATACTTCCCTGTAATACTTCTCTGGTAGATTTTCTTTTTTACATTATATAGATAATGTTCTCTCTTACATTAACTCGTTCACTGCGGGTCACTCCACCGTTGAAGTGATAAATGCATCGGAAAATGAGGTATCCGCAGTGAACGTGTGAGGTCTCACGTTACATAATTTAGCGATGTCGAAGAGCATATCTTAGTTAATATTAGCAATCGGCTGAGAGACAAATATTAAATGCTGCGGCACTCAGGGAAAATATCAATTTTTAGAATCAAAAGAATAAATTTGATCGCTAGTGAAATCTTAATGATAGAGATAAGGTTTCCATATTGCATCACCTAGCCATATATTACCTCACACTTTCTCCCATTCTACCTTTCTATCTTTAAAACGTTTCCAAAGGGAACTATTTCAGCCATCAAGTGCGACATGCTTACTAAGCTGGAACATAAATAACTCGGTGGACACAGTCAGCTGCGAAGAAAAACGGCCTCCGCAGAAATTCAAATCTCAGCGCACAGTATCCGAAGAGTGGTACAACCATTCCGCTCAAAGTAAAGCTCCTGGCTTTTTCTTTTATCTTGTCTATCACATTAAGTTTCTGGGCTACCTAATGCTTCCATTCTCTTAGCTGCAGCTGTTTCTAAGTTCGATTTATTTCATCTGCATCCAGGTAGAAAGGGAAGCAATGTCTCTAACATGAAATAACCCCGTATATACCGCAGTTGACTTTCATACAATTCCCAAAATGTATTTTAAAGAAGTTTCATAACAATATAGAAAATCTTTAAAAGGATTTTCCCAAGCTTTTCTGTTTTTCTTTGTTATAGGCGTATTATCTTAGCCCTATAAACTTAATAATTCTGTTCCACGAGTTCTTATGCACAAGGTTATCTTTATATCATCTTATATAGATTCTATGCTTTTGCATAACCTTTTTCCTGATATCGAAAGATTTAAAATTTACTTTATACACTAATGATGTGTAGTTAATTTAATCTGTTAACTTCCGTATATTTTAAAATATTTTACCAAATGTTATATGAATAAAAATATAATGAAAAGAATGCGCAAGGAGAAAAGGATATAAATATATCGACATGACTAGGACTCGGACTTGAACCCAGGTCCCTTAGTTTCCGGGCAGGTGTTCTGACCACTCCTGCTTAGCAGTGGGGAATTCAGTCGGTGTGGTAGTTTATTCTACAGAACACCTGTCGGGAATGTGCAGGACCTGGGTTCGATTTCCAATCATCTCGATATTTTTCACATGTTTCTCCTTGAGTTTTTCAGCCGCACGGATTTTCTCGCTATGTTAATTGCCCTTTTCTTATCATTGATACTGTTTTAATAGCGTAAAAATGTTTGTGAAATCACCATCTCTCTACTGAATACTCTTACCATTAGCTAAGTCTTCCTGTTAACATCATTTCATTCTATCATTATTCTGTTTTTCGCCCTCCGTGATTAATATATCACACGAATTTTATCACCTGTATTCTTTATTTTTTGGGTTTCTGTTACTCTTTGAACTGCCACATATGTTTTCCTATTAGTTCCTCCTTTTGTTTTCTATCTTCATCTCAAACATCGAACAATATTTCGAGTCTCTTTCATCTCATGAGTCCATGCTTCATACACTTATAATTCCACATACTAATATGTTACCCCCAGTAACTGTTTCGTGGCCCTGAAAGCCTGCATTATATATAACTGATTCGTATTTTCAGTCACAATAAAACGTCGAATAATATGTCACCAAAGTTTTCTCACATGATATCAAATTATCATTTTAAAATATAGTAAACATTACTGTTCTTTAGAATTATTTCATTAAAATCAATGTTTAACGGAAATCAAATCAATGATAAATCCTATAATTAATTAATCGCATAACTAATAGTAAATAATTCATTCGAATTCAATAAATAATTAAATCGAATAATTATTGATAGTTTACGTGAATTAATCCCCGATTACCGCTCTCCAGATAATGTTTTAGTCGAAGTAAGGATATGATCGCAATTTACTTGAGAAAAACCTCTAGTCGTTGAGGAGGTCCAGTGAGAAGGAAAATTTGGGTTTCGAGATTCATTTCGTGAAATCTCAGCGTCGTAAGGATTTCAAAAATCAGCAAACCAGTTTCACTTGGAGACACGAGTACACGAGGTTTCTTTTAGGACGAAACTGCAGAATCTTTAAGGATGATGGGCTCCATGAACTCAAAGCACGAATTAATTCGTTTATTGGAGCAGTGAATTAAAAAACATTTGCGAAAATGTAACTTTCACTTAAATTGCTGATGGAAATCTTACGAATCCCAATCTTCTCACGAATTTGTAAATGTTTGGACAGAATGAGATTATCTAAAGATTCCTTCCTAACTTTTAGTTATTGTGCAAAACATCGATAAAATTAGTAAGCTTGCATCATGATTGAACTGCAAAAAGCACAATTAAGAAAGATACTCTAATTGTGCTTGACAATAAGCACTATGTTTCTATTTAAAAAGGTCCAAGGGCGGCAACAGGAAACTATAAAAATCACTATTTTTTAGTCTTCTTTGAGACTCTTAATAATTCAGCTGGGCATTGGACTTCATAACATGTGCAAAAAGGGATAGGAAAGAAGAGCAAACCAAGTTTCGATTACAAATCACCCTGTTTAATAAATGTTTAACAGTTTCTCGCATTGTCTATTTGTTTTTCACAAAGATAACGGAATATAACAGGTCAAATTATCAACAGAATAAAATTCTATAATAATATTTAATTTGAAAAATTAGCTAATTGGTTTTGAAAGGACAAACTCATGAAGCTAATAAGATAGAATCATGTATAGGTAGATCATAAAGGAATATATTGTTTCCAATGAGGGAAAAATGAAATTAATATCATTCCTACAAACTTTCCGGACAACAACTACGCTACCGATTGTTTTACTCACCATTGGAAATGTTTGTTTTAAATTTGCACGAAAGATATTCGACAATGTAGATGAATGGCAAGGAGATCTTGAAGCTGATTTTATGTGCTCTTTTAAAAGTCAGAGTTGAGTTTTTCGTACTCGGAAACGTAAAACCCAAGCATGGGATGCTGCTGAGTTATCCTCGCCTATGATCATTATGGGGATTTCCATGTGTGGGCGTTCTGATTTCGAGAGTGTCCGATAGCGTGAGAAAGCATCGCTTTCACACCATTGTGTCGTAGAAATTAGATACTTTCCTCAGCTTACATGAGCTTAAAGCTCAACCAGTAGGCAATGTCGATGTTTTCGACAAGAACCCACTGTTTTTTACAAAAATGAAGAACAAACACCTTTCCAAACATCTAGATTTTCAGAATAGTATCTTTTATTGTGTTATGTTCTCACGCCCTACGTAGATAATACATGAATGCATTTTAAATGCTAAAAATTCAGAGAGAGCCTCAAGTGAGTAGCAGAAAATATGTACAACTTGCTAGTTCTGCGAAATAGAGTAAATGTAGAGTAGAATGGATTATGAAAGGGTTGTTTTGTGAATGTTTTTATTTAAAGAAGATTATTCATACTTTCAATCTACTTATGAATCTTACGATGTGAATCAGTGCTAATTTATAACATTCAAGGCAATATCAAATTTGACTCTTACCAAAAAAAAACATTTAAAAAAGTAATAATGCTATACTGTCGAATATATTTCATGTTCAATTTTTTAATACAAAGTTCCACCAAATATCTCTTGAAACAATCAACTAGATTCTAGATTTAAGTATACTTTTAAAAAAGTTTAACACGAGAACATAAGCTTAGCTGAATCTATTCAAATAGCTAATAGATAATTAAAAATTCAGAATTAATATTAATTTATTTACAAAATATGGCCGCGGTTAGACACAAGTCTAGTGGCAGCTTAAACATATACCATTATTCATTTATTTAAAGATAATTTGGTTAAATTGGATCGTACAATATAAAATCCCATGACGAAATCTTTCAATTCTGTTATCCAGCTTTTGCTTGTTTGGTTACTTCTTGCACAACCAGGTAAATTACTGTTCTGAATAATCGAGATCTTTGATCGTGATTTCAGAAGCCAATGACGGTGTTTTTTTACACGGAAGAGGGTAAGGTGGACCACTCCACTTTTCAAACGGAGCAGTTCTTTAAAGGCAAATTCTGTGAGACTAAAAGTGAATAATGCTGTTTCTCGATCGATATTAATACCACATTGGGAACAATTACCAGCAACATCTCATCCATCACCTTAACAAGTATTCATTACATATCGTTTCATTCGATTATAATTTAGGACAATGTCTTCTACTTTGCTTTAAGTCCGTATTAAAATTACATTATTTTCGTATTATTATAGCAAACAATATATCTTAGTCAACCTTCAGCTGCAAGGATTTTTTTCACATCCTCTACTCTTTCTTTTTGTTTTTGGTTATTCATTATATATATGATAATGACATGCGAGGTTAGGTGGAAGAGAGGACTTCATGGGCATCTCCTCGCCAATAAGGGGTACATCTATCTAACTATTTTTGACTTGAACACTATTATGAAATTGCCTCGATTAAGATTTTTTAAAAAAGCGTAAATAAATCTTTTTCTGAAAGCTTGGTAAAAATTTATTTATTCTATGATAATTTCCTAAACTACCTGCATATCCTTAGGATGAATATCATACATCAACACTTTCTACTTTATCTAGGGAAATCAGTTTGCCTTAATGTATTATAGTAGTCGTGTATACACAAAAAGATATTCACAGTATTTCTATGTCCACATTAATGAAGAAATAAATGTCACTATTAAAATTAAATGGCTTTCCTTTTCTACGTTGAAAAAAGCAAAAACATGGTAAATTTAAATTACAAGATGTAATATTCCTCTAGAACAAAATATTTTATGAAATATGCCGGAAGGGAAATAAGCTGTCATAAAACTCTCAGAGATATTATTTTGGATGGACTTGAATTTCTGATTCCAGCCACGGCTTGGCTCTTATTTGATGCGCTTTGATGCCTCCACCACTTACTATTCTTATCTTGTCTTTCGGACTGGCAATCACTCTGCGACCGGAATAAACTTTTAAAATCAAGAATTTAACATCTTCGTACGGCCTGTGGATGAAAATTAGGATGTTTTAAGTGTTATTAGGGACTCATTTATTTTATGTTATTCCTTAATAAATTTTCCCTTTGTATGTTTATTTTATGTTAACTTTAGGATTATTTTAAAGCGTATTGTTTCTTTTCGAGCATTCTTTGTCTGCATCGTAGGTATGATGACATTTATGTATCTGTTTTGCTTAAAATCTTTCTCTTAGCATCAACATCACATACCACTTAAGAATAGTTAATTACACCACAATTAGTTGCTGTGAAACAATTCCGGGTTCTAAACCAATTTCTGTGCATTAGTTAATTTTCTCATTAACTGAAAAATCATCTGGAACTAATGAGAAAGTTTATTCATTCATTTTTATCTTAATACGAAATTATTTTGACAGTAAGAATGATGTTTTGTAACAATCGTATTTTATTTAAAGGCTGACAATATTTTCATCGAATGAATCAATTAAACAAGAATGAAAATGAGAGAGATTCCGATATTATGACGGAAATTGCAGCGCTGTGAGCGAAGGGTAACAATTCTCAATCACGGAAATAGTTTTCTTCGGTGCTGCAGAAAGTGCTTGTACGTTTTCCACTTATGACTCAAAATGCGAGCAGTATAGTGGGGTGGTGAGGGAGTAGCCAAAGGCTTTCGTTGGGAAGCACTGAGACGTTAGAGAATATTGAGAGCGAGATGAAAATCTACTTTCATTCAATGTTGAAACGAGACATATTTACTGGTCTACTGCAGGGGTTCGCCATTGTGTCATGACCCGCAATCGAAATATACTATGCAACTGTGATCAACTCTAGTCGAAAAGAAAAATCAACTTTCAATCTAGATCACTGAAATGGATGTGGGCAGGCCATGTTGCAAGGAGAAACGACAACCGATGGACATCAGCAGTGCTGAACTGGATACCAAGAGACGTGAAGAGACCAAGANCCTTTCACCTAGGATGGTACCTGAAGAATCATTGTTTCCAAATTACAAGTTATTTCTTATAAATGCAACGAAAGATTAAAAAATGAAAGGGACAGTGTGTTTGGAAATAAAGTTAATGCAGAAGCTCTTTTTCGACGCCATTTCAACGGGCATCGATGCAAGGCGGATAAAGCAATGAGAAAGCGGACAGACTTGGCATAAATTTAATTCAGAGAGAGAGAGGAATTTTATAGGGAAATTTTAACAAACAACCTTTACTTTACTACTAAAATTACAATTTTATATCCAGCAGCTTTCTAAGAAAGCTTGGTGGTGTGAACATTAATTGTATGGTTTAGTCAATGTATGTCTAAAACAGAGATATTCTCACGCTAAAACTGCATATGAAAGCTTTAGACGTTGCATTCCTAAACACAGTTGCGTTCTGGAGCTAAATAAGTTATTTGTAATCAATTAGTATAAAACCGTATCCGAACAATATTTATTTAGTTAGAGTTATATGTGTCACTCTTACCTTTTAAATTATTTAGTACTTTTTTCTTCTTTCAATTACGCAATTAAATTTCATCGTTTCCGCCACTTAATCTAATTGTTATTTCCGCTGCTTAGAAGGCGCCTACGGTTTACCATTCACAGGATGTTTTCATGGCAAACTACTGCCGACAAGCATTCATGGAAAGGTATTTTTGTTAGTCACGTTTCATAACGGCTGCGAAATGAAGTAATTCATAAATACTTAGAGTTTGAAATCACTTCTGAACTTACTTTCTGCTCTCTTCCGGTCTATTTAAGCCAAGCATTAGAATAGGTTTTAGCGAAGCTCATTGCTTTGAAAGTGTTTTTGGTTATTGGTTATGACGTTGGTTTGAAATTCATAATAATATTCCCGTTTTAGAAGAAAGAGATAAGTATTAAACGTTGATCAAACGTTCCTTAATTTTTTCTAGTATTAGGATGCTTGCTACAATTACGTTTAAGTAAAGTGGAACATTTTCTGTTTTGTAAGCCAGTATAGTTTAGAATTATAGGCGTGAAGAAGAAACTAAAATGCATGAGATATATGTTTCGAATTAATTTTTTCCTGTTATTTAAAGAAGAATATAGGTTCTAATAATTAAAAAATGATTTTTTGAAGTATTTGATGGCTAACTCGAAATTGACAAAAAAAAAACACAAACCAAATCTTTCTTTTTTTGTATATTTTATTTTTTTTTNTTTTCAATTCGGAGGGATTTTCCGTAAATAAATTAAAAGGAAAAATGGGTAAACCTCGGAAATTACAGTAAAAGCATAATATTTATCATGAATTATTATTTTTATGTTAATTATGCTAATTGTTTTATTATTTAGGGATATGTTTACAATTATCACGTACGAAGTGATTATACTTATTTATATAATAAATATCACGTTATCATGTAGCTACAAGTCTGCCACCAAGCATACAGCCTAACCGCTGTTTATTCATATTAATAAAAATCTTATTGTTAATTTCACAACTTATTTCAAATTGTGGTTAGTTAATGATCTCCAAGAAGTCCTTTTGACATGTAGATGCAGAAATTTGATTCTTTAATTATTTAAAATACAGGGGAATTTATTTAAAGAATCGAATAAAATTCTCGGAAAAATAAATGATTACTTTTTTTTAAAAAAAACATCAAAAATGCACTACTTTTATAATAAAAGAGCATCTCTCTGCTGAAATTTTTAGCAAGATAAGAGACTCTTTAGCCATAACTAAGGCGAAGAACGTATTATGGCTGGTTTCGAGGTCTATTGGTATCATTGCTTAGTAGACCGAGCTCTGCATTATGTTTCTCATGTGTATCCATTACTTTCCGTAATCTATAACTGTTTATCAAAGAAAGGAGTTCTTGAAAAATCAAAGATCGTTCGCATTCGCAATTAGCATTGGGCGAAAAAAGTTCTTCTCTGAACAGTAAAGTTTTAAATGACAAATTAAATTCTTATTCAATACAGTATCTATAATATGCACAATCTTCGTTGAACAACTAGAGATTCTTATGTTTATGGTATGAAATTTTTCTGTGATCATACACATACCTTCATTGGTCTACATTATTTTGAAGCATGTATTTTTCGCATTCAAGCGCAGGAAATTTGCCTATGCCCAAATCATGAACATACGTGTTGATTATAAAACTTGAATCCGTGCTTCAGCAAATTCCTGAGAGCACACTGGTTCCTTAAGCTCAAACTCAGAATTTAATTTCTAACTAAACTCTGAGACTTACATATAGTAGTGCACAAATAAAGTTCAGCGGTCAAAAGGCCATCGATGTAGTAATACGTCATAATAAATCTAATTCAGTATTAACGATTTTATATCAAAGTTCAATCATTTTCAGGCAATAGCAATCAATCAATAGTGGAAACAGAAAATGGAATAAAGCCACTATTACCGTTGTGACACCTCACACTTAATTAATCATTTGGTGTTGTACGTACGATAGAGCACCCCACGTCGTTAATGAAAACATGTTTTGGATTCCTTAAGTTGTATTTACGCCCTCAGAACAACGCTATCGCATTATTCAAATATACGTTGTTAGTATTACTAAAATAGAAAGGACTGCATTTGAGATACTTTCTACAAACGACAACAAAATCACGCCCTAACCGAGGTCGACGGGTTTTAATCTAATTATGAAAGCATCGCTATGTCACTTTTTCTCTCTTTTTTAATTATTTCTCAATTTATCTTTTTCTCACCGTACGTAGCCCAACTTCTATTCATGATAAACTACCAGTGCTTCGTTTGTGAAATATCTAATAAAATATTAGTGTTGAGATTAAAGAGACTTAAATAAACATGCTTAAATGCATACTAAACAGCTTAAAGTACAGCCAAGCGTACGGTTTAAATTAAACATAATATATATTAGGTCTATTTTCTTTCTCTTCGGCCGATCCCACTATGAGCGTAAAATATGAAAAATAGATGCGAGGACAAGTCATAATAAGTTGAAGACAAAACATAGCAGTAAAATTGTTGGAATGAATTAGGTTATTAAATTCAATGGAAATGAATAAAAAATAAACTTATGGAAAACTTTCATGCCACTGAATCCATTATTTTGTTTGAAAGGAACGCAGCAAAACAAAATATCGAGATAGAAATTTTGGAAAATTAAAAAAAAAATCTCTGAGAAAGGCGACGACAGCGACGAATAAAACTCAATTCCTGCCGGAAAACATTTTATGAATGCTCTTGACCTGGGGTTTTATCCATGGTTTTCTATTAAGCACTTTTAAGTTCCCTTTTTTTTATCGATTAACAGTTGGAAGGGGAGAGCATCTGGCTCGAATCAAGGTAAGTTCACAGAGAAAGACGTATTTTTGCGAACATCAATCGCCTTTGAATAAATTATGGAATAAGTAGGACTCCCTTCTGCCTATTTTCTGGAATTGGGAAATTGTCATTCTTGCCTGAATTTTTGCTCGTTTATTTATTTTCGGAAGTCTGATGTTTTGGAGTATCAATTGGCGGTTGTATAAATGAAGAGATGTCTCTGTTTAGGGATAAGAATGAGAAATTCGCTATAAATTTCCATTTTCTGTATTAGTTATTTGACCGAGGAACAGCTTTCACATCGCCTTGAAAGACCGCTTGTTGTCCACTTATTCCAAGTTGTGTACGTTAGAAATTCTTGCAGACACCCACTGAGGTCATCTGAAGTGGGAAGAAGATGTGAAATGGGTGTCAAGGATTGCGGGTGAGGGTCTAGAGCGGTGCGAGTGGCCAAGAGAGGGATTCGCCGTGTGGAGGGCATCGATGCAAGGCGGATAAAGCAATGAGAAAGCGGACAGACTTGGCAACTCCAGGCTGGAAAAATGTCATTGCACTCCCTCATGATGGCGCATCCCATCCGCTATCTCCTTCTAATATATATCTCTATCTTTTATAGCAATCGGTTCATTCGCTCATCCTTTCAATCGCTAACATGTTCCCTTCTCTGTGAAACAATACTCCCATTACTCTGTTTCACGCTTTTGTAAAACTAACCCTTTTTCTTCTCAGTCCCTATCCTCTTCTGTTTTAACTCATTGTCTCCTTGAGTACCTCACATGCCTCTCTTGCTCATCCGCCACGAGGAATTATCTATCTTTATGAGCAGAAATATTGTCCTAATTTACTTGTGCTGGCAACTGAGCAGGATTGCTTCAGCGGGTATAAAGCTGCTACAGCAGCCGCTCCTGATTGTAGAACTTCGAATAATTTACCGAGATATATGACGCATAAAACTAAATTTTCAATTCGGAGGGATTTTCCGTAAATAAATTAAAAGGAAAAATGGGTAAACCTCGGAAATTACAGTAAAAGCATAATATTTATCATGAATTATTATTTTTATGTTAATTATGCTAATTGTTTTATTATTTAGGGATATGTTTACAATTATCACGTACGAAGTGATTATACTTATTTATATAATAAATATCACGTTATCATGTAGCTAATAATATATGTATTTAAGCATCAATTTTTATCTGGTCAAATATTTCATTAAATTTTCAGGAATAATTGATTTCACTGAATGATTTGCATCTTAGGATCTTCTAAAATAATCCTAATGGCTAATTTAGTCATCTCATTATTTGTAATAAATTCTATCCTATCTTGCCGGACATCGAGGTCAGACATTTTGAAGGAATAAGGAAAACTTTGTAATTAATATCCACAAGATGTGGATATTATCCCATCATTTAATTATTTCCTCATCCTCGGCTAATTTGAATAATTACACTGTCTGTAATCCCCTCCTTTATCGCATGATATAGTCTATATGCCTTGGTTAATATTGCACAATTCTTACCAGTTACATAATTATGGCTTTATTTAGAATGAGTGATTATTATTTATTAAACTACATCTAGATCTACGTAAATACCTGGGAGGTAAGAAGATGAAATTAAATAGCAGAAAAATTAAATTGTTTGTGAAAAAAAAAACGGGATAAACATCTTTCTAGGTGGAAAATTTCGCTATCTATAGGGTAATGCACGTGTGTTGCGTGGTTGCCTAACTTCGATTTTCAGTTGCAAATTTTACATAAACAAAGGCACATTGAGTTGAATGGCCGGATCCGTGTCTGTTATTTTGGTGCAAGGAAAGTGTCCTGAAATTTTCGTGTAAATCCGTGTTACACAAACCTGACGTGTTCTTTGTTAGATTTAATGTCACTCGACTTGGATCGCGCTATCCAAGTCGAAGTTAGGAAAACGTCCTTTTCTCGCAAACGGGAGGTTGTAACTCGGATAATCACTTCGGTTTGTGATTACTCAAACCTTATAACTTGTATAATAGCATTCAGAGTGTTCAAGAGTTCAAATATATACCACAACGTAGAAAAATGAATATACACCCAATAATGGGTTTGAAAATATTCTATGGGCCGCAAAAGCCTAGTGGAATCACCTCCTTTGTATTGATATATTGCTCCTACCCATTGGCATTATGAGGATATAATAAAGATCTCGCGACCTTCCCTCGGTTCATCCGCCTCGGCATTTCCAGGAAGTAAGAGCTTCTTTTGAGTATTTGCCAGCCCAAGTTCGTTTAGTTCTCCATTCGAAACTCGTCTCGACGACTCCATGTTGTACAGAATCAACCCATATTCGAAGGATGGAATCCTGATGACTTGAGAAATGGCGCTTAAATTGATTGAATGTCGCATAAAAGCCGGAAGTGTTTCTCCTTCGTCCCAAAAACAGACTTAGGTCTTTTCTGCCAACCCTCAGAGCTCCCTCTTTTCTGTTCTTTCTTTTTANTCTATTCATGATAAACTACCAGTGCTTCGTTTGTGAAATATCTAATAAAATATTAGTGTTGAGATTAAAGAGACTTAAATAAACATGCTTAAATGCATACTAAACAGCTTAAAGTACAGCCAAGCGTACGGTTTAAATTAAACATCATATATATTAGGTCTATTTTCTTTCTCTTCGGCCGATCCCACAATGAGCGTAAAATATGAAAAATAGATGCGAGGACAAGTCGTTTTAGAGACTCATTATTTTCGCAAACGGTGCGCGACAACAATAAGCTAAAGAGGTAATTTCAACACTCAGTGTTTACACCCTCAGCCACATTTCGAAAGAGGGCTTGCAGGGTATTTACGTAGATCTAGACGTAGTTTCCTCCTACGCACCATTGGAGCTGTGCTATGACTTTAATCAGAAGCAATTGCGCTAATTTTAATGCGCTATGAGTTTAGTTCAGTAGTTAACTTCTTCAAGAGAAAGTCTATTATTAATGATTATTCGTACAGTTTCCATGGGATGAACTTATTAACAGTAGAATCAGTAAAATATCATGAAGTACACTCACGAATAACTTAACATGGAATAACATATGTGGAAAGGCACTTAAGAAACTCGGCTTCGTTAGGAGAATAGTCAGTCGGAGCGAAGAAAAAGTTAGAGCGATGTTATTTCGTGTTTTATTTAGACCTCATCTTGAGTATGTGTGTAGTGTAATGGACCTTACCGATAAATCCTGTATTCGGGAATTAGAACAGCTGCAGCGAAAGGCCATATGTTTAGTAAAGAATTGCTACGATAAATCAGTGAGGTTACTCAGATGCTTCAGGACGCAAGATGGGGATCTTTAGAATATAGAAGATTTCAACAAAGGATTAATTTACTAAATTTAGAAAAATCACGTTCAAAGAAGATGTAGCCGGTATAATGCGTCTACCAAGTTACATAGGCCGTTCTGATACTGCGAGGAAGATCAGGGAAATAGATGCTAGAACGAATCGATTCAAGAACACATTTCTACTGCGAACGATTCGCGAAAGTAATCGATTAGGGAAATACTGGTAGAGTCATGGTGCATGCACACCCTGCCACAGGCCGAAAGGCGTACATACATAGACATGACTATATTCAACGAATCCTTACATCCAAATTTTCATTCTTGCTGACTTTTACTTCCGTTATTTCTTTTGCATATCATCCAATGAGAAGTCATTCAGGATCTAAATTACTACGTGCGATGGGCAAATATTATTGGTTAATAGGCTACTTTATAATTACGGTAGCGTGTTTTTTTTTATAAATTTACATTTGCATGGATTATATACCAATGTCTTCATTTTAATGTTCACGTTCATATTTCTATATGCAGGGAAGAACTGAAAACATTTTTTTATCTGTGTGTGATGAATTCTAATGGTTTTGTTAGGTTAGTGTGAAGTGATATTAAATTCACATGCACAAAAATAATGAGTTCGCAAAAATTAAAGCGATAAAACTGCTGGAGAGAAGAGGAAGCTATAACAAGGCATTAGAAAACGTCTCAAAACCGCGATATGGACTCGCAAGTGAAACTGCTTGACCGCAACGTTCAGTGGCATCGTTCTGACGGAGGATAAAACATTGAAGCTAAAACTTTATAGACCGCCTGAGGCAGAGAAAGTTGCATTACAAAAAAATATGAAAACCCCAATTTTTTTATTGGGTGATTATTGAAAGGAGGCCTTACATTAAGGGCGATAAGTTACGTGAATATTATTAAGTAATGTTGATATGAATATTATTGTTATATAGATGTATTAGGGTAGTGGTACCCGAACTTAAAACTCGACTGGTCAGATGGCATATAATGCAGGTTAGGCGAGCTACTGCTCTTATTGTATTGTACAATATTTTTTATATAAGAAACTAAAAAAATATTTTTACCGAAAAATAACTTAAACAACTGTAATCAACCTGCGAATCAATCATGTGACTCGAAGTTAGAGAAAGCCCTCGAGTTATTTCATTATAAACCGAGTTCCTTATGATCTAATTATCTCTCAAATTTTGCTATTAACTCTTTACTCGTCTACAGGGGGTCAATATGAAGATGAATAACCCAGATGATGTATTTACTTGAATAAATCAAAAACCTTGGAAGATCTTTCGATGTTTCTAATTTTTGCAGTCGTTAACTTAAAATTTTAATTCCTTAATTAATTCCTTTTAATTCCTTAATTTCCGGAAAAAGAAGAGTTTTAAGTTTAAGTTTTAAGCAGTAGAGTAAATTTACAAATATTAATGTAAATATTTATGTGATGAATTTTTCAATCTTTAAGTGTTGTTTTATAAATGTTAATGTTCTAAAGTGGTAAAAGCTAGACGCACAATGTACACCGTGACATCGATACCATCACAAAGAAGAACATTTTCGAAACTAACGTTTTGGATGACTTCTGGAAAGTTTTGAAGAAAATGTTACTATTTATGCGATAAAATTCTGTTTAAACTCTCCAAAATCTCCGAGGGCCGGAGGAAAGCATATGGCAAGTCGTATTATGGGCTGTACTGTATTAAGGAATGAATGACATGGATAGTTGATTGTACATTCAAGAAGTTATCACCCTGCTTGAGAAACTTCCTTTACTCCACATTTCTAATCCAGAAATGGAGGAAAAGTTGAGCAAAATACAGAAATATACTACACTACTTAATTACAGTAGTAAGGAGTTCAGTCCCAGTACTATTCGCATTATAAAACGAAATAATGTTAGCAATATGTCTTTGAAGAGTGTGTTTTGGAGTATATTTTGCATTTAATAAAAAATCCTTCGAATATGTAGATTGGAAAAGCCGAAAAAAGTTGTATTCTTTCAATGAGGTATATATGAAAACATTAGTTAAACGAGGTATTTTACAAATGAAGCTGCATAAAAATATGCTGTATAGAGCTAAGTTTATGATTTGCAGCTATTCTCCCAGAGACCCAAATTGAAATTCTTCAACTGCTCTAATATGTGAATAAAGACATTTTATTCGATTCTCTTTAAATGAAATTAAATACACCTGATATTATGCGATCTAGTTTTCTTTGTGCATCCCACAACCAAGGTTTTTTTATTTACAAGCTCGTATATTTAACGATCGATTCTCTTATATTCCGAATAATTTCGATATTAATACTCCTGCTTCCCACCATTCGCCCTTCACATGTTCTTCAACTCTATTTCCTTCCTTCGTTAACTTTTCTGAATATTTTCGCTTACTACTCTGTTATTTTTTGCTGTAGATCAAAATTTAAATCTTATTACTTCCGGCTTCATATAAGGAACAAAACTTCTAATGCTGGAAATTCTAAAAAGAACCGCTATTCCTCACATAAAAAAGCTTTTAACCTTGATGATGAATGGATTTCTCACCTCTTACATAAATGCCTTCCCAGATCCTTTTCCATTCCACTTACTAATGCGAACAGCCTGTAATTAATTGACTCAATAAAGAAAGAAGCATTTCAAAGAATCATCAGAAAATGTCAGGAAATGGTCTTTCACCGGCAGCATTAATCGTGTGGTAGTGCATAATGAACACTCTGATTGAGATCCCATTTCTCGCTGAGACCAATGAGGATTTATAGTTGAGCTAAATCAAACCAAATTCAACATTTTACCACTATCATTAAATTTATTTATTTATTCAACCACCTTCCAATCTTTTCTGCTTTGTGTTTATTTTAAAACGAATTACTGTTAAATCTTTATTTGTTTTTGTACGACATTATTTTTTTGAACGCAAGTAATTTTAATTCTTAGTTCTATAGCAATATAATCCATAAGATGATTTGATGTTTATCTGAATTAAAGGGAAGCTCTATGAATGCGAGGTATAAACACTTCGTACTGATGTCGTTGCATATTTGTAATAACTGCGTCAGGTAGTTTTATCTTTTGCTACTTGCTTTTCTTTCGTGTAATGAAACTTATCTAAATGTGTATCGTCTCATTTTAGGAGTTCCTACCTCAATTCCCCTAAAACGTTTCAGTTTGCATAATAGCAATTCATATCACATTTAATA